>JBBBDQ010000239.1:3745000-4095000 GCA_037127315.1 Ascarosepion bandense | reverse complement strand
TTAGCTTCGAATAAAATTTAGACAGGCCCGAGAATTAAAAAAAAAGGGAACTTTTTCCAGTTGTCTGCAGTGACATTTAATAAAGAATTTTTTATTAAATTTGCATGGTTAGGTAATAAAATGTGTTCTTGAAATTAATGTAGATGGAACCAAACGTGGAAACTGAACCAAACGTGGAAAATGAACCAAAGGTGAAAAATGAACATTTCCATTTGCATGAAGAGACTTTTTTTTAGTAAAAGTGTTTTTCCTTGTTGTATATGCATGGCTGAAGAAAAAAGAAAAAAAAAGGAAGAAAAGAGAAAAAGAGGATCTTGTAAAGCTGTGTGTTGAGATAGTCTCTCGGATTTATGATGCCATTTTAATGCTTCAAATGACAGAATAATTAATGGAGGGGTGTGACAGTATACTTTCTTTTGTTTGGTTTAATACGGTGGAAAGAGAGAAATTAATGTTAGTGGTATTATTAGCTATGTTTTATTGTAATTCCCGCTGTAAGCTTATGTAAAAAAAATATTTTAATACTATGCCGTACTTGTAAAATCCGGGGAATAGAAAAATTAACTATTTTAATAATAAAAATTAACTATTTTAATACTATCATGTACTTCTAAAATCCGGGGAATATAACAATTAACTATTTTTGGGAAAGAAAAGGAAAAATATAATTTTTCTTCTTTCGTGTTCGAAGCGGATATTTTTTGGTAAAGCTAAAATTTTAGTAGCCAAAACAAAGTGTCAGAGTTGGTTTGATGGGGTCAGGTGGGGTTAATGTCCCTCAACAGATATTTCCTGAGAACAGAAATTTGTAGGAAATTGGAAAATCTGAATATGATGTGAGCTGGCGATATCTCATTTGCGAGCTAACCCTTTCCGCAAATCGAGTGGGCTGAAAATGATTTCATTGGTCAAAAGATTTGAGTCGACCAAATCCCCCTAGAGGATTGAGGATGGTTATAAAAATCCGGACTCAGCGAGAAAAATCAGTTTTTTTTTTTGTCTTAGTTGAGTTGTTGTCAGTAGCTGTGAGAAGCTGTGAGTTGTTCTCAGAGTTGAGTGGCTCTCAGTAGAAATGTAACAACCGTGGAAAAACTTTCCCAACTGGGAAGGCATGACCCACGGCCGATCGCCTACCATAGAACTTATAGCTAAAGAGTTTATATCGAATGAAGCCTGCTGCCAATTAACTTAAACAGTTAATGTTAAGAGATAATACGCCTCTGATGGGAATCCCGAAAGAACGTTATTGTTTAAAAACTTATTTGGGAGGATTAAAATTTCTGATTATTCTCGACCAAAAGACCGTACTGCTATGAAAATAATTTTTATCAGTTAGCCGGGAGCGAGCATTCAGACGACAAGGAAACCAACCCCACACTGCCATTGACCGCCTCTGATTCGGCAAATCCCGTCAAGTTCAGTTAAGAAAACGAAAGAGCTTTGTTATTTTTTCTTTTAACATCACCTAGAAAACGGGCAGCTCCAATATTATAAAATACGTGAAAAGACCTTAACGAGAATTGAAGAGGTCTCTTATTTTAAAGAAACTTAGAAAATACATTTTCATTTAAGGATTGAAAGCTCTGATGTTCTTAAACTCACTCTCTCACTCTCTCTCTCTCTCTCTCTCTCTCTCTCTCTCTCTCTCTCTGTTGTAAACCGGCATTCCGACAACTGTATTATCTGCTCCCAAATAAAAAGAAACATTATATTTTTTAAATATATAGAAATTCTTCGTAACTCTCCAGATGTGTTCGACCTTATTCATTTATTTTATTTTATTTTATTTTTTTCATTTATTTATTTCTTTTTTTTTTTCGGTGCTGGATTTATTTTTTTAACCACAAGTGTGCATTAGTGTCTGGACTGGCTTTGGGTGGAAAGACGACTACTAAGATTGCACGACGCAACCTCTGAGATCAATTCACCACGTGGGACAATGGCGCGTTATTGCAATAGACGTCTTGTAAACCAGGTTTTGTGACAACATCATCGGACGAGATCGTCACGACCAGTAACAGCGACCGAACCAACCGGCCAACGTCACGATCATCGACGAGAACGATCGTCACCATTAGACGAGCAGCACCGGGCATAAAGCGTCACAGTGGTATTAATTTTACTGCGGCAGAGTGGAGCAATTTACCTTTTAGATAATTGCGGTAAAATACGGCAATAGTAATATTTGATGATAATAACAGTTGTGGTAGCAAATATTTATTTTTAAAGCGGTAGTAGTCATTAGTAATGGTGGTGTAATGATAATGACAATAAATGCAATTATTATGGTGGTAGTTTGAACTAAAGAATAATTGATAGTATTATGGTATCAGCGATTTCTTTTTTTATCCGTTTGGTATAAATTGTAATAATAGGTATTTATTTTCATGTCTGCATTTAGAAATTAGTTCTGATCTTATGCTTAGTAAGTTTTTTGTGGGGTATGAGATATAATTGCTACTTTTTCATGTTGGCAAAGTAGGCTTTTTTGTAATGTTGTAGGCAAGTGGATTTTTTCCGTATTTTCCAGCTTATTGTTGTTGAAATATATTGTCTTTTAGATGCCATACGTATGTGGATAGTTCAGTGCTGTTCAAGTATTTTCTGTTGGAGAATGAAAGATTGTGGTTGTTTTTTCTTTTCTTAAATGATCCCTGAGTGGCACCGATGTAGTACATCGTGTTGTTGTTTGCACTTACCTTGGCTTTATAGACTATTTTTTTGTTGGCAATTTTACCTGAAGTGGACACGTAGTTCCGTTTCTGCAGTTGCATTGAGGTTCTTCGGTTGCATTATTGTAGGTTGTTAATTTTTTGTAGTGGCTTTTTATTATTTGTGGAATATTTTTTTGTGCAGCTGTAACTGATTTTGACTTTGTTTTTATTGAATATTTTTCCTAATCGGTTTGTCACCGGGAAGTGTTTTTCTGTTAAGTTCAGGAATGTCTTACCTGTGTTTGTTTTGACGTGTATGTTAGATGAGTTTTCAGTCTGCGGCTGATTGATATGGGTATTTGTTTGATGATTGAAGGTGGGTGGTTGGTGGATGTGTGTATGTAAGTGGGATCGTCATTATCTTTTCTGTATGGTTCGTATGAATTGTTGTTCAAGTTAAGGGTGACGTGTACCTGCTTTTGTTTCTAATTTGAATTCAATGGATTTTAGAGCGTTTACTATTTTTTCCTGAATCAATTTAATTTGGGATCATTGGGTTCTCTTATCAGGATAAGTATGTCTTCTCTGTATAGTCCTGTGTCCTTTTTCTCCAGGATTCTGGCTAGATATGAGAGAATGAGTATGCCTACCAATTCGCATGTCTCTGCTTCATCGTAACTACCCGTTGTTACATCGAAAATGTCGTGGTTTTGTTTTTTGTCTATGGTTCGTTATTGTAAAATATTAGAGATTTGTGACAGTGCTTGATTATATTAATATCTTTGTGATTTTTATATGGTGTTGTGTTAGTTGTATAGCCTCATTTAGTATGTTTTCCGTGATGGATGGGTAGAAATCCACCATGTCGAATTGGATGAAAGCGGTTTTGTCTTTGTTTTTTATTGTTGCAAGCCACTCTATGAGAGCTTTGGTGTTTTTCCATTGATTAAGACCTAATTTTGTCCTTAAGTGTTGATAGTTTCTAATATTTTTGCTGATTTTTCCTATCTCGCTTTTCGCAGGGTTGATTAGTCGAAATACAGATTCTTCTGTGAAGTTGGTTTTGTGGTCATTTGCTGTTATGAACGCTTGATGTTCGGCTAATCGGTTCATTCTTTTATCGATCTTTAATTTGACGGCTATATGTTTAGCTTCTTGGTTTATCGTGCTAATTGTGTTCGTGGTTGACTTCTTGTAGGATTGTGTGATTTTGTTCGTTATGAATTTATTGTAGGCGGTGGGTTCCATTGTGCATATCTTTGTAGTTTTATCAGCCAATATGAATATGTTATTAGAGTTAATTATTTTATTCTTGTCCTCTATAATTTTCTTCTGTAAATTGTCCAAATTTCTTTTGAACTTTAAGTCTGCAATCATTATTAACATAAATTACTCCTCTCTGCCGCAGTAAAATTAATACAACCACATAAAAACTAACGAGCATAACAAATTAGAATTTCTACCATTTAAATATGCGCAACCACAAAACAAGCTAATAACCGACTTTAAAATAAAATATAACAATACAGCCTTAAATAAAGTCATAGCAGTTTTTACCTATCATAGTTTCACACAGACCCCATCATACGGACATATGTACGTACGAGAAATCGACAACTGTCTGCGCGTTGAAATCGCTATAATATTCGAATACACCAACCGAATGCGTATGTATGGGCGCAACGGCAGACTTATACATATATTTGCCTAGCCCCATACGGTTCGCATATATGTTTGTGTGAGCCCCGGTGGGTGGACGCGCGTGATTCCAATATCTCTGTTTCTTTTCCTTTTGTGTTCGCCGTTTCTTTTTCTTTTGTGTCCGCCGCTGAGTATGTGGAAAGGAAAAGGAGCGCTCAATTTAAGTTTTAAAAAAAATGAGTAAGAAATAACAGATAAGAGGGAAAAATAGAAATATTAGTAAGTAGCAGAATGCGTATATGTAAAAAGATTAATCAGGCTGTGTTCCTTGCCCTTTCTTTTCTTTTTTTTTTTTTTTGTTGGCGACAGAGTGAAAGAAGGTGAAGCAATAAAATGAATTAGTTTTTAGGAATCAATTGAAGATGTCTTATTATTGTTGTCTTCCTTTCCTTCTTGTTCTCTTTAGTGTCCAGGTGAGTCTGTGAAAGACTTGTCTGTAGGTTCTTTGGCCTCTCTCATTTCTGCGCCTTTCTGACTGTCTTTTGCCAGTCAAGGTACGTGGTTAAGTAGTGGAATCTAGTCATGTGACTGGATCAAAACCGCATACCCATTTTCTAGGTGTTAAGACAATTTGACCGGGGTCATAGATCAATTTGCTATTTCATATCCAATCAGAATCCAGAATCTTAATTTTCACATTGTAAAGTTTGCCTTAGTCTGGGTTTTTTCCAAAATGTTTTCAATCGTTCTGATCCACTTTTGCGTGTGTGCAATTTTACTTTTTGTGTTTTAGTTAATTGTTGGATGATAAAGGATCTGTATCCCCGCAGATTGATAAATACTGAAAATATTTTTCAATATATAATATATGTTTCAAAATAGGTAGGTCAAAGTACGTGTCTACCCAATCTTGTGGTGAATTTTAAGGGTGCTTGGTGGTGTAGAAAATGGTTCACTTGCATTTGTATTTGCTGAAGCTGTAGAATGTCCGACGTACTTTTCTTTGTAAGTACGCTGTTTTTTT
The DNA here is from genome assembly GCA_037127315.1 of Ascarosepion bandense. NCBI lineage: Eukaryota > Metazoa > Mollusca > Cephalopoda > Sepiida > Sepiidae > Ascarosepion > Ascarosepion bandense. Next base: position 4,089,681 of record JBBBDQ010000239.1, on the reverse strand, counting down.
GTTTTGTTTTTTTGTTTTTGTTTTTTTCGTAATCGTATCACCCCGAGCAAGGCGGTAACGCCACTGATGTACAGGGGGCTACGTAAGAGTGAAAACATTGGAAAAGAGAAAGCCGGAAACCACATCCTAAAAAGGGAACAAGGGATGAGCCTCTTAACCTGTTCAATAGACATGAGTGGAGTGTGAACCGGGCGATAGATTTTTAGTCTGTCTATAGAGACAGTGTCTTTTTTCCTTTTGCTACAATTGTGAACTATTGAGCATCTGTCAACTACTTGGAAAGATCCTGCGTAAGTAAGGCAAAGATGCCTTTTTACTGCGTCGTTTCGTACGAAAACATATTCAAAATTGTGGAGAGCTTTTGTTGTGTAAAGATCTTTCGTTTGTGTTTTGGTTGGTGTGAAAACTAGATCGTACATTCTTTTTACAAAGGATGTAGTTAGCTGGAGTTTTTTATTTTTTTTAATCGTATCACCCTGAGCAAGGCGGTAACGCCACTGATGTGCAGGGGCCTACATAAGAGTAAAAAGATTCATTAGAAGAGAGTGAAGAGAAAGACGAACCAGTTAGAAAGGAGCAAGAGAAGGATGGGAATACATGTGTGATGACAGTTACAAAGGTGGTGAGAAAGAAAAGGATATACGGGGTGGTGAAGAAAGAACTAGAGTCAGGTGGTTAAGAGATGAGTATTAACATTGCATTTAATTTCCTGGATGTTGTAGCCGTCAGGAAAGCAAGAATAAGAAAGCGAGTTCCACAGGCAGGAAGTGCAAGAGAAGAAGCTGAAGGAGTAGAATTGTCTGCATTTGGTTAATCTAACTGTGAATCGGTGAAACCCAGTTGCCAATCTGGTTGCACGAGTAAACACCTGTTGCAGAGGCACCAGTGACTTAATTTCGTTGGAGCAGAAGCCATGAAAATATTTATAGAACAGACAAAGAGTGGCTGTAGTCGAGGCGCCAAGTCAGTACCTATCACATTACTGATTCTCCTTTGGAGCCTGTCGAGAACACTGTGATGAACAACAGGGGCGCCTGACCATATATGGCAGAAGTATTCCATGCACGGACGAATGATTGATTTGTATATATGCAGGATGCTGTATGGATTCAGGCGGGAAAAACATCCTGGCCCGGCACAGTGACCCAAACTTCTTAGCAGCGGATTTAGCCATGGACTCAATGTAGTGGTTCCATTTGAGACCAGAAGCAAGGGTAAGGCCGAGGAGGCACAGTGTTTTGCTCTCAGGGAGACTCGCTTGGTCTGTGCTTATGGGAGGCAGGAGAGGTTGCCTGTGATGATTGACAGACAACAGCTTGGTCTTAGACGCATTGAAATTGACAAGCCACTTCTTACCCCAATTCACCACAGAGTGTAGATCCCTTTCAAGGTCAGCAGCGAGATTATGTTTGTCCGCCACGACGGGTTTCTTACTGATGCGGGAGTAAATTGTGGTGTCATCAGCGTAGATGCCTACTTGGCTCTTGATCTCGTCTGGGACGTCATTAATGAAAATAAGGAAGAGCATCGGACCCAGGACAGAGCCCTGAGGGACTCCAGCGTTTGTACTGTAGGATGTAGAGGCATAGCCATTCAAATCGACCTTCATTTTGCGGCTATTTAAAGAAGATTGGATTAGATCAATCAAGCGTCCGGTAATACCGTAACCCCGTAGCTTGCATAGAAGGCCAGAGTGCCAAACCTTGTCAAAAGCCTTGGAGATGTCCAGAGCAACAGCACGAGCCTCGCCGGACTCATCAAAGGCCAGGAATATGTACCCCGTAACGGTCGTGAGCATGTCCGCCGTGGACCTGGCAAAGCGGAAGCCATAATGCCTGTCAGAGTAGTTTATGGGCAGTAAGATGTTGAACTATTTCAGCATTAATTATGGCCTCGAACACTTTCCCGAAAATTGATAGGGCGATAGTTGGATGGGTCCGAGGGTTCACCACAGTTCTTAAATACAGGAACGACAGAAGAGAACTTCCAGCATGCAGGAAAACAGGAAGCAGAAAGGCAATAGTTATACAGTTTAGAGAGGACAGGGAAGAGTTCAGGAGCACATTTCTTAAGGACTATCACCGGGATTCCATCGCCACCGCTTGCCTTATGTGGGTCAAGTTTTGAAATTACTCGGGATACTACTGTTGGGATAATATATACATCGTACAGTTTAGCCTCAGTTCTAATAGGGAAGTCGGGTGGAGTTGGATGAGAATTTGCGAGCAAAGCACTCAACTTTGTTCGGAGATTACGTGAGAACTTCAAATTCATTGATTAAAGGAAGGATAGAGAATTCGCTATTGTTCAGCACCCGTTTACATAACCGCCGATAGTCCTTGGAGCCGAAATTACGGTCAGCTATGCGTTGTCTCATTCTCTCGGCAAACAACTGCTTGGCGTCATTCGTGATTCTCTTGCACTCATTACGAGCAGACTTTTAAATAGGCGTCTATTGTGATCAGATGACTGTCTCCGGAATAGTCGGAAGTAGTGGTTCCTGTGGGCAATGGCGACCGAACAGGCAGGAGAGGTCCAAGGGAAGGAATGAGGTTTGAGACAATACTTCCTGGTAGGTATGAAGACATCAATGCCAGCTTTCACACAGGACGAAATCTAAGAGGCACAGTCATCAACTGGGAGATCAAACACTTTTCCGAATCGCGAAAGGCGTCCCAGTCAGCGTTTTGGTAGCAGTAGGAGATCCTATATGCAGGAGGCTCCTGGGGGAGTGAGAGTGGAAGAAATATTGAGAGAGACAACAGCATGGTCGGAGTTGAGAGAGGGCAAAGCTGAGGGACTTGACAGGAGTCAGGTGCAGAGGTAAAGCATATATCTAGTAGAGAGGCGTGTCCAGAGGGAGTGCTTGGAAAGCGTGTGGGGAAGTCCACCACTTGCGTAAGGGATCGGGAAATTACGTGGTGATTGGATTTACCACAAAACTGATTTGGTAACGTCAAGGTCGTTTCGAAAATCATTTCGGATGCTGTAGATCCTAAATGTTCCTTGATTACACTCCGGAATGATAATAATATTATATAGTAGATTGTCTAACCACGCCCTGGAATCATTATTTGCTGTTAATGCTGTCTTAATTTGCCTGTGGAAATGTTCAACTAAGCATTGGCACAGGGGTGATAAGCCGTTGTTGTTATATGCTTAACTCCCAATAGCTTTGTGAACTTATCAAAGAGCATAGATTGAAACTAAGAACCTCGGTCTGTAGTTATTACTGATGGTCAACCAAAAACATGCAATATACTTTTAGAAATTGTTTCTGCAGAAATTTCTCTCAGAAAAACAAACACCAAAACTACTGCTAATCAACTTGGTGGTTGCTCGACATCCGGGATATAAGAGGTTGTGGAAATGCATAAATATCTTTTTCTCAATAAAGGTGGTATATACTATCTGAACATTTAATTTAGCGGATATCCGAAGTAAATTGGGATATGTAGTCCAGTTCTGAGGTATTTCTGGGTATGTATTTATCTGTATTCACATTTAAATCGTAAGTGAGAGGTTTGTGGTCTGTGAAAATAGTAGAGTTTCGTCCCTCAAGCAGATGTCGAAAATGCCTTAGTGATAAGTAAATAGCAAGTAACTCTCTCAAGAAGGTACTGTATCTCTGTTGTGCCTTGTTGAATTTGACCGAAAAGAAAGAGATTGGCTCTCCTGAGCCATTTGCTTCTGATGTAGAACAGCTCCAATTGAATCTACTGAGACGCCAGTTGTCAATGTGAGTGTTGAGTTAGCATCTTCACTGATGTAAGATAGCTTGGTAAAATCTGCTAATGCTTTTTAGCATCTTAAAATGCAGTTAACACTTCTGCATTTATCATTATTTTCTTCTCTTTTTTTTTGCAGCAAGTTCTTGTGTTGGCTCAAAGTTTTGGAACACACTGGAATAAATCTACGGTAGAAAAAAAAATCTTCGTAGTTGTAGCAGTGAGGTTGGTTGCGGGAAGTTCTGTATTGCTGCTAATTTCTCTAGGACAGGTGTAATTCTGTTTTTGTCGATCCGAAAATTTAAACTTTGGAACAGCAAAATCGCATTTGTGGACATTTATCTTTAATCCAAAATGTACCAGTCTCTTGAAGACTTTTTGAATATGGTATAAGTGTTCTTTTCTGTCACAGCTAGCGATAAGCACGTCATCAATATATGCAAAGGTAAAGGGTAATCCTCTCAAAACTTCTTCAAAGTGTCTTTGAAAGGTTTGGGCGGCATTACGTAACACAAATGACATCCAGTTGAGTTCTTAAAGTCCAAAAGGAGTGCCAACTGTTGGTTTTTATGTCTTCCTCTGCTACTGGAATTTGGTAGTACGCCTTAACCAAATCCAGTTTTGTGAAAACTTTGGTTCCCTACAAACCCATAGCAAAATCATGTATGTGCGGTATATATCTATCAGGAACAATTTTCGCATTGAGATTCCTAAAATCCCCATAAGGTTGCCATGCGCCAGTGTCTGGCTTCCATATGTAGCAGAGGGGAGTATGGGCTATTTGAGGGACGTATGATGCCTAATTGCAACATATACTGAAGTTCGTCTTTTGCTATTTTATATTTGTCTGGAGGTAATCTGCGTGGTGATGCTTGCGTAGGTGGACCAGATGTAATGATATAGTGTGTAGCAGTGTGGTGGATTTCATCTGTATGTGTTAAAGACGTGGTTAGTGTAGGAAACTTTTTATCAAATCATGTAACCCTTAGCAGTTGGTACCGCCGAACTAATTCATGTTGACTTACAGATTAAGGTGATTCTCTTTGTTCTTAGTTTTGTGTAACTGTCGATGAGAGAGCATGTAACCATATTCACTGATAAGTCGAAATGGGCTAAGAGATCTTCCCCTAGGACTGGTGTTTTTACATTTGCTAGGGTGAAAATCCACGGAAAAGATCTTCGTAGGCCCAAATCAAGCGTTACTGATATCTCACTGTATGTTTCTATCTTTGATCCGTTTGCTGCCTGTAGTGTGTATGTGGAGAATGTAGGACTTTGTTTTGTATTCGGTGGGATAACACTAATTTGAACGCCGTTAGCAACTAAAAATTAAGTATCAGTTATTTTTGCCCCGGATGTAAAATAGACGACTCCCTTGTTCTAATCCAGCAGCTAATGTCGTCTTAGAAATGTGAGAAGTCTTTGAATTGAAATTGCATGGTTCTGCACACTTCCTTGCATTTCTTCCAAATTTATAATGATACCAACAGGTATTGTGGATAAATCGCTCTCTGGAGAAAGAGTTCAACTTACTTCTATTTCTGTGTAGTGAGTTAGATCTATTTTTGAGTTTTGGGCGAGTACGCTAACATTTGTGTGCTTGTACCAGAGTCTATACTTGTAAGCTGAGGTTAAGCATTTGCTGTTACAGCTGCGACTATTTATCTGAGCTGTCTGTCAATGTTGCTGTATTCGTTCGTGTATGTGATGTAGCGTGGCGTATACATTTTCGTCTGGGTTGTTGCTATGTATTTTGTCTGCTCTGTCTGTTATTTTCTCTAGCTATAAATGATCGGGGAGTGATGCGAGTATCTGTGTTCTCTTTGTAGTTTATCTATTCACAGTTTCTTTAACCCCGCTTCGGACATGGTGTTATCTCTTAATAAGGATTGTATTTTCCTTAAGAGTTACGAAGGTTTCATGTATCCCTGATTCACATTGTTAAAAAAGTCGTGTAATCTTCTTTCCTCCGATTTACTCACAAGTCTCATAAGGTTTTTCTTTCGGCATCTCGTTAAGCAGATCTACTACTTCAGTTGCTATCTCTGCAGAAAGTTTTTCGACTACGTGGGTGAATTTGGAACTTTGTGATGTAATTGTCTATGCACTGAAAATTGCATTTAACTGTTCGAACCAAATTTGTACGTTAGTTGTGTTGTAAGTTGGTAAATTCATTGTTTTCGCGGCTTCCATATGTCCAGTAGTGTTTTTATCTATTTTCTGTGTCTTGACGATTTTGGTTATTGTTAAAAAAATGTGTTTCTTATTTTTTTGGAGCTTTTCTTTCAGTTACAAATTTGAGAGTTCATTTCAGGTCGATTGGTCACCACTTTGTGGGGTTACAGAACACCCGGATTAAAAGGGAGAATTTGATGCGAGATATCCTGTCCACAAAATACAACACAAATTCCAAGACAACATAATAAGAAATAAGTTTGTATAAAATTAGAAAATCGTATATGTAATAACATACATGCATAATAAGCAAATTGTATATTTTTATAACTTGTTTGATAGAAAAAAATGTCCTTTAAATTTAAGCGAATGTGCTTTGAACAAAAAAGTGTCTGTTTCGCTGTCTTTAATTCAACAGAGTAGCAGAGTAATGTCTCTGGAATCTAGTCATGTGACTGGATTAAAACCGCTTCTTCTAGGTGTTAAGACAATTTGACCGGGGTCATAGATCAATTTGCTATTTCATATCCAATCAGAATCCAGAATCTTAATTTTCACACTGACTTGTGAAATTTGTTTTAGTCTGGGCTTTTCCAAAATGTTTTTAACCGTTCTGATCCATTTTTGTGGGTGTGCAATTTTACATTTTGTGTTTTAGTTAATTTTTGGATGATATAGGATCTGCATTCTATAAATTTGTTGTGTACAACAAAAGACTGTTTTAGATTATTTCTGTTTGATGGTGGAACATCTCTGTCAACAAAAAAGTGATATCATCTGCTATCTATAGTAGGAAATGCAACAGAAAATTGTACAAAGTTTCTTTGGAATGTAAATAAAAAAAAACGCATTAAGATTACAGTGCCTAACTAGAGAATAGAAAGACTGCGGATCTCATACAAAAGTACAAAGTTTCAAAATCGCACGTTGATTTATTTAATATATTGGTTATAAAACATAATATGAATGCGAGGAAAAATATATGTATATTTAGTGATAAATATTGGTTTATTCTAACAGCATTAGAAATTTGATCAGGAAGATTGGTTATGCTGTTGTGGATTCCGGGTGAGAAACCACACAAAATAATCTATAACAAAAAGATATGGAGATAAAAAATGTAAGTTATATTGAGCAAAATATGCAACTGGAAAACGGGTTAGTCAATTCAGAAATACTATTAGTAGAAATCAATATATACTGTCTTGCAGTGAAATAGTATGTCCGGGTAATGAGTCTATATCCAAACAAACTGATTCTGCACCAACTTACTGACCAACTAAGCAACTGCTTACAACTCTACAGCTTCCGTTCTCTGTATATATAGGATTATGTGTACACATCAGTTGAGTACGTTATCCCACAATATATACAAATGGTGGAATTCTCACTACTTGCAAAGAAAGGATAATAAGTCGCCGTAAATGAAAAAACTCGGACTAGGAACTCGTAATAAACGCAGAGAAAAATGAGTTCAGTGTTCCCGGTGAGTGATCAAATAGTGGCTAACACAGGGTTTCAAGAACGCCCAATACGTTTATTGACATAGATAAGATAAGGTGAAGAAACTAAAAGCCAAATAGACTAGATAACTATCAACATGAGATTCAGGAAGTTACTCTTACCCGGAGAAACATACACAAGTTCCGACTGTGGGAGCGAGCATATTCCATTAATACGTAAAATTAAAGTGAAACTACGGAATTTGTAAAGATCAAAGGCATTACCCAAATTGTAATACAGAAGACTCCTGAATGATCCAAATGTGAAGGAGAAATATATGGACTGTGTTAAAAGTAGATACACTAGACAAAATGAGAATGGAAACTCGAAGTCGTGCCCATTAGAAAAAGTTTTAGAAGTGGAATCAGCAGTCGCGATTGTAGAACTCTGAAAGGAGGGGTCATTTAGGGGCCGGGATTTTTCTGAGGATGGAGGCAAACTCAAGCAGCGTCTTCATTTTCATTTTCATACTACACCACTATCGTATATACAACGTAAGAACGAGTTTAAATATAAGTATGTTACTTCACTAAATTAAACGGAATAACTTTTCATTCATAGTAGTAAGTTTTTAATAATTTCTTGCACTTTTTTCTATTTTCAAGCTGTTGAAACACGAGAGAGGTTAATTTGAAAACAAAATCAAAGAGTTAATACTAATGCCAATACTAGCAGAACAGTGTGATTTGTCCGCTCTGATATTTTTCTTTTACAAAACTCTATGTTTCCTTAAAAAGCTAAATGTAAAAGAAAACACAGAGAGACTTGATCAGAAACTTGATCAGTTTCATAATTTTTGGAGGCAACCGAGGAGCCAGCCAAAGTGGGGGGCAACCGAGGAGCCAGCCAAAATTCGAGGAGGGCGCTTGGTCCATTCCTGCCCCCTCCGTAGAATCGCCCCTGGGGATCAGCACTGGCCAAACTAAACAGAAACAATGCAGCATAACCACTTGGAATCGTAATAGAGATTATAGCAGCCTTAGATAATTTTGGCATTAACAAATTTACAGACGTAAAAAACGACAGTCGTGATATACGCGAAAACATAAGAAGATCCATTTTTATGGCACTGCCTAAGATGGCAGATGCACATAAATGTGAACTCAATCAGACAATCAGCTTAATGAGCCATATAACAAAACTTATCATCCGAATACTGATGAATAGAGTGCAATTTATAATGAAAGAAAATGATTTTTTTTTAATCATCTCACCCCAAGCAAGGCATTCCACTGCCACTATTGCGCATGGGGCTACATAGAGGAAGGTAAAGAGAAGGAGTGGTTAGACATAGGGAATGCCAGGAGGAATGAATGTTAGACATAGGGAATGTCAGGAGGAATGGGAGCAGGTTAGTGTGTTAGGAGGTGTCTATTGACCTTACATTTAAACTCCTGGAGATTGTATCCGTCGGGGAAGCAATTGTGTGGAAAGGAATTCCACAGTCGGGAAGTGCTAGGAAAGAAACTGTTGGAGTAGAAGTTGCGGTTGCATTTTATCGGTTTCACTGTAAAAGGGTGGGATCTAGTTGCTAATCTAGTATCTCGTGCAAATTCGATGCCTTCCAAAAATTAGGCAAAGTATTAAGAAATATAAATATTTCGTGAGAAATAAATAAGAAGATGAACTAATGTAATCTCACTCCTTCTATATGGTAGTAAATGCTGGGAAGTCTCGTCAAATATGAAGAAAAGACTTGAAGCAACATAAATAAGATTCTACAGAAGGATGTTGAGCATACCATGAACTGAACATGTGAGCAACGATAAAGTTATAGAGATATTGTGAGAGTAGTAGACATTATTCTACTACTCTCACAATATATCTATAACTGATGAACACTTATATTTAACATCTGGAATAGTAAGGGAAATTTCTAGGGCACACAATGAGGAAAAGAAGTTTGAAAAATATGATACTCACAAAACAGATTAAAGGCAAAAGAGCCAGAGAAAAACAATACATCACCTACATTTGTGCAAATGGATGGGGGAAAAGGATTTAGGAGAGATATGTGCGTTGTGGTGTAGTGAATATCGACTCAGAACGGTAAATCGGGAGGCCGTGTTCGAATTCCAGTTTAATTCCTTGCATTCACTGACACACAAATACCCTTGGAAAAGATATCAATCCGTCTCTTCCCTCCAGATATTAGTTAAATAATATGACAAACTGGGTTCTATTGCCTTGGATAGCAACCCGTCTACCGCTAAAACCAATGGCAACCTACTGCGGGATAATCTTATGTCCAGTCAGTCATATCTCTTTCGAGGCATGATCGCCCAAAGTGTATATACGTATAGCACTTAACTGACTAAACCAAAAGACAAAATTTTTAAGACCTACAAAGGACAGGAAGTTGTGGAAAGCCATGGTCGCCAACATTCTGAAGGGATGCAGTACACAGAATTAACTGAAGAATTAACTGATATCGTTGCAAAGATAGTTTATAATTTCGATCAAATCAAAATCCATTTAATTTACGCTTCAGTGAACATTCTCTTTATTTAACTCGTACACTGTTATTTTAGCAATTAAATAACAAGAAATCAACTTTTCACGTTTAAAGATTCTTAATGATGCTAAATTAATGTAGATATTTCAAATGTTTCAATATTAGTCTTTAAAATATGAAAAATATATTAAAGAAAAATATTCTATTACTCAAAATCGAAAATACACTGACCAAATTCACTTGTAACACATTTTCTAAATTTTCAGCCAGCAACTACAGTTGTCTTTCTATATGACAGTGTAGCTTGACCTAACAAGATTTGTTAACGTTAGAACAAAAACAAGACGTAATCCACTCATATGAAGACAATGATGATCTCTAGACTTGAACAGGTTATGATTGGAAGTCTATTCCACCGAGCAATGGTTCGAGAGAAGAAGCTGTTTACTTCTTGCAACTTACCTCTTGCCAATAGAATAGGGAGGGAATGTGGGTGGTTTAGTACTATGTAAGTGGCATGGTGGGCCCTGGCCGTGAAGTTTAGATGTTGAAGAACCAAGGAATGTAGTTCGTCCGATCACTTTCTATAGCAGTAGAGATAGGGCAGTGAGAGACTTCTAACATCCTGTGAAAGAAAGGCTGGAAGTTGGAAAATAATTTTGCTCTAACAAAGACTTGGAGACAGTTTTGAAGATTAGAAAGCGAGAAGTAGGTAGCTCCCACCCAAATATGAGAACAGTACTCGCATTTTCCGTCTGACCTGGCTCTTATGAAGGTAGTGGATAGCATGAGGAGCCAGGTACTTACTAGAGCGAAACAGGGATCCAATCATTTATACCAGCATCTTTAGCGACGGACTGTATATAAAAAGTCCACTAGGTCGAGTGTGAGTTTCAGTGTCTGATCAGTTTAGTTTTATTTAAGTGTTTTGGGCAATGCGTCCAATGATTATTTGGTCATTCGACCATGATTATTCGAGAAATTGGTCATGGATATTCAGCATTCGGCTATTTTGTCAGTGAACACTCTGTCCGAGCGGGATAAAGAAAAAGCCCCAGATCGGAAACATTCAACAGAAATGTGAGGATCATGTTTTATCAGAGATCTTTGAACTGTACATTTAATCACATTCCTCGTTCAATCTTTCATTTATCTCTCATTTCTTCTTCTTTTTCTTATATAATAATCCTAAAAGCGGGAGATCATCCTCAAAAGATTAAACATGTCTTTTAACATAAAATATTTCCACCTCCAATACTAATGACTCTCATACTTAACAAACAACAAACTGTCTGCTTAACTCTCACAGCTAATGTTCACAGAGACACAACGAATTTAAAAGTATAAAACAAATAATTACAATAATTCATTTCCCTGTGTAATAAACAATAATTCAATTATGTTTTTCGTAGTGAAATAAACATCTAATTTATAAAAAAATAAGATTTACAGCAATAAAAATAATAACAAACACTATTAAACTATGTTACAGAAAACAACTTCGCAATAACTACAAATTTGACAGAAATTTTAGCAAACATAATACATACATATCAACTAAATTAAGTGCATCACTTGCTACAACAATAGAACGGATTTCGCAAACAAAACAATAAATTCTATATAGCAGATAATAAAAGTTCAAACAATTGCTTACACAATGACTATATTTTCTTATTGATTAACAGGTTATAATCAAAATGATAAATGCCCACAAAAATTCAACATATATTTATCGATAATACAAAATAATTAAATAAATAAATTGTACAAAGACGATAAATAAACAATCCAGCATCAGTAAAATTTTATTTTATTCCATTTAGAAAATAACATATTATATATTTCGCAACTAAAAATATTTAAAAATATGAATATACTACAAACTAACTTGTAAAAGTACAATACACAAAAAATACCCCAAAATATATTTTATATATATATATATATATATATATATATATATATATATATATATATATATATATATATACACACACAAAATATTCGATAATGGCTTACGAAAGCCGAAAGCGGTCAGAAGACTTTGAACAATTTAAGCATAAAATCTGCTTAGAAAAGAGAAAAATTATCCGAAATGAGGAAAAATTAAAAACAAAATGTTTCATTGGTCTTTAAGAATAGCAATATCAATATATATATATATATATATATATATATATATATATATATATATATATATATATATACGCTATGATATGGCACAGTGATTAACAAGTCATTTTCGCTACATTTTCTTTTTTTTTCTGCTCTTTCCTTCCATTACCCTGAGTAAAATCTTTTTCTCGTATAATTTTTTTTATTACCCTTTGTAATTACTTTTCTTTTCATATATGTTCTTTCATCCAGCTACAAAATTTTGTCACACTCCAGTTTACAATTTCCCTCGCCTTCGATCATTAATCTCCCGTCTAATTTTCTCTCGTGTTTCAGTTCTTGATTTTTATTAAGGGATGCAATAAATGAGGCGAATATAAAGTGAGGGAATTACTGATACTTTACATTTTCTATTATTTCCCTTCGTTATTTTTTAAAGTATTTTGTAATCATTACGTTACGACGAGTTCATTCTTATAGTCTTTCTTGTCTTTCCTGTTTCTTCGTCTGTTCAGTGTCTTTTTTAAGTTGTTTACTGATTTACTCTTTGGATAACTCAATAGCAATCGATGTTTAATGCCCAGCAGAAACGGATCCATTTGTTTGTTTATACGAAGCGATATTTTTTCTTCGCTAATTACTTTGTTTACCTTTCGATAAATTTTAAACAAGATTCCTTTTTTCTGTTTAATCACATTCCATATTCTTACAGGCACAGAAACGCATACATATATTATTCTACAGTTGAAAAACGTACAGAGATTAACTTAGATAGTTACACAAATGTAGGTAAATGTATCAAATACGGAAAATTACTCGGCAGGTTTTGTGCTATTTATACACATAGCTTGACTACTGATCTGTGCCCATTTCTATGCACACACATATGTGCGTAAGAAGGTAGATATCATTTCGAGGATATTTGAAAAAACTACAAATGAGGAGATAAGTTAATACAATTAAATATATATATTTATGACTTTAAAACTAAACTGTTAAATGTTCTCAGAATTTTTTTTAATCAAAAATCAAACTACACAAATTGATCGATTTTCATGAATCTAGATGGGATTTTATATATATATATATATATATATATATATATTAACTAAGGTGATTAAGGTAATAATGTTAATTCTAATGTTAAATCCGCACAGATAGATAGGTTATTTGAAATTACGGCTATACCCAGAGACACACAACTAACACACAAATATATATATATATATATATATATATATATATATGTGTGTGTGTGTGTGTGTGTGTGTGTGTCTGTGTCTGTGCGTGTGTCTGTGTCTGTGTGTGTGTATCAACATGCCCTGTGGACATAGAAGAATCCAAAGGAGTTTCCTTTACATATAATGGTAGGATAACTCTCTACGAGAGCTCTAAACATATATGCATATAAATACATATAGAGCAAATATAAGAAAAATTAAGACAGACGCGTTATTCCATGGTAATTCGGAAGAATAGGCCTATTTTCAGGCGTGCCATCTCCACCTTCTGTCTTTATTCAACGAACGATATTCATGAATGGGATTCACAGAAACCAAACCCAGTGAATAAGAAAATAAAAAACAAAATAAAAACATATAAGATGATAAGAATATAACTGTCGCTCCCCTAAAAAAGAAAATAAGAACAGTCCATCCGTTTGTCGAACCCACAGACATTCCTACAGAATCATATGTAAAAGTCGCATAGAACCCACACCAGATAACACGTCAAGACGCTAATTCATCGCCCCTAAACAAAGTTGATGCCGCCCGCCCAGCGGTCAGTGTCGAAGAAAGTTCGAAGGAAGCGGGTGGGTCAGACGAGAAAGAGGGAATGATAAAGAAAAGAGAAGAAAGGAAAGAAGGGAGAGAGGGAGAAATAGAGCTTTACATCCTTAATTTAAAGGAACTTCATTATTCTATTTAGATATATTTGTTTGAACTTGGATTTTTTTCCCTTTTTAAAAATGTATTAATATTAAAATTTTCTCGTTAAACATATAGTGCTCGTAATATTCTTTCTTTAAAAATATATTATCGGTAATATTTAACAGTGATGTATGGCTGGAATTAATTATCATCAGAAATGTATTGCTGGTAATAGTTTTCTTTCAAAAATGTATTGTTTGTAATATTTTTCGACAGAAAATTTTTTTCCCCAGAAATGTATTGCGAGTAATTTGTACTACAGGCCCTTTATGTTTAGAATAATTTCGGAACTTATTCTGAAATTATAGCTTTAAACAAAGTTTTATAAAACAAATTCATTTAAATTTGACTAAAAAATAAATTCTGTAGTTTTTGTTAATACAAGAAAGAGATTAAAAATTAGTCAAGGAATATTTTTTCATGGTGCTTGTATTACTTTTTCTCTAAAAATACTGGTAGTATTTAGTAGTAATATATGGCTGGAATTATTTATCATCAAAACTGTCTTGCTGGTCATAGTTTACCTTCAAACTAACATTGTTCGTAATATTTTTTCCGACAAAGAATGCAAGATCTTTACACAGAAATGTACTGCAGGTAATTTTCTCATAAAGTCCTTTATGTTTCAATCACATTCGAAACTTATTCAGAAACAATAATAATAATAATAATAATAAGAGGTTTAAACAAGTTCAAATCATCACTTTCAAGTTTTCTTTTATTTTTTTCAGTGAAGAGAAAGCTCTAGAGGGGGACAGATATATATATATATATATATATATATATATATAGAGAGAGAGAGAGAGAGAGAGAGAGATAGAGAGAGAGAGAGATAGTGGTAAAGTTTTACACTTTGATTTAAAAGAAACCAAATTGTTCTATTCAAATTTATCTATTTAAACTTAATTCTTAAGTCTAAAGAATTAAAATAATTAAAAATTAAAAATAAGGTTACATATTACCAATTATTTGGTTAACAGTACAGGTATAAAGGAATCCAACGAGATAACCATCCGTGTAAGGATTATTCTGAGAAGAGCTCTAACTTCCCGAGGGTAAGGAGCAAGGTATATCAACATGCCCTGTGGACATAGAAGAATCCAAAGGAGTATCCTTTACATATAATGGTAGGATAACTCTCTACGAGAGCTCTAAACATATATGCATATAAATACATATAGAGCAAATATAAGGTATAAAGGAATCCAACGAGATAACCATAATCTTATATGTTTTTATTTCTTTATTTTCTTATTCGCCGGGTAAGGTTTTTGTGAATCCCATTCATGTAGAATCCTTCGTTGAATAAAGCCGGAAGCTGAAGATGGCTCGCCTGAAATAGGCCCATACTTCCGAATTACCATGGAATAACGCGTCTGTCTTAATTTTTCTTATATATACATATATATATATATATATATATATATATATATATATATATATATATATATCAATCCTGGATGGAGTTAATCGGATGTCTAACAGTAATGATGAACTGTGATACAGCGAAACAGGACTGTCTGCGAATATATATATATATATATATATAGTGGCTTGCAAAAGTCTTCACCCCCTCTGAAAATTTACGTATTTTGTATAATCTAACAGGGCACAACATATTTATCAATTCCAATGATTGTTCTTTGATATAAAAATTACATTTTAAAAATTTCACACTGATTCATAAAATTATAAAATTCATAAAAATGCTTTTGCAAATGTCTACACCCCCCAATATTATACAGTGTTATCACCTATTTTATCATTAATATATAATATCCAGAACAATCAAAAGTGACATGTGCGGTCTACCATAACAAACAAACTTAGCCAATCTATTATTTTGCTATATAAGGTGATTTAACTACCTACAAAATCATCCACCACATAGTTTTTGGTATGTTGGTCTTTGGACTCTGACTGTAAATACAAAGTGTCCAACTTGCGAAACAAAATGGCCAATTGGAGTAGATAGACGAAACTATCGCCCGGTTCACACTCCACCCACGTCTATTGAACATTTGAAGAGGCTCATCGCCTGTTCCCTGTTTAGGATGTGGTTTTCCGGCTTTCTCTTTTCCAATCTTTTCACTCCTATGTAGCCCCCTGCATATCAGTGGCGTTACCGCCTTGCTCGGGGTGATATGATTAAAAAAAAAAGCCTCTGTCTCAAGCACTTAAAAACCTTATTATTCAAAAGTACAATGAAAATAATGGCTATAAAAAGAGTGCAAAAATTTAGAATTGCTCCTAAGCCCCGTTGAAACTGTAGTTAAAAAGTGGTGAGTGCACAAAACCACTGCTACCCTACCAAGATCTGGGAGACCAAGTAAACTTACCAGAAGAGCAAAATTGGTCAGGGAGGCATCCTCCAACCCTAGTGCAACACTGGAAGACTTGAAAGCTTCAGTTTCCAATACTGGGGCAGATGTCCAATCAACTAGAATTTCCAGATTATTACACGGGTCTGGCCTGCAACGGAGAGCAGCTAGAAAAAAGCCCCTTCTGAAGCATGGCACAAATATACGAAACGCTATATTTGACGGAAAAAGGCAAAGCTCACCAATCTCATTACACCGTCCCCACTATAAAGCATGGCGGTGTATCGCTCATGTTTTGGGGCTGGTTTCAGCTGCAGGGTCTGTAGAGCTGGTAACCATCCAAGGTGTAATGGACGGTGTCAAGTACCAAGAAATATTAGAGGTAAACCTGCTTAAGTCTGCTAGAGCTCTGCGCTTGGGTCGTAATTTCAAGTTTCAACAAGATAACGATCTCAAGCTTGTATCGAAAAGCACTAAAGCTTGGTTTGCTAGCAAGAAAATCACAGTTTTGGAGTTATCCAATTCTATAGAAAATCTATGACGAAATCTAAAACTTGCTGTACAACGACGTTGCCCATCCAATCTGACACAGCTCGAGAAGTTTTGCCATGAAGAATAGCAAACACTGTCAGCAGACCACTGCATCAAACTCGTGGAAGGCTACCTGAGGCGTCTGCAGGCTGTAATAGACGCAGCAGGATTAACCACAAAGTATTAGCTGAAGAAATTTGAAAGGGGGTGTAGACTTTTCCAAAGACATTATTCAAAATTATCATTTTTATGAATCAGTTTTAAGTTTTTTAAATATATTTTGTGTATTAAATAAAAGTGTGATAGATTTGCTTATTAAAACAAATTATTGGAGTTTAAAATATTAATTGTTCTTATCAAAATAAAAAATACATTCAGTTTTTAAGGGGGTGTAGACTTTTGCAATGCAGTTTATATATATATATATATATATATGTGTGTGTGTGTGTGTGTGTGTGTGTGTGTGTGTAATAACCAAAATTGGTAGCAAACTAGTAAAAGGTTACAGCGATGACATAACTTTTGTGTTCTATTAAAATCATAAGATTTTATAATGTAACAAATATTTTTAAATATAGATATTTCTGGAAATTTTATTTTATTAAGAATTCATATATAATCGTGAACTCGTTGGCATATCCGTACTTAAACTCATCTGTGAAAAATTTTCAAAGTGATTTTAGATAGGGTGTAATATAATTCATTCACAAATCTTTTCAGTAGTTGAAATGACATTTTTGTATTTCTTTCGAAAATTTTCTGTAACCATTAGTAATTGGTGCGGTCTGGATACCTTCCAGAGATGTCAAAATGTTATTAAGGGCAGCATATTGAAGTTTTCTATTTCTTTTTTCCCACGTGATGATATGCCTTCTGTATATGTATGTGACTATTTTTGACGAAATATCTACATCTCTGCTAAATATGTCTGCATATAATTGTTGTGAATTCCGGGTAAGGAACCATACAAATAATGAGCAACAACACAGATATTTGAGATAGAAAAATATGTTATATTAAACGTAAAGATAAAAACTGGAACGCAGGTTAGTAATCCAGGAATACGATTAGTAGGAATATAATATATACAAGTCTTTGAAGTGAAGCAGTGCTGGAATTAGTACGCCCACGTCGGAACTGACGGGTGCTGAGTGCGCTCAGAGCTGCTATGACTACTGACGCGGTTTTCTCTGTAAAACTTCGGTATGTTCCAGATCGGACAATGTTTTCATACGGTTCTCACATCTCTCACAATGGCAGGAGTATATGTATAATCAAGTCGAGTCCATTATCATAGAAAAAGGGGCGATCAATAACTGCTGATCTGCTTCAATTAAATTCGCAGAACCAGTCTCCAAGCTATATCATATCAAAAACACGTATAGCGCATATTAAAGACAAGAGAAATGGCGAAAATAGAGAGTAACTGGCTTGATGAGTTTGAGTAAATGGGTGGCAGAAGAAGGGCTATAATAGCCAAAATTGGTAGCAAAAGAGTAAGAACAGCTACAACGTCAGTTGTGGAGGACTATGATTGCTCACGCCCTAACAGATAGAAAAGAAGGTTATTTTTCCAGAACTTAAACTTTTTCTAAAATTGAGTTTATCTGATCTCTTACAATTGCTACAACTAAACCTCAAAATTAAAAAAAATAATAAGTAGATTGCTTATATAAGGATTGCTATGTTATTAAGACGCAGAACTTTATAAATGATACATTAAAACAAATATGTGTAATATTTCTGATATTTGCTTTTATGACGTCTATATAAGTGTCTTTCCTAGATCTTGCTAATGAACTATCTGTTTTGTTCTGTATATTCACATATTTAGGATAAGAATAACTTCACATTAAGAAAATCTTCTTTATAGATTATAGAGTAAATTTTAGTAAATAATTTTTAATTTTAAACCTATTTTAATGCCATCAACAATGAAATCAAAATCTGATTATTTGGTATTTCGCCTTAGTTAATAATATAATAAAACAATAATAATAAAAAATCAAGCAAAAAAACCACTGCTACTTGAAAATATATACTCCGAATCTGAGACATAAACATCGAGTCAATAACTGCAAGGAAAGTTAGATCACTGTGTCGTACCGGAAGATATTTCTCGTCAGAGTCCATCTTTCGCATTTACAAATCTACCATTTTTCCGTGCATTGAATAATGTTGCAATATCTAGTCGATGCTCTTGATATTCATCTCAAGATTCTTGGCAAAATCCAGAGAAGGACTTGCAATGTAATAGATCCTGACCTGGCAAATCGACTTCAGTCACTTTCTCGCCGACGAGGCTTTTCATTGTTTTTTCTACAAATATTTTCATGGGAACTACTCTGACAAGATGTTTTCCCTGGTGCTCCCATGCACGAATTTAAGCGTGATACTAAATTAGCATTTACTGTTGAAATAGGTAAATGCAACCCCTACTTCTACTCTAAAAGGTTCTTTACTCGCACTTCCCGCCCATGGAACTCTCTTCCATTTACTTGCTTCCCTGATAACTACAATCTTCAGAAATTTAAATTTAACGTCAGTTAGCACACTCTATCTTCTTGAAACCCGTTTATCTTTTATTCTTTCCTCATTCTTCCCTATACTCAGTCTTTTATCTCACTTTCACTCTCTGTATCCACCTGCTTACTGCTAGCATTCCCACTTTGCTTGAAGTGAAATGTTTTTTTTTTAATTAATAATAATAGTAATAATAATAATGATAATAATAATAATTGTAATGATATTTTATATCTTTTATTTCGAGTGTTTTGTTTTTTCTACAGTCTAACAAGTTATCTTCCTCCATAAAATAAATCTGTGTTGAAAGTATCGATGCTCAATGATATCATACCTGATTAAGCAAACTAAGTAGCAAGAAGCGACTTTATGTATCTGACGGGATTATGGCTTGAAAACATTCCAGTTACAGTTGTAGATTGATTTTGACAGCTGGGAATAAAATATTAAACTCGGGAAGATTCAGCTGAAGTTTCTCGTACACTCATTTAGGAAGTGGGGCTTGTAATGTCTGATACTCCCAGGGTGGAGAAAGAGAAATAGAGCATACTTGATGGGCTTAAACAAATGAATGTTAGATCAGGTATTGGGAGAAATAATAGAACAACATATATTAAGAGCAACAAGTGACAGAAAGAAGCAAAGAGCCATGATCGCCTACGTACTGAAGAAACACGGCACATTTAAAACAAGATCCAGAATGAATTTAGCCTTATTTATAAATAGAAGTAATGTTTTTTAACGTTCATTAATATCGCCGTAATAAAGACAAAATATTTCTTGGTGATATGGCGTGTGCTCACAGAACGAGAAATGAACAATTTGTGTACATTTATTCGTTGTCAAATACAAGTCACTTGTCTTTATCATTTTGATAAGCAAATGGATGCAAGAATTAATTTAAAAAAGCAGCTACACTGAAAGCCAATAGTGTAGAGTAAAAAGCTCAGGATTCAGGAATAACAAAAGACCTTGATAATTATTTCCAGATTCTTTTGCTAATACGCTAATACCATGGAAAGTGCTCGAACGAACTACTTTTATTGGTTCAGCCAGATTTAACTTTCATGGTTAGGACCCACCAGTCTTTGGAACAGACTTCCAAAAGGATGTTTCACCAATCTTAACCTTTTCATGTCTAGAGTCAACCGTTATTTTCTCCTCCTATTCATATAAGCTATCACTTAATGTAGCCCTCCACTTTGAGTGGTCTCACAGGGTGAATTTTACTGTAAAATAAAAAGGTGATTTCCTGAATTTGGGCTGGTATAACAAGTTGTTAACTGTTGTTTGAAAGTCCTTTTCTAAAGCGATCCATTCTCTTGAATGGGCATATATATATATTGTGTGTGTGTGTGTGTGTGTGTGTGTGTGTGTGTGTGTGTGTTGATGAATCGAATAATATCGGAGTTGCAGCGTCTTTCGGTTTTTGCAAAATATACGCGTTTCTGTATATTTTTTATTTTTTAGTCGGAACAATTCGCAAGATTTTTTACAAACGTAGAAAATTCTATTACAAATCCATTTTAAAATGAGTTATCCGAATATATACTTAATGTCTTATATTATTTATTTTTTCTTTCTCTTTCAATCCGTTTATATCTGTTTATTTTTGCATTGCCACAATTGCATACACACACACACACACACACACAAATATCTATCTAAATTCAATCATTGAGGCATAAATTTGTAAAGACAAGTATATATTCATTGCTACATGCATATTCACACATGTGAATAATTCACGCAGCCTCTTTTGGCGTGTTAAGACCTACTCATGTGTTCTCGTTATCTCCGCCCAAAAGAAGACAAAAACATTAGTTTATGAAAATTACTTTTATTCGTGACGTTAGGTTTGTCAGGCTATTTCATTGTAGCGAGTTATAGGTCGGACACTGAAGTGACGAGACCATGCATTGTTAACAGATGCTAATATAAGAGAACCATAATGAGGCAAAATTACAACGCAAGTGTATCTCATAGACAACTTCGGGTGGGACAGTAAGTGGATATATTTTCACTAATGCTTCGCACTTGTAGTCTACGACTCAAACGCATCGGAAATATCTCTTTAGCTTCCATTAACGGTTAAGTACAAACGTTGGCTGAATAAAGAGTTTTTTAGTCTACCCCCAAACAAACAAATATCTTATTTATTTTCCTTTATTTTTATTTGTTTTCCTTCTTTTTACATATATATATATATAGTGTCAGTGTTTATTTACTGGAATGTTGTTTCTTAATGTTAGGGAAAACTGCTTTGTGTAAATTTTATAGCCTTTTTGCTATGCACGTTTAATTTTTTTAAGGAGAAAATTGCGGTGTTATTTCCCACCTAGTAGTTTCTAGATATATTTCATTGATAAATGTGTGTAAGATAATTTACTGTATCAGTCTGGATTTGATTCTGAGCAAAGTGTTCAGACAACATGTTATTATCTTCGAAAGAATGTCCTTTCTTATTCCAATGATTCGCATGCAGATAATCTTACTCTTGTTTTAAATGTTTTATTTTAGTTTTAAAAAATTGAAACAGCAAAGTGTTTTGTTTTGTTTCAAAAAGTTTAAATCGTATTTGCGTTTTTGGTCATTTTACGTTGATAAACTAAGTTCTATTTACTAAAAGTGAGTATTTTCACTACTTAAAGATTAGGACTTGCTCGAACAGTAATAATTCGCCTTAACTATTATTGAAGATTCTCTGCTTAAGTTTTATATCCTGTTGGTTACATTTTCTGATAATCATGTGTCTTTTATTTGATTCAGTCAAAAAGACACAACAGATTTTTTTTTAATTACTAACGCTTTAAAATTGTGAATAATGCCAACAAAAATTTTCAAAAATGTTTTTTAATAACGATCTTTGCCTGCAGACAAGGAATATTTAGAGGTTTGTTATTTTTTGTAAAAAACACATCTTTCATGTGTCACTGGAACATCGACTTTGTAAGATTAAATGAAGTACAGGAATTTATTCAAGGTGCTTTCAGGTCAAGAATAAAAGTAAGTAGATACTCGAAATAAACATATATCTGCATACCTGAATCGTTTCTGTTCTAACTAGTTTGCATACGCGCGCGTGTGACTATTTGTGTGTCTGTGTGTGTGCAATACACCAATCTCCGGCGGATGAGGCCAAGAATTGCATTGTAGTTGATTATAATGATAATAGAACAATTATTTAGAATCAAAGGTGAATTTTTGCGTCAATGTCAAAGCTCCTGGGTAGTCCTGAAAATTCGATCATTTTTGTAAATAACTTATTTGTAGAAAACAACCAGTTACCCTGTACTGACTGAAAAGCAAATCGAAAGAAAGAGACCGCGTCATTGTTCTTATATACATTATTATTCTTAGGTAACTAACGAGTCCCTACTGATGTCATTATTAGTAAAAGTAAAGCATAATTTATCATTATTGTAAGTAAGATTTCTGCTTTATGTTTATTGTAAGTGAGATTTCTGCTTAATGAAGCAAAGCACAATTAATTAGTTCAATAGAACTTCCTATCCGAAGGTGAAACGTGTGAAGTGTATAATTAAGAAATATCTATTTTACAATATTTGTTATCAATTAAAAATATGTCATTGTTCACCTAATGAACACTCTTTGTGTTTACACTAACTGCACAAAGCAATTTATCCAAGAAATAAAATCAAAATGTATTTCAGTTCTTCCTGCTAATGGTTCATTGAAGGAATATTATGAAAAGTAGAAAATATACGGAGCGGGAAGAAAGATGAGAACGAGGCAATTTTGAAACTTTTTAACTAGAACGAGAAAACAAGAAGTATTTTGCAAAAAACTCAGGTGTTTGGCCAGATATGACGATGTATTCAGGCCGAGAATTTTTCAACATTATAATTCTAAAAGGACTGTAGATCAGTTCTATCAGGCTAACGGTAGTAGCATTTTCATGTAGGAATATTGGAAAAGGCTATACATTAATAATATTGTTAATATTTCAGCATGATAATAATCTAAAAATTGTGACCAAAAATCTCAGATCCTACATTGAAGGCAATCATATTTACTATCTAGATCATATGGCAAAAGTTTAAAACTATCATCCGATAAAACAAGTACAGTAAAAAGATGCAATTTTGGAAGAACATCTCATTGGAAATATTAATAATCAAATTGTATTGATTTTCTAGAGATGTGAGGCTTCATTAAAAAGATTCAGTTACGTGTTAGGTATTATCTTTACTTATTTCAATTAGTTTTAGTATTTCCTTATTAGCATTGGTTATTTAATAAAACTTGTAGATAATTGGATTGAGCGTAAATTATCTGATTTGGAGCAGATGAATGTTATACATTACAGGATATAAATCTCGTTAAAATACTGACATTTCATAGGGTACATTATAGTTCACGGAAGGGACAGTGAAACCGTGTCACGCTCATCATTGTTTTGTTCTATGCTCATTCAGATATTATAATTCCGACACATTTGATGAAGCAAGCGACATATTTTCAAAAACAAATGCAGGCTTTAATGAAAATTTATCGTTTTACCAAATAAATATAGAGAATATATTTACGAATTTCTTTTAAAGTTTTTAGGCATATTTTAGCAAAAAGGAAAAGGGTCAGCTCAACTCATTTTCTTGTCATAAAAGTTTACAAATTATTTATTTATTAACTTTAAACGAATGGGCAATTAATTGCCACAATATACTTATTTAAGCGATTATTCCGTGTTACTATTCTACATAAACAAAGTTTAATCTTTAAAATAATGACTTATACATTTGTTACAATTGATTTCTGAAACCTTAACATTAAACACGACAGCTACAATCTGGTCGAAGGAAGAAAGGCATTTTTGTTATTGCTTTTGACTTGAAAGCGTTCTCCACTGGCTTGCCAATTACAATACAAGTTCTCACGAAAAGTGTAATCATCGACAAACTGATTGTATGGCTATGGATGTTAGTGCCTTGTGATGTATGGGTTGAGGGAAATCAATAAATAATTGAATCGAGAATCGTTTTCTTGTTACAGTTATTCAAGCAATCAATAAGAACAATGAGATAACACTTAGCATCACCTTTTAAATTAGAACTTCAAGTAAATAAATTAAAATATTAAATGTATCTTCTTAGTGGTGTATTCTGAGGGAGTTCACAATCACCGGCCGTTGATTTATACTAATTACTAAGACAGGATCGATGGTTATATGATAGTCTTGATGATATATTTCAGCCGGTTAACTTTTCTCGGGCATTGCGGCAATGACTGTCATCGGAAAACTACATTGTCTGATCATCAGCTGTTGCTTTTCATTCCTGGAGCATGACGCAAATTATGTGAGATTATTCCTTACATCTTTTAATTTAACTTCTGTTTATGACAGTTTTACCAATAAAATCATTTCTTATAGTCAAACCATTATTGATTTCTTAGTTAATTTGTCATTTTGCAAAGTACAGTTATCGGAATACCAAAATGATGTGTTTTATTATCTGTGATCGACCTGAATGAAAATAGCTGAGATTTTGATCCTGGGGATCTCGTAGTGAAACGAAAATTGTCATCGATTATAAAGAAAATGATTTTTGTAAAGGAGTCATTCTTTCAGGAATAGCGATATTTGAAAAAAAAACAAAAAAACGGTGCGCATATATATTATGATATTATGATTCAATAACCACCCTCACAAGAATCTTCTAATAATTTAGGCATTCTTTAGATTTAAGTCTTTGTTTATTTTTTTTTATACATGACTAATCCATTTGATAAATAGTTATTCTCGTATTCATAGCCACGTTTTATTATTTTGTTTTTTTTTATTTTATCAATATTGTAAAGAGCCGTGTAACAGTTTATTTTATATATATATATATCTATTTCAGAATAAATGGATGTGCGTTGTGGTGTAGTGGATATTGGCTCGGAACGAGAAATTGGGTATTTCCAGTTGAATTCCCTACATTTACTTACGTGCAAATACCCTTCGGAAAGGTGTTAATCGGTCTCCTTCCTCTAGTTCATGGGTTAAATTACGGGCAGTTTGGGCACTATAGCCTTGGCTGGCAACCAGTCTACCGCAGAAAATAATACTACTGCGGGATAATCTTCTGCCCAGTCAGTCATGTCTCTTTCGAGACATGATCACTCAAGCGTGTATCACGTATGGCACTTGACTGACTAACTGATTTGAGAATTATCATTGTTATGAATATCTTGGTTCCGATCATATCCATAATAGTAAGGTTATAATTATTTTGATATGGTTAAGATTGGATAATATTGTTTTACATAGTAGATGTTAAGGAGTTAGTAGGTAGTATTATGTGTCTATTTTTCTCTAGTTTTTTGTCACTGTTATTGTCATTGTTGTTGTTGTTGTTTATAATGTCAACTTTTTCAGGGTCGTATATTTCGTATACATTTCTCTTAGCATTGTGTATCAAATAATGAGGGTAATGAAGGTTTTTGAAATTGTTTTCTATGTATATTACTTCTGAAGGCTAGTATTAGCAACTATTAGTGATCTTAAATAAAATAGTATATTATTCCTAATTATAACTTGTTACAGAAATGAGAATAAAATTTAATAAGGTCATTTTTTATTTTCTGTAGATCTCCAGCTGACGGTCATTATTATTCGTTTCGCAAGCTAACATAAACTATTGTAAAAATGTTTGTAAAAATTAAAAGAATACTGTTAAATATAAAATCTTCAATTAGTTAAAATATATGACGCATAAATTCGAAGCTAAAATAATTAATAATATATTAATTATATTATTAAAAATTACTCAATTTTATTTGTAGACATTAATTTACGTCAATTACATTATTCCATAATGTATGTAAACTTTTTCATTTAAGTTAATCAATATTTATTAGCGTTCTTAAATTTAAAAGTTTGTAAAACTAACGAAATGTTGGCATTTGTTTATAAATACTTGTTGCAAAAGAAAATGCTTACATTTGCTTTGCTAACTGTGTCCATCGGAGGTCGAAATGCATTGGCTAAGATAAGATTTCTTTTGTCTTTATTATATATATATATATATATAATAAAATAAATTTCGAAGTTCAAAACCGTTGTATGATCATTTCAACATGAAACACCTAAGAGAGATTTCACATTTCATCGGCAACTTTTATACTCAAAATATAAGATATTACCGGCGGAAGTTCAAACATTTACGTTACAGAAAAAAACTACATAGGTGGGATTAAAGTAGATAACAATCAATGTCTATTTTTAGATTTTGGACAACATTAGTTTTAGATTGAGTTGCAAGTGAAAAATTTAAACATTTGGCATTGTCTAGCTCTAAAATAGAGGAAGGCGAAGTGAAGGAAGAAATAGAAAATGGTGTTTGACAGGAAAATGGGCTAAAAAAATGGAAATAAAAGAAAAGAAAAAAGAAAAAGAAAAGAAAGAAAAAATAAAGAAAATAAAAACTTCATCTCCGTAGAGACACTAGGGACGTGTTAACAAAACTAGCGTTTTTAAATGGGATGAAGTTATTAGAAAAAAAGATTTTTAAAAAAAATTTATTTGGGGGAAAAAGCTGACATATAAATTATTAAAATTTAATTAAATTAATTAAATTAATTACAAACCTAGATTTAAATTAAAAATAAAATTTATAGCATATATTAAAAAACAAATTTATAAAATTTATTAAAAAAATTTTTAACAAATTTAAAAAAACGATTTTTAGGTGCGGGGAAAAAATATATACAAACATGCAGAAAAAATTTGGGGTAAGTTAGTCTAAGTATCCCTACTTCTTAAAAAGTCGATATTAATTGGAGAAAGAAAGTGGAAGATAGAGGGTTTCAAATTTGCTATTTAAAAATTTAATTAATTAATCAATTAATAAAAAACAATTTAATTTTTATTTTCTCTCCTAAAAACTGAATTTAGAACTTAAATTTTAAATGTTCACAAATTTCGCCTTATAGCAGCATTTACTAATGAATTATTTTCTAAAATTCAAGAGTAGGTGCTAGTTTGTGTATTAGTATTTTTTTCTTGTAGACATAGATCGCACCTATCACGAACACTTCTCGGAATTCTAGCTGAACCTATCAGTTTCCAACTAACTAGAGGGTCCAGCCCTTCTTCCTTCACCCTCCAGAATCTCCGCGAAAGGGCTGTCCGGCATCCTTGACCTGGGTTTGAAAACGAATACCTGTGATTGTAATACCTTTGCTTAAAGGGCCCCGCGGACATACCAATATAAGTCCGGTAATTTTTCTTGTTGTTGGATGGTGAAATGTGAACTTCATAAATTAGCTAGGTGGATTTACATTTGCCCTCCACCGGGCAGATATCCACGGAGCTACAATTGCATTCATTTAAAATGCTGGACCCAGAGTCGGTATTACATAAATCCTTTAGAATTTGCCTATTATGAGAACTTATGATGTTGTCCACATTTGGGGTGCAAGAATAGTTAATATTTAGAGTGTTCCTATTAAAAATGTTTCGTAAAGGATTGTTGCTATTAAAATGTTTGTCTACTAATCTGAGAAAATATTTACCTACATTAATATTTGTTAGTTTGCAGTATGTCGGGTTAAACCAAATTATCTTTCTTTTTTTACAATTATTTTTATTTTTAGTATTAGATGGTTCGTGGTCTATTGTAGGTTTTATATACGTTAATTTGTTCTTAAATCTGCTTTCTGAAGGGCCTTGTAAATTTCTTTACTTTCATTGAAAGTTTTGATGTTTGATGATAAACGGTTAATCCTATTATTTACGATATTTGGTATCTGTTTTAAAATATTTTTGGGTGATTGGATGAAATATTTATGTAAGTTGGTAAACTATTTTCTTTGAGAAAAGGTTGGTGGGATTCATCGTTTAAATTAAGGCTGATATTTAGGAAATTTACAATTTTAAGATTGGAAGTCACTTCAACTTTCAAACCGAGATAATTTAGGGCTCTAATGATTTTTTGTGAATTCTATTCGTATAGGGTCCATTGAAATTGGGGATAAACATTAATCCATAATCCCGATATAAACCTATTTGTTTTTGGTCTAGAAATCTACTTAATAGGTCTAAAATATATATCCCTACTAGATCCGCCACCTGGGCTGAATCATAAGCTCCCATAGGAACATCAAAGCTATCATTTGGCCCTTTCGTCCATGTAGAATTTCTCAAGGTAAGTATAGATTTTCTAGCCGCTAAGATAATCATACAATCCCTATCAGAAATTTCAACGTAATTTCTAGCAAAATTTATGGAAGCTTCAAGAAGGTCTTTAGATATAGAAGAGTAGAAACCAACAATATCGAATTTAAGAAAGGTGGAATTAGATTTGTTTTTGATGTTATTAAACCAATTGATGGTATCATTGGAACTTTTCCAGAGGTTTGGTTGTAAAATAGATTGCAACTTCTCGATTAGGTTTTGTAAAGTTTCCCAAGGAATTATGCCTAAATTACTTTTGTTGGATTAATCAGTCTAGTTTGCAATTTACTTTGGAAGTTAGGTTTGTGATCTTTAAAGAAAATGTAAGCTTTCTTAGTAGAAAAGTTGCCTATTCTATCACAAATTTTTAAATCATTTACAAATTTAGCCCTATCAATGTTTATTTCAGATAAGGTTTGGTTTCTTCTGTCTAGTTTGTATTGACTAGTTATTTTATTTTTAAGGAGATTTATGGATGTGCGTTTGTGGTGCAGTGGATATCGGAGAGCCGAGTTCGAATTCCAGTTGAATTCGTTGCATTCACTTACGTGCAAATACCCTTGGGAAAGGTATTAATCCATCTCTTCCCTCCAGTTATGGGTTAAATAATATGACAGATTGGGTTCTATAGCCTTAGTTGGCAACCAGTCTACCGCAGAAAGCAATGGCAACCTACTGCGGGATAATATTCTGCCCAGTCAGTCATGTCTCTTTCACGACATGATCGCCCAAGCGTGTATCACGTATGGCACTTAACTGACTGATGTGATTAGAAGGATCACATTTATAGATATTATTGGATTTGTCTAACTTTACTCAAAGGTCCTTAGAGTTTTTTAAGGTTCTAATATCCGATTTTAATAAGTCTTGAAAATCATTTAGAGCTTTACGTAATTTAATTTTCGGAATTAAGTTGAAAAGGTTCTTCTCAAAAGAGTCCAGAAATTTGCATACAGGAGTTTTTCGTTGAGTTTTTAGTTTAAAGTACTCCTTAGAATAAAACAAAGAATCCATGGAACGAAGAAAGAAGTATGATTTCCATCGTAGCCTCCTCACGAAATTTTAAATTTTTTCAGTGAGGGAAATGAGAAAAGAATGAAGATTAGGGTAAAGTATATTATTCAATGAATATTCCGGGGTAAATCTCTCCATTTGAAATAGTGAATTTGAGTAATCGAAAAATATCCGGGATCAAACCGTATATATATATATATATATATATATATATATATAAAGTCTTTTCGAAGTTTATGATGGTGTCAAGCTAAATGCAGAGAATTATTACAAGTTCTAGAATAGTTGTTTTTTAGTTTTTCACTTAAAACAAGAATTTAAGCTAAACGATATATTCATTTAAGACAATGCTCATTCTTCAAAATTGACTTTTTGTTACGATACGAAAAACATTCAAATAACGAATAATTAACGCAATAATGGTTACTCTCTTTAGATGTTAATCTCACAAAAAACATGTGGTCGATCTTTAGATGCTTGTAAGAATGGAAAACAGTATTAAATCAAAGAACTATGTATTGCAATCAAATCTGAAAGGAAAGTTAAATCCAAAACATTAGAAATTAAAATCAATTGAAGAAAAACAGCTGACTTAATACCAAGAAGTCCATACCAAAATTTAAAACAATGAATAATTTATTAACAAATATGAGATCTTGCATTAATGAAATATGTTACAACAGCCGATATCTTTAGGATTTATTAATGTTTTACATTGTGTGATTGATATTATCTGTATTTTATAAGAATTGCTATCTGAATCTCGAGCGCTATATTGCTCATATAAATGTAATATCATAAAAACTGTATCCAAATCGTCATGTTACAGTGGGTATTTACCGTTTAGAATTTTTGATAGAGATTCGGTGAACCTTCAAGAGAAATACGATAAACCCTCGATAGATATCCGGCAAGCATTATTCAAGAGAAAACAGTATGTACGGTTCCGCTAGCGTAAAATATGTTAGATCAACAGGTGAATTCTATGAAAGAAAAACTATCTTCATTCAAACGTGTTTGTGAATATGCACAATAATAATATATAAAAACTGAACGCTTTTAGTTTATAGATTTATTTATTTTTATGGATTATTTCTTTTTGCGATAAACATTATTTTTAACGTATACAATTTCGATCTTCTCTGAGGCAGAATCTATCTTTAGTAGGACTTCTCAAAAGGTACGCTTCGGCTATAAAAACGGTTTCCCTGGTGGAAAAGTGTATACCGGTTCGATTCCGATCGTAGGTACAATCTTACTTTAATAAAACTTCACAAGTGAGAAACACGCACACGCTCTAAAATGAGACTAAATACCTTGAATTTTATGCGTTAAAAGTTTGGTTCCCAACCAGGTGCTAAAATTGTTGTAGCTTTTGTCTCAATATTTTAAGCACAGTAAATATCCATATAAGCTTTAAAGGTTGTAGTTTTTAACCTAAATTATAAGATGAAATCCCAGAAGATCGAAGGCAAATATTTTATGGACCGTGTGGAGACATTTATCATTATTTCTATGCTATTGTAAAAAGGCTCCTGACGATCTATTTTGATTATTTGTTGGAATATAACCATGATATAGTTATTGCTTTTGTGATATCAGTTATAAATCTGTTTTCATTAATGTTATATTATTTTAAGTTATATTTTAAAGATACAAATTTCACTTATATTTAGGAATAAGTCATTTTCAAATATTTTAGCTCAGATTTATGAGAGAAAAATGATTTCTGGTATTAAAAAAAGATTAATACCAGGCTACGTTTCCAAAAACTTTACTAAAACTCAAACCCAATTTCAGCAAAATTTGCCATCACATCTTTCAACGGATGATTCCATTGTGAGAAGTCATTGAATAAGGCTAATCATATTCATAGAATAGTTGGTAAACAATTAATAGTAATAACTTTTAGGACTAGACTGTCCAACGACAGAGGCTCTAACTGTGACAAAATTGTGGAGTAGAATCTAAAAATTATTTTTTATAAGAAGAAGAAACGGTATAAAATCTATCGGTAATGTCTTTTGCCTAAAAGACAGTGTAAATGTTGGCATCAGAGAGCCATCTGCTGTGCTCTTAGATTTGAATACAAACACAAACTAACTTTATAAACACATTAAGCCAGCCACGTTATTTTTGTTCGTCGTGCACCATACCTTTCTTTATTTACCTGATTGTCAGTTGAGGAAGCCTAAAATAGCTCAGTGTCAGACTTGACCTGATCGATATATCGATTGATTTCCACCGAAGACGACCGACATTCCAGAAACAAGGCTAAGGATACTGGCGCGAAACAAGGAAGATGGTTGCAGCGGTGGGGTGACTGTGGTGCTAATGATAATCGTTACGGTTGTGGTAGCAGTGGGTTTTTTTTAGGGTCGGTGTTTGGATGGTGACTATAGAAAGAACGCGGGTAATGGTGGTGGGTAGAAGTTGAAGTTAGTGGGTGCTAATGTTAGTTATGATGGTAACAGTATACGTTTGGGATAAGGATGGTAAGGTCGGACCCAGATGGTAAGGATGATGTTGGTGGTTAGTGCAGTGTTAGTGTGTAGGGGTCGGGATAATGGCCGTTGTGGTATTCAGAGGCAAGCAATGTAAAAATTAAAGTAAAAAAAAGAAAAACCTATATGTTTTCTCGATTTATCTATTCTCTTAGATTTACTTATATTTATTTTTGAAATGTGATAGGAGATGTCTCGCTTCACCAATAATCGACTGCCATTCCATAATATGTACCTTTCAAGTTACTCTTTATTATTTGCCTTTATTTTTCAGTATGTGATTTTTAATCTTGAAATGTTAATTTGTCAAATCTTTCTCGTATTTTTCTCGTATTTTATTTCCGTTTGCTCCAATTATTTTTCTTCTCTTTCCCTTAAGAAGTTGGATTTCTTTTTTTCTAATTCATTAATCTTAACTTCATTAATATCTATATTCGTATATATTTTCTTTCTTTCTTTGTCGATAGTTCCTTTTTTCATATGTTCTCTTTTCCTCTATTTCCATTTTTATTTCTCTTTTATTCCTTTTTACATTTTATTTTGATTCGTTTGGTTCATTATATGTTTGCTTTAGTTATTTCTTGATCTTTCCCCTTCATTTTTCAATGTATTTTTCCATTTTCTGAGTTTATCATTATAAACATTTTTGAAACTTTAATTCATTTAAGCTCTTCGTTGACACACAAAACGTTCACCTGTAAATGCTAATGTAATATAATATGCTAGCTTAGATATTTACACTAATATAGACAATCCATATGTTTACAGTAACACACATGTATATGTTTCGAAAAACATGAAACTGCGGACCTATCCGTATATTTAAAACGACAACAACCTAACGCACACTCCTGTCTATATAAAAGTAACTAAAAAATTAATGGATTTATTTTTCATCCAAATTCGCGGCGCGATAAACGGAATACACAGTGTTTCAAAGAAAATTAAAAACGGAATGTCAAATATGAGTATTCATTATGCTAAGGCTTGAAGTAATAAACTTATCTGCATAAACATAGACAGAGCAATATATATATATATATATATATATATATATATATATATATATGTGTGTGTGTGTGTGTGTGTGTGTGTGTGTGTGTGTGTGTGTGTTTATAGAATACCTTCTATAATCGCACTAACCATAATCGTAAAAAAATATTGGACCAAAACTATCAAAATTCATACAACACATGACAAAAAACATACAACAAATTCTCCGGAAAAGATTCATTGTTTGTTTCTTGTCTCTTTGATAAATGGTATAGGCGTATCCGAAAATTCCGACTTTAAAATCTTTCTTTTCGTGATTTTATTTAATAAGAAGGCTTACTAATATAAAATAAATATTAAAAATATTTTTATAATTTGTTGTCATTTCATCCTTCGAATTTCATTCGCCGGCCTGTTAAATCCACACACACACACACACACACACACACACACACACACACACACACACACACACACACACACACACACACACACAATATAATTTTATTATTTTTTATCTAAAATATCATTTTCTTCTATTTCGAGCGAACTCGAACACAAGTCACTAGTTTCTTCACTTTGAATTAGGCTTTCTTCAGTGAGTTCACATATCTGTCTATCTATCTATCGATCTATCTATCTCAGTCAGTTTGCATATCTATCTATCTCTCTCTCTATCATTTCACATATCTGTCACTCTTTCTGCCAGTTGACATCTCTCTCTCTCTCCCTCAGTCAGTTTATATACCTATATCCCTCTCTCAGTCAGTTCATATATATATCACACTCTCTCTGTCATTTCATATATCTATCTGTCTCTCTCTCAGGCAGTTCTATCTATCTATCTATCTATCTATCTATCTATCTATCTATCTATCTCAGGGATTTCACATCTAATTTTCAAAAACTAATGTCGCATTTTTAGAGACTGAATAAAATTCGTTCAAAAGTAAATTCTCACAAGAAAATAATCTTAATAGTTAATAACGGCAATTTTGAATGAAAATAATTTTGATCGCCCTCCTTCTTTTAAAATTTTGTCCCGATGAATACCAATTAAATGAAAATATTAATGTATTAAGTTGCATGAAAGAAGCTTATTTAGCGAAACTACCTATGTAAATATTTGATAATCTGGGCTCATTTATCAAGAATGATACACTTGAGGTGTAATATTTTCCTCTATCTTTGACAACAAATATATACTGTGATTGTCTTGTTTTATCCCAAAAACTTGTAATAGGCAAACAGTATACCATTTTATCGACAATGTGCGAATTCCTTTGATGGATAGTGTTTTCTTTAGAGCTTGATTTGATTTATTTTAAGTAAACCAATTTTTTTACACTAACATTTTTGAAAAAAGTTATGTATCGAGAACACGTCATTGCTAATAATGTGGATTAGTTTGATAAGAAATGTTATTATGTTTTAACTATATTTTAATAAATAAAACATTTTTTATTTTTAAAAATTCAATTTAAAACGTAGGTATTGAAAATGAGTGGAGGTACCTAGATATAATCCACCCTTATGCAAAAATGGTACATCATTTTTATATTCACGGCCTTATAAAATCTTTTTGTGCTCCTTCAAATACTCTTTCAAGTGATGAAGCAGTACCTGTAGCTATAGCACTATTTTATTTAAAACTAATTACTAGAATTTTATTATATCATAATATATTATTAATCATAGAAACAAAAACATTTAATAAAATATATTAGTCCTC
Source organism: Ascarosepion bandense (assembly GCA_037127315.1). Classification (NCBI taxonomy): domain Eukaryota; kingdom Metazoa; phylum Mollusca; class Cephalopoda; order Sepiida; family Sepiidae; genus Ascarosepion; species Ascarosepion bandense. The sequence goes on along the minus strand of JBBBDQ010000239.1, from coordinate 4,054,972 downwards.
ATCAAACATTAAAATATACTAAAACATAATAGAATACTTGAATATTTAGAAAGTGAAAATATCATTTAATATCTGCTCTACCCTTGTCAAGAATTTAGAAAGGAAATGGCATTTGAAAGAGTGTCAGCAAATGTTTTTAGAGAAGATAATTATTGTCGATTACTTGAAAAAGAATTATTCATTGACAAAATAGTTCGCTTGAACTAATATTCAAGTGATCTATTTCTTCAATGAATAAGTGCAACTCAATCGATTTTTTCTTTCATTTTTCTGTATCTCGCTTGAGTTTTAGATGACAATTTAGAGAAAATTGGTTTAAACACGTCTGTTCAGTTTGAACAGACGTGTTTGAAACAAACAGCAATTGTTAATATTTATACCGGTTAACTGCGTTTTTCTGAAAGTCAATAAACCAGAACAGATTTTGCTTTAGGTTCAAACCATAATTTTAATAAAGGAATTATATTCTAATGCTTTTACAATATTTATTCAGCTGCAATTTTATTGGCGTTTATTCAAATGCAAAAATGAAATTATTCTTAATCCCCAAAATTATTCTTAACTAATTACATCTCTTCTAAGTATAATACTTATGAGGCATTTGAAGATAGAAAATTGAGAGTTGGTTGGAAAATAGTGTGACCTCGAAAGATGATTAAATAACTAATTAAACTATTACATACGTTTTGATATTTTCTTTTGATTTGTTAAGTATTACATAAACACACAAATATGATTGCCTATTTAATTTAATTTAATCATTATCAAAGGCATTCTTTGATTCATAAAACATAAGGAAACTCAACGGAACATATTATTCACCTTGTCTATCAAAGAAACCTTTATCTGAGGGTTATATATTCATTATAAGTCTCAGCAATGCCGTGTGTACCAAAATTGTTTTTTGTGCAAATGTTATCTATAAAACTTAATTAGCAAGTCCCTGTTTAAAACCTAACAAATAAGTATTGCAGTATTTTGTGAACTAAATATTAACAGAAACGCGCTACATTGCTTTATACAGACTTTGACATGTAAACTTGTAAAACTGTCAAATAGGTTTTGATCAGTAATTTATGCAGTAAATACAATAAACTAAAACTGTTAAAAATTATAATAACTGATTCGTAATGTGGAGCATTAAGATGAAATCTCATCTTCTTTATAATTCTTTATAATTAACGTGGCATGTAACTATGAATAAATTTCAGCTGTTTGAGTTCCTTTCAACTTTGACTAGAGGTCGAGCCTGTCAATAACGTACTTTGAAAATTAAAACTATTGTAAAATCTAATGCCAACATTTTGAATAATGCATCATAAAATTTCCTTTTAAGAAGGCATATCATCTGTTTCAGCTTTCATCTCAAACAACGCGCTCATTAAGTGTTAATCAAAACTTAATCAAAAGAGATATAAACTCTAATATATAATTACAAGAAAGCATAGCCATCAAGATCGGCCTACTCTCTCACGCGGATGGTATATTTGTAGAAAACTAATAATCTTAGCGCCAAAAAAGAAATCAGTCAGTAAACCAACGACTTCTCTTAACTTGCTCTTCTTGTTTTACAAAATGGCAGGCAGGGTTACAAGATTTTCAGTTTAAGAAGTGGTTACAAGCAAGTTCTCTACTCGACCAGAAAAGGATCCCAAAATAATTCTCACGTTTAGTCTTTAGATTATGGGAAGCGAGTTGGGAACTTTTCAGTGCCAGCATAGGGGCGCAATACAGGAAAATGCAAAGCAAACATAAAATGATTGTGTTGCCAGGCAAGCAATGGTAACGTTAAAGTACTTCATTTAATTCTACTCCTATAATTAGTGAAAGATGCTAGCAACAAATGGCACATTTTCATATACTTCTAGTATACTCTAACTAGATGACTCAGTATTTTATCTCATGTTATTTTTTAACTACTTCCATTCTATACAGGTTTATTACTTTTATCAAATGTATATGTCAAAATATAAACTGCAGAAAATTAGATATTCCCAAATTTAATTTTTTAGGTCAAATTAAGCTTGTTAGATTCTGCGTTTAAAATTCAGCTAATTGACAAAAGACTCTGATACAACTACGATTAGTTGATTTTCACTTTGGATCTGAATAGATTTATAGATATATTATGAACTACACAGATATAATAGATTCAGTGGCATACCATAACCAAGGAAACTTTTACGGTGCGGTTGTGTGAGGACGAAATGCTACATCAGCCGTATTAGATTACTAGAATAATACCATAAAGTTTGACTACACCTAAACTAATAAAGGTGTAGTAAATTCACAACTCTAGTTGAGATGAGGTGCAGTTAATGATTGACTGGAGAAATCGGGTTTAGAACAGACCATCCGGATAGGCTTTTTAGTGAGCTTGAAATTATCAGTTAAATTGTTAAATCGTTTTGACCATTGTTCAAGGTCTCTTTTAAATACATCGTTTTGCTTTCTTGAGTATTTCAAATAAAGTATCATCTGTTTTTAAAGCAAAATGAATTGTTGCATATTTCTAAGGCAAGAACAGCATATATATCAGTCAGTTAAGTGCCATACGTGATACACACTTGGGCGATCATGTCTCTTTCGAGAGATGACTGACTGGGCAGCATATTATCCCGCAGTAGGTTGCCATTGCTTTCTGCGGTAGACTGGTGGCCGAATAAGGCTATAGAACCCAAGCCGATATCCAATGCACCACAACGCACATATATATACTAATGCCAAAAACAAAAACAAGTCTTCCATAAGCTAAAAGCACTTAGTATAGAGACAACAAATACTTCAAGAATTCATTTAGTAATTATGCACTTAAGCTTTGCTTTAAGACAACGACGCTTTTATTTTCCAAGAGTAAAGATAAATACACATCTAAGACAATTTGCATGTTAGAAATACGTAGATAGATGTTCGATTAATGTTCAACAGTTAAAGATCTATCGAGCTTAACAAGACGCCTTATCGTTTGTAACAAGTTGATTCGGTTATCTAGAAAAGTAAAAAAGAAATAGAGGAGTGAAGAAAGAGATACTTGACAGAGAAAGAAAATGAAATTAACTTTGTAAGTTAAAGAGCTAAAGAGAGCTTTACGTGTATTTTTGTATTATCAATGATCTGTAGATGTGCCGGAAAATTAAGTCAAAATAGTCTGATTAGTTTAGTAACATTTTTTAGAATTATTTTTTGAATGACGTATAACTAGCTAGCCGAAATAATCTATTTCATTTCGAGTCAAATAATTCATCTTAGTTACTCCTTTTTCCTGTTATTAGACAATGTATCGAGATGGATCCGTCATCTGAATGAAAATTCAACAGACCAAGAAGAACTGGAAAATTCAAGCTTAGCAGACATCAACTTCCGTTAACCCTGCCAACAAGGAAAAAACAGACGTTTCAATCAGAGCTGATAGGCACATCACTATTCAAGAGCTAATATCAGAGCTCGCAGTTAACCATGGTAGTGCTTACAACATTATTGAGTTACTTGGATATTAAAAAGTATGTATCCCCTGAGAACCAAGACAAACAAATAGATGAGTCTTCTTCTATATGTTTCGTGTCTTTTCAGGACGTAGGCGATCATTGGTCTCCACTTACCATTATCCCTTGTCGAGCATAAAACATTTTCTCTTGGTATCTCTTCTAAACCCTGCTCCGGCATCAACTTGTTCAAGACCATCAAGTATGTCTCACATTGCTTTCCTGTTTCTCTTTTCCTCTATCCGTCCCGTGAGCATTAGATTCTCAAAGCCCTCTTTCCTCATTATGCATTCCAGAAAATTCAGTTGTCTCTTCCTGATGTTAAGTATAAGTTTCCTTTTCGCTTGCATCCTCTCTAAAAACATCGTTGCTCACATGTATCCCATCATACACTTCTGTAGAACCACATTTCCGTTACTTCGAGCATCTTCTTTATTTTCCAGCATTCACTACCATATAAAAGGACAGATATCACGTAACCGTCCAGTACACTTTTTTTTTCTTTTCAACAAAATTTTTCAGTCTCTCAATACTCTGCTTTTGAAATGCATCCTTGGCTATGCCATACCGCTTCGGATCTCAATGTTACACATTCTGTTCTCTGTCAGAACACTTCTCAAGTAATTCAATTTCTGCATCTGCTTGATTTTAGTATTCCCGTCTTGCAGTTGGCATTTTAGGCTTCTCTTTTTGCTATAAGGCTAAAAACAGTTGTACTGAATTCTTTGAAGTGAGTAAAAGAGACAAAACCCTTTTTGAAACTCATATCTGGTGAGGAAACTGTGATACCTTATTATGAACCAGAATCAAAAATAAATTAATAGAATGGCGACATCTTCAAAGACAAAAATGTGCAAGCCAGAAAAATCAGCTGGAAAAATCATGGCGGCTGTCTGAGGATGTTCATCGTTCTAGTCTTGTCGATTTGTTACCAAAAAGAAAATTAGTCCACTCTGAAGCATAAGGAACATTAAACGTCTTAGAGCAAGAAAACGCCGAGTAAAAATTATTTGGAGATGAATACGCTAGATTTCACTGAAGCCTCATAACAAGAAACGCAATCACCAGGTGAGTGCAAAATAATGTAGTAGATAAATGTATTTATTAGTCCAACATAGGGAAGACGTTGTTAACGAAATAGACAATAATACTTTCGAAATAATCGGTCGGAGCGCAATCCTTTTTCAGCGTATATTTCTTCTTCCATTTTCCAGTGTGGATATTTCAAATAAATAATTCTCACTTGAATGAATAAAATTGATTTGTGTTGTTTCTTAAACGAGAAGAACACTGGCCACAAAATAAAGAAAGAAAAAATAAGAGAGAATCTAAAGTGTTACATTTGGTAAAGCACGTGATAACTAAAAATAGAAAATAGATGCAAAATTTGAAACTTAAACCGTAATATTGTATTTGTTTGACATGAAAATTATGCGAGTAAGTGACAATAGAAAAATCAATGATAAAATATGTTATAAAATGAAACATGGCTACAGATCTGGGAAAGTGTTCTCTTAATCTCTAGAGAAGAGGCAGAAAAGTTCACTGTTGTATCCACTAATCTATACCATTCATCGGACCGAGAATTTTTAGAAACTATTAGTATAATATGTCAGGTAATTAAGAACTAATGGTTGCTTTTAAACACCAGTTTCATATCATTCAAAAATAGCTATGGTCCTGGGTATGAAGGTAAACTGCATCCATCAGCAAGGCATCTGATTCGGAGATTGTGAGGAGACACCTCTTAATTGCTGTTGTTCCCAGGTCCACCCTGACCCGGAGTGGTAGCGCGTGTTAGATTCTCAGGGAAAATAGTTAACTGGGGTCAAAACACTATGAAAGTATAAAAATAGACTTTTATAGAAATATATGCATAAAAATAGAATTTTATAAAAACATATAGATTTTCGAAGGAAAAAATTACTATAACACATTTTTAAGGAACAAAAATTACTGCTATAATGCATATTTGAAGAAAAAAATAGCAGCAATACATTTTTAATACAAAACTAGAAGACATCTTTAAATCTCACTTTTTTGGCATTAAATAACCCACAAAGGTTGATATGCCATTAAGCAAGACTCAAACTCAAACTCAAAAATAGTTATTAAATTAAATACTGAATGTTTTCAAGGCCCAGTTTGGTGCCTAAAGTTTAAATGTTTTATTCTTAATAGAAAATTCAAGAAAATCTTTATAATTTATATGATAATGAAATGATAGATTTTCTTATGGAAACCTACCTTTCATTATTACGTCTTATTCATAAACCTACCTCAAATTCTTTCAATTTTACAGTTCTGTTTTTAAGTCTTTTCCTGCTTCCTGGCTATCAATTCTTTTTCTCCTTTTCTCAATTACCTTGAAATATGCTTGCGTTAGTATTTCACTTTTTCTAGACATATCAATATCCTGGCTCATCTGTCAAGATTTCTTTCGCGAGAAGAAATCCAGCTTCTTGCAACGATTCATAAAGGTCTTTGATCTTTTCTTAACCGAAGGTCGATCGACACATGATGTCCGATCGATCGATAACCGAATAAATATCAATCGATATCCCACTGGTCACCTGCAAAGATGTTTGCCAAAAATAGAACGTTTCTTATTCGATACCTGGTTTTATTTTGCAACTCTCTCGGCAAAATATTTTATATCTCGTTTTAACTGCATCTATTTACCAGTTTACATCTATTTGTCAGAATAAAATGGCATCAACATTTATGTTTGGTTATATTATTTTAACATATTTAAGGTTATAATGCTAAATACATCAATCTTCAATATAATAATAGTATAACGAATGCAAGTCAGTCTGTTTTTAATGTAGGCTATGCTACTAAAAATGAGTGATGTTAATATATTAATTGACTAAAAGGGAATTAGCCTTTTTAAAATGAAATGGGTAATGAAACTTCTGTGACAAGGTATTTATGTTTACTACTACGGCCTAAGAATAAGTGTCAATCATTATATAAGTGTTATTTTTCATATGCAACATAAATAAATACTAACTTAAAATAAATAATACAAATTAATGTTCAAGAAAGTAAACGTATTTTTAAAAAAACTTTAACATAATTTTATTGCAATTAAGTTACATTTTGCGTTTGCGTGTTTTGAATTTGCTAGCCCAAAGATTTTACCATTTGTATCAACTCAGATACTTGAGTTTAATATATTACAAATCTAGATTTTCCGCATAAATTTAAATGCTTGTGATTTTCCACTTTATAATTATAGGTATGAAAGAGCATGACACACATTCAAAGTGTCAAACACAGTTCAAGTATTTTTAATAATTCGGTGTAATTCCATTTCCGACAAGTATTCACAAATTGCAAAAAGTAATTTATGATTTCTACGTATATTGAAATGATCAGTGTTATGTAATGTGTTTCTGAATTTATGTATTTACATTTCCACTTCGCCAAAGTGATTGCATCTGTGTATCAAAGAATGAAATTAAGAGTTAAAAAAATGTAGATATCGCTTTCTTGCGTGAAACATTCAGAAACTGTCGAATGAAGATCGAAACTTTATGAAATAATTTGAAATTTGCAACGTGGAAGTCTGTTTTGAACCAAAAGTACATATGACTACAATATTATGTAAATTACTTGCTTATTGATGGCTTCAATGTTTTCAAATCAATCATACGAACAAGTAATTGTCTGATTTTAAGATATTTCATATTCAAAATGACAATTTCAATTTTGCTATTACGATCAAAAATATTACACAACTCTAATTTCATGAGGTGATGGATAATCTATTACCTTCAATAATTACTCGGGTTTTAACTTGAACACTAATCGAAATCAAAAGTGTTAGACATGTAATTTAATAGGTTTTCAATAAATTTGCATACGGTTCAAAAAAATAAACATGACAACAATAGAGATAAATGACATCCGTGTGTATGCTGGTGAGTGTATGTGATGGTTAATGCAAAAGGCTACAGTGAATCACTTCATGTCTACGTATTTGTGCGTATGTCTAAATGACAGAAAGAAATTTTACAGAAAACTGTTTTTATGTAATTCTAAATATTACCAGAAGAGATTCGGAATATCATATTGATATTATCTTATGTATGGATCACTTCAAACAAAATATATCGTGTATGAATTTCTTTTTACTTCATCTACTAATATAATAATATATTAACATAAAAGAAACACTAATTACAATTAATATTAACTAACACTAATTCCCGTAATAATGATTCCCGTATTAATTCAATACGTGAATGTGTGCGTGTGTGTTAGTGAGTGGGTGTGAGATATTGATATTTTTACCATTAAAGTGTTTTGACATTTAGATGTCAAAATTTCAAGAAGGCAGCCATGAAAATCCAGTGATCCCTTCGTTGAAAGAAAATGCTTTTCTAAAGTGCTTTCCAGTTACAGCGAGATAACCAAGATGTTATTTTTGGCTGGTCTTCTAAAACACCAAAATTGTATTGAACATTTCTTACAAATGTCTAGAATAAAAATAGTATCTCTCCTAATGAAGCTGGTGTCTTTCAGTAAGAATATCTTTCTTGCCATTTTGTTAAATCCACCGAAATATAGCTAAAAGAAAACAGCTTTAAAATCATATTCCAATCTGAAAAATCTCCGTATATAAATTTTACTTTTACTATGTCTGCACGAATGAAAAGACGCAGGAAAGTAAGTTGTATGCGAGAGCACATTTATGTTGTATGTTTGCTTATATATATATATATATATATATATATACACACACACACACACACACACACACACATATATATATATATATATATATATATATATATATTACATACACTTCTTTATTAATGTATATTTGGGCCGCAAACTTTCTTTTAAACATGTTCCATTAAAAAAGACCGACAAGAAAGATTATATCATTATATATATATATATATATATATATATATATATATATATATATATATATAAACATAAACTTATTTATAAATGGAACTTTCTTTGTGTGTCTATGTCCGTTACCTATAGACTCCGAAACGGCTGAACCGATTTTCTTGAAAATTTACGCAGTTGTACTATAAGCGTCTGCCAGTGTTCTTAGCTAGGTTTTGTGTCGAGGTACCCCCGATAAATATCGAAAATCGTTAATGAAAAAATCGGTTTATAGAGGGAGAGGTCCGATTTTAATCAAATTTGATATACTCATAGACAAAGATATAAGAAACGATATTCAGAAGTTTCAAGGTCACAGTTCTTACAATAGTGCAGAAAATTGATAATATATATATATATATATAAGGCAAGATGTTTGTGTGTGTGCCTGTTTATCTGTCTGTATGTCTGTATTTTTTTCAGCCCGTTTATTTTAGTTTTTGCTTCGGGTTTGGCTCTAAGTAAGTATAATTGTAGTTCTTAGTCTCAGCCATGATACCATTTACTCAGAGGACTTATTTAGCCTTCAAAATTCAGTTTTCGACAAAAAAATCTTATTTGATATCATATCGATACCAGGAAATCAAAATTTGACTTACATCCATTCATTTTTCTTTCAGTATACGGTTTCCCTTTAACTGGAAACAACTATTGTTCTTTAGCCTTTCATGCCAACGTCCAAAGAGTCTGAGCTCCAGAACCATGGATTAGTTTTAAAGCTTCCATTACATCCGAGCAACGCCAGGCTATACTGCTTGTATATATATATATATATATATATATAATCATCTGCAGACAGATCTGTTTCACTGTATCACAGCTCATCAGTACGGTTAGACATCCGATTGCTTTTACCCAGGATTGAAACCCGACCGAATTGGCGTCAGTCGATAATTCTACCTCTGAGCACGGTAGAAGGAGGCAGGCTCTTAACGTATGATGTATCATACGCCAGTAGTTAGAGTACTCTAATTCATGACTGAATGATCGATATATTTATATTTATTTGAGCAGCAGTCTTTTTTTTTAAACATGTCACATGTCTCGTTAAAAATAACAGACAAGAATGTAGATGGCCTTCAAAATCTGAAGGTGTTTTTTACTGTATGTATGTGTGAGTATTATTGTGTTATCAACCAAAATCTGTCTAAAATTACATACATGGTTATGTTTTTTCTAAGAACTATTGTTTAATTGAACTCTGATCAGAAAGGTGGCAGGTAAGTCTACGGGAGAGCGGGGTTGTATTAAACCAATATATCTAGTGAATTTATTATTGGTATCAGAGATGCAATCTCTGAACGAGCATGTAAACTGATACACTACATTGGTTTTCTGGTACAGGATTTAGTTCTGTGGTTGTAGGGTCATTGGAGTTTACGAGGTCAATTGTTTTGAATTTTTTATAATATATGACGTGCTTAATTTCTTTATTATTATTAATGGGCTTAATATTTTTCAAGTACCGTTTATTGACCTTCTAGGTAATACTCAAATAGATGATATTGCAATGGGATCTCCTTTAGGTCCCCACTTTTCTAATTATATGACACATTTAGAAAATAAAACACTTAATGACACTAATAAACCCTCTATATATGTAACATATATAGATGAAATTTTCATTTTGGCTACAAATATTGATCAAATTTAAAAATTTAAAAAGAAATTTGACAGTAACACTGTTCTCGAATTTACATTAGAACTTAAAATTAATAATAAAATTCCATTTCTTGATGCATTTATTGATTCCAGCACACTACTACTTCTATATATAGAAAACCACTTTACTACTTCTATATATAGAAAACCAGCAAGCATAAACTCTTTTTAATTATTATAGTAAATGCCCCCAACAATATAAGTTAGCTGTTATAAAAAACAATTCAACACACACAAATGATATCTTCTTACAAAGCCATATTCTGTAAAGAATTACACAATATTAAACAAACACTTTTCCTAACTCATTCATTAATCAACAAATTAAAATGTATCTCAATTAAATCTGTAACAATATTGATAATATTATTAATAACAATAGTGTACGTCAGAATAAATCACCTAAACTCTTAACATTACTTTACTAACATCTCGTGCATTCGTACTAACTTCTGTAGTGTAGAATCTTTCCTCCATGAAAAGTCTCCTGACATCCTTGCGCTCTGTGAGATTAATCTCAACCTCCCCAATTCCCTCCTCTGATTTCTGTCTATCTTCACCTTCTAAAGAAAGATGCCACTGTTCATATGTATATGTTGGGTGTCTACGTTAGGGAACACCGCCCTCTATCTAGGATGACATCTCTCGAATCCCCTGACCACTCATATATGTGTCTTCGTCTATCACTTCTCAGTTCGGTTAGCTACCTTTTCTTTCTATACTGTTCCCCCTCCTCTCCTGACTGCTTCCTGCTAGACAGCATCTCTGACAATATAGATAAGGCTACTGCCTCCCACCCATTTGCTTGCATATTTGTGTTCGGAGATCTTAACGCACATCATGGCTAAAAGACTGATTCAGCTGGCACACACGCCATAAACTTTCCCATTTCCCGATCCCTTAAAGTAGTGGATTTCCTCACACGCTTTCCCAGCATCCCCTCAGGACACTAGATATATGCTTCACTTCTGAACCTGACTCCTGCCAAGTCTCGAAGCTTTGCACTCTCGGCAACTCCGATGATGTTGTTGTCTCTCTCAGTATTTCTCACCACTCTCACTCCCACCAGTAGCCTCCTACCTACAGGATTTCCTACTGCTACCAAAGAGCTGACTGGGACGTGTTTCGCGATTTCCTGTGTGACATTCCTTTGAGAAATGTGTTTGGTCTCCCAGTTGATGAATACGCCTCTGAGATTTCTCCCTGTGTAAAAGCTGGCATTGATGCCTTGATACCTACCATGAAGTTTCGTCTTAAACCTCATTCCTCCCCACTATTCTTTCCTGCCTGTTCGGCCGTCATTGCCCACAGGAACCACTACTTCTACCTATTTCGGAAACATGCATCTGACCACAATAGGCACCTATTTACCTCTGCTCGTAATGAGTGCAAGAGGATCCTGAATGACACCGAGCGGTTGTTTGCTGAGAGAATGAGACAGCACATAGCTGACCGCAAGTTCGGGTCCAAGGACTATTAGTGGCTATGCAAACGGGTGCTGAACAACAGCAAATCCTCTATCTCTTCTTTAATCAAGGAATTTGAGGTCCTCACAGCACCAGGGGACAAGGCCGGGTGCTTTGCTCGCAGATTCTCATCCAACTCCACATTTGACTCGTCTGGAGTACCCGCACCCGACTTCTCTGTTAGAACCGAGGCGAAACTGAATGATGTTGACATTACCCCGTCACTGGTATCTAAGGAAATATCACAACTTAATCTCCATAAGGCTAGTGGAGGTGATGGTATCCCGGTCATTGTCCTTAAAAAATGTGCACTTGAACTCTCCTCTGTCACCTCTAAACTCTATAATTACTGCCTTTCTGCTTCCTGTTTCCCTGCATGCAGAAAGTTCTCTTCTGTAGCCCCTGTATTTAAGAACTCGGAGGAACCCCCGGACCTATCCAACTATTGCCCTATCAGCCTACTACCAATTTTCGGGAAAGTGTTCGAGGCCATTATTAATGCTGAAATAGTTCAATATCTTACTGCCCATAAACTATTCTTAGACAAGCAGTACGGCTTCAGCTTGGCCAGGTCCAGAGCCGATATGCTAACGACCATCACGGAGTACATATACCAGATCTTTGAGGTATCACCTGGTGCTTGCTTTATCTGATTTAATTTTTCGTATCTAACCGCTTAATGAAGTAGTCTTGAATGGGCATGCCTCCATATCCTACTGTACAAACGCTGGTGTCCCTCACGGTCCTATCCTAGGCTCGACGCTCTTCCTTATTTTCATTAATGATCTCCCAGACGTGATCAAGTGCCAAGTAGGCATCTACACAAATAACACAACAATTTACCCCCGCATCAGTAAGAAGTCTGGCGAGGCGGGCAAACATAAACTCGCTGCTGATCTGCACTCAGTGATTGAATGGGGAAAGAAGTGGCTTGTAAATTTCAATGCGTCTAAGTCGAAGCTGTGCCAATCATCACAGGCAACCTCTCCTGTCTCCCATAAGCATGGACCAAGTGAGCCCCTGAGAGCAATACACTGTGCCTCCAAAGCTTTATCCTATCTTCCGTTCTCAAGTAGAACTGTTACATTGCGTCAATAACGAAATCCACCGCTAGGAATGATGGATCACTGTGTCAGGCCAGGATGTTTTTTTTGCCTGAATCCATCTTGAACATATACAAATCAATCAACAGTCTGCATATAGAATACTGCTGTCATATATGATCAGGCGACCCCGCTGTTTATCTCAGTGTTCTCGACAGGCTCCAAAGGAGAATCAGTAATGTGATAGGTACCGACTTGGTAGTTCAATTCCAGCCACTTTCTCACCGACGAGAGGTGGCTTCCCTCTATCTGTTATATAAATATTTTCATTGCTTCCGCTCCGACGAATTTAAGTCACTGGTACCACTGCCACATGAGTTTACTTGTGCAACCAGACTGGCATCTGGGTCCCACACATTCAGAGTTAGATCAACTGAATGCAGCGGACAATTCTACTCCATCAGATTCTTTTCTCACACAATGCCCCATGACCAATAAATGTCTGACAAAATCTCTGATATATATGTGTTCAATCTCATCCATAGAAAATCCTAAAGAGGAAAAAATATCTATTAGGAATACCATGAACGTATTTAAAAAGCGCTTTTACAATCACCTCTCATCCTTCAATAACAAAGAAAAACAAAATATGAAGTCTCTCTCCAAATACTTTTGGAAATTAAAAAACGAAAATAAAACACTTAAGGTTAAATGGAAAATCCTTAAACAAGCAAGAACAGCAAAATCTATAAAAGAACCATGCTTTCTTTGCCTTCAAGAAAAAATAGATATCCTTAAATATATAAATAGTAACAAGCTTTTAAACCAGATGCACGAAACCACAGTAAACTGTAAACACATTAGGAGCCTAACCCTACAATCATGCTAGGAAATACTAGGAGTTTGAATAGATATTCTTATTATAAAAGACTAAAAATACTACAGAAAAATCGATCTCCTAAACCCTTAAAGTAAGGTCTAATACCCACAACAACATTTAAATAAATAAAATGTAAAATTAAAAGAAATAAACAGGCTCCCAAACTATAATCTAGGAGTAATTAAAAATTAAAGGAAAACAAATCGATCCCCTAAATTCAAAATCAAGATTAAAATATACAAATTTAGATAAATTATAAAAAACTGATAAAATCCAAATTTACATTTGCCCTCTAAAAAATACAATTTTTGATTTTTTATGAATAACCTCGCCTAAATACAAAACAATCCACACTTAAGTAGATCAAATTACGAAAGTCTACAACAAAGTTTTAATATTCCAAAAGAAAAAATAACTCCCAAATTGAAAAAGAATTAAAAAAATAGCTCCCAAATTAAAAAAGAATCAAAAAAATTAAAAGGAAAAAAATCAATCCTCTAAATTCAATATTAAGATTAAATGTACAAATTTAGAAACATTACAAAATAGAAATTTGCATTTACTTCCGAAAGGATGCAAGTTTAGACTTTTTAGAAACAACTTTGCCTAAATACATGTATAAACACCCGGATCCCGCTAAAATAAAAAATAAAAAATATATAAAAAACAAAAATAATATACAAAATATGCCAAACTGAAAAAATTAAAATTAAAAAGAAAAAACACCCCACCCCTATCACGTCTATATAAGGAACCCTAAGAAAAACAGCCTCGCCACTAAATGAAAGAGAATAAATAAAATTTGTCTGGTAACAACAGACACAAATAAATCAAGCGCTAGCTAAGCAAGACACCTAAATATTCTTAAGGTCAACAAACAAGACAAGTCCCCAATCACACACACAAGAAAACCCCACACAAACACACAAAACTGACCGAGTAATAAACCCCCCACACACACACACCAATCTCTGCGAAATTCTAACCAAAAGATATACCCGACAGATAAAAACATACACTCCAACAGATAATACCATTAATTTAGAACTTACACACCAGGCTCTTCAAAACTCTAGAAGACACGTTCCCTTCATTATCAATAACCCCAACCAACCTCCCACAACAACAATGAACCAAATATAGGGAGCAGACAAATTCAGTTTTGCTTTTACCTCCCGTAGAAACGTTGGGCACCCAACGTTTCTTCAAACACATGATTGTCGAGGACATATATTAAAAAATAATGTACATGTTCTAAAACATAATTTATAATAAATATTCACAGCTCTATACATCATATATCGAGCACTGTTTTAAATTAATGTTTTGGACAGAAAAAATTAATTCTTCATTCTGTACCCACTCGGATATATATATATATATATATATATATAGTATCGAGGATAAAGATCAGAACGAAAAAGAAGAAAAGACTAAATATGAAATAACTTTTTATTTTAAAGCTTCAAAGAACATTTTATCAAGGAAAAAGGATATAAAAGTAAGTTAAAGTTCAATAAAGTTATTTTGATAAAGTTATAAGAATAATTATATAACATTCAAAAAAACTAGATGATCAAAACATCAGAACAATTAACAAAATCATACTATTATAATGGATACATCATACCTAAATGAAAATAGCGTTCACAATTCATTAGTACTTGATGTGAAAAACCTTTTCTTTCAATAACTGCTTTACATTTTCTGCTATATGAACAGAATAAGTGAAATAACACCGCCCAGCTAATTGACAACCTTCTCCACATCGATAACGATCACTTTAACAAAAAAATATGTTTAACTAAAAGGCCTTTCTACCAATAAACTACGGAAAACAACAGTAAATTTAGCAGTAATCATTTTTATTTTAACATCATATATCTGGCATGCTGACCTTCTACACAAGCTACAGGGCTATAGTATAACTCGACACTTGTTTGATCTAATCTAGTCGTTCCTTTCAAATCGTGTAATGAAGGTAGTATTGAATGGGCATGCTTCCAAATACTATCAGACGAACCCGGGTGTCCCTCAAGGTTCTATTGTTGGTCATACACTTTTTCTGATATTCATCAACGATCTCTCTCATGTAATCAGATCCCAAGTCGACATCTACGCTGACGGAACCACCATGTACGCCCGCCTCGATAAGAAATCTGCCGATGCTGACAAAGCAAACCTAGCTGCTGATCTTGAAAAGGACATCCAATCTGTAGTGAACTGGGGTAAGAAATGGCTCGTAAATTTTAATGCTTCCAAAGGTTGCTCTACTTTAACAGCCATAGAGTATTGCTCCTAACACCCGCTCACATCAGCATGGATCAGGCTAGTCTCCCTGAAAGCAAAACACTGCTTTTCCTTGGCCTAACTCTATGAGTAGACCACAAGTGGAATGACTATATTGAATCCATAGATAAATCTGCTTCTAGGAAGGTCGGTTCACTGGGTAGGAATAGGAACTTTTTCTCATCTGAATCGATCTTGCACATATATAAATCTACTATCTGCCTGTGCATTGAATACTACTGTCACATATGGTCGAGTGCCCCTGCTATTCATCTTGGGGTTATGGAAAAAATCCAACAGAGATTCTGCAATGTAATTGATCCAGACCTGGTAGCTCAATTCTAGCAGTTTCTCACCAACATAATGTAGTTTCCCTCTGTCTCTTCTACAAATACTTTCACAGCTTCCGCTCCGATGAGCTTAGAACAATGGTGTCTCCTCTGCATGAATTTACTCGAGCTACTATACTAGCGACTAGGTCCCACACTTTTACAATGAAACAGATCAAATGTAACCGCAACTTCTACTCCTTCAGCTTCTTTTCTCCTACTTCCTGTCTGTAAAAATCCATTCTGTATATTTGCTTCCCTGATAGCTACAATCTCCAAGAATTTAAATGCAATGTAAATTGCTATCTCTTATATTCCATGACAACCCTGTTATCATGTTCTTCTTCCTTTCCACTCTACTCCCATACAGTTCTCTTCACATAAGTGTTCTCATCATTCTTTTATCCCTTGTTCCTCTTTCTCAACACTAACCTCTTCTGTAACCCCCTGTAAACCAGTGGCAGTGGCTTAGGGTGAAATGAGTATATATATATATATATATATATATATATATATATATATATATATAAGTATTTGGTCAGCAATCCCTCTTATGTTTCGTTAAAGATGATTGACAAAGTACTATGATTAAGTTTTTGATTTAATTTTTTATGTTATGGTAAACTTAATAAAATATAATTTTTGTCCGTCATATTTAACGAAAGATGTTTAAAATAAATGGTTCTACCCAATACACATATATTTGTGTGTGCATGTACGTACGTGTATGTTTAAATTAATTTGCTTAAATCTGTTTTAATTGATACTCTTATTTGAATAAATACTCTGATTTTTTTGTTCTTTTTTATGTTTGTTTGTTTGTTTTTTGCATAATTAAACTATATTTGATCATATCATATTTCATTGGGAAATCTTGTTAGGACAATATGCGTCCTCCGGCAAATTTTCCGTTCGATTATTCAGGCCGGTGATTATCTATTTCGTAAAAATTCGTATATATATATATATATATATATATATATGTGTGTGTGTGTGTGTGTGTGTGTGTGTGTGTGTGTGTGTGTGTGTGTGTTCCATTCAGAGTATGCAATATAACAGTACCATGTCAGCTAGCTATCCGACTCTGCATTCATATACGTCAATCTTATTTCATAAACTAACGCAATAGTTTTCACAAAAGATAACGTTAATTCATTAATTTGAGTATTTTTTCTATTAGCCAAATAAGTGACAGTTACGTGTTGGCTGATCATTACATATAATATTTGCTAGAAAATACAATAGATAAAGAAATACTGAAGCGCAGATAGATAGATAGATAGATAGATAGATAGATAGATAGATAGATAGATAGATGCGCAGTTAAAGGAAGTATTGAATAAGATAAAAATACGTAAATGAATCGATAGGAGAGGCTTCAATAGACAGAGACAGATAAGTAGCTGGATGAATGTAACATTTTCTCATACAAAATAAGAAGAAAATACAACTGCATATAAAACCAAATGCATTTAAAAGATCACTGCGTCTTAGATCACGCCCAAACCATCGATTATATTCACACACTTACTCATAGATGGGCATCCATGCATACAGGTAACGTTAGTTGAATCTTCTTCAGATAGTTCGTCACCATCAAAAATCTAATCGATAAAAGGAAAATCACTAACAGATATATATATATATATATATATATATATATATATATATATATATATATATATTTGTGCGTACGTATGTTGCGTGTGTGTGGGTTTGTGCAGTAGGTAGGTAGGCATTTTGATTGGAGTAAATGGTGAGAGTGCAATATTTTCAATAAAACGATTTCTTTGTCCAACAATTCTATATCTCAGAGTTAATAAGGGAAGATAATCATTTACTGCTAAGTTTGGGTTGAAATCAATTCTCATTTCTGACTTGGTAATTTCCAATTAGTGGACAAAACATACAAGAAATAAAAATGTGTCTGTATATGTTAGTGTTTTGAAAAAAGAATTAATATATCTTGCAGTGTGTGCTTGAAAGCATTTCAGAACATATGCACACACACACACACACACACACATATATATACTGTATGTATAAAGAGTAATTTTTTTCACGAAATCTTTCATATATATATATATATATATATATAGAGAGAGAGAGAGAGAGAGAATTTTCTTCTTACACCTATACACACTTATTGTAAATTGATATGTTTAAATGTATGACTACGTATTGATAGATTTTGTAGCAAATATAAGTATGTATTGATTTACTTTTATTTCTATATCTATAAAACCTTCATTACTGAATCAGTGAATAGAAAGAAATAATCGTGAACTTATATATATATATATATATATATATATATATATATATATTGGAAAGAATGTAGGCAAATTTTACTGTTAGAAAATTGAGAAGGATTATTTTTAAACATTTTTACAGAAACTGAAACTTCTTTCTATATTTTCAGACTTGATACCGTCAAGAAACATAATAGAGGAAAAAAAATTGGAAAGTCTCAAAGTTACTGATCTATAATGGACATCTACAGAAATAGAGAAAAAATTGGAAAAGTTTATCATACTGGCCAAACAAACGAGTTATGCAAATCATTCTGTAAAAAGAAATGAAGTTACTGAAGATATAACTTCTTGTTCTTCATCTGATTTTTCTTTTTACATTATCTCGGTATATTCATATTTTATCCGCTTCTGAATTTGTTCTTTTTCTCCATCATAAAGATAGTTTTCTTTTTCTTCTTCTTTATACGTTCATCATGATATCCTTTTAACTCTTAAAATTCCTTCGCTTTTTCTCGACTTTCATCTTTTCATTTTTTTCTGATTTCTCTTTGAGATGTACTTTCTTAAAAACTATTTATATATATCTTTTTTATATCATTCATTTTAAAGGATTTTGTCTCATTTTTATTATCATTAATATTTTTGGCATTTTTATGTTCACACCAAATGTCTGCTATGGATGAAAACTGAATGACAAGTCTCATCAAATAGCTGCATCTTTGTAAGTATCCTCACCGACACCGAGTAGTACAGTGTTTGGTACAGTCTCTGCTCTTCTTCAAATTGTACATTTATATCATGTTGTCTCGTGAATATTTTTCACGGGTTTAATTGTGCAAACTATTAAAACTTCACGTTACACACATTTTGTAAAAGCCTGGTGTAACCCTGTTATTTTTCAAATTTTAGCTTTTTTCAAATGCAAACATTGATCGCTGTCAGAGAAAAATCAACGACCTGGCAGTTGCTTTTATCTTGGCTTACGACTGTCACATTTGGTCTTATCGTCCAGATTGCTTGATACGATGAATATCAAAGTTCCAGAGTATATTGTTCTTTCTCATTTCTCTTACAGTTTCTCATTTGTGCTAATTTTTTTTCTAAACAGCCAAAGTCAGTTAGTTGTTCTAACTTGTTCTTATATCCTTTTGGTACCAAATTGTTTCATTCACTGTCTATTCTTTTTCTCATACAAATTTACTTTTCATTTTCTCTCATTTTGCCTTGATATATTTTGTCTCGGTGCATTTATTCTGGGCTGCCAAAGTGTTCACTTGATAACTAAGCGCATGTGTGTTGGTCTGCTATCGCATCTTCGCGGAGAGATCGCTTTTCCGATGTTATTTCTTTATTTCTTGTTTACTATTGTTGTTTGCTATCTATCGCTTGTTAAACTGATTCGAGATATTTTTGTAGGTTATGATTTTCTGTAACTTCTTTTTGAACCAGTTTATATCAGATCATTCACCTGAGTTATCTTGTCGGTTTCGATATATAGGAATTGCTTGTTCACAATCTCTATTTCAAATGTCATTTTTCTAAGATTTGCTTCTAAGGAAAGTTAACGTTTTTCCACCCGACTTTGTTTTTCTTTCATTATTTATTGTTCATCTATAATCCCTGTTCTTTACTATTATTCCAGGAGGAATATTTTCTTCTTGTCTTTGCTCTGTTACAATGTATACGCTATTTTTTTTATATTTAGCGTTTCCTTTACATTTGAATTTATACTAATTATAAGTAACCTAAGAAGTTTCTTTCAAATGGCTGTTTCCGAGTCGTTTTTCATATTGACATTATTTTTGTTGTTGCTTTGCATCGAATATTTTCGAGGTCAAATCAATAATTCCAAAGCCCGAAACATCTGAATAATGACCTGAATTATTCACTGCATATATCCGAACTATGCTATTAATGTTTCATCTTCCACTGAAGCACACATATACACACACGCATATATAGGTGTGTGTGTGTGTGTGTGTGTGTGTGTGTGTGTGTGTGTGTGTGTGTGTGTGTGTGTGTGTGTGTGTGTGTGTGTGAATTATTAAATATACATGTGGGTATACACGCAAGTACATGCACATATATAACAATATTATTCGGCTGTTAATAAAACAGTGCTCAATGTAGTATAACATCTATTAATTAGCACGACTCAGAGTTTCATGCTCTACGCAATCATCAGGTGCATATTATAAACTAACCGTTGAAGAGATTTGAATTCAAGTTCTCTCGATGTTCGAGAAAGTTAGAACTTACAATGTTATTAAGAGAATAATTTAAATAGATAAAAATGACACGAAGAAAAAAATTAAAAAGAAAAATAATCAATAAGCACCATAATAGTATTTTAAGCAAACATAACAATCTAAGTAATCAACACCGTCCTAAAGAAAATTAAAGATAATAATACTAATACTTACAATTGTCGAAAACCGATTGAGTGTCCATTACTAAAGAGAATATCTAGCTGACTCCATAGTCTACCAATGTAGTATTTCTACCATAGAAAATACATCAGTAAAAACCTTACATTAGTAGTATTAAGAATCAATTTAAAAACTCGTTGATATTACACATTTTGTCTTTTCATAATAAGGTGTACCTCAATAGCACATACATTTTCACATAATATTGGCAATTAAAAGAAATCAATAAAGCCCCTACCGTAAGATGCAAAATATTTTTAAAAAATAGAACTAGTTAATCTTTACATGAGGTATATTTTCTCTGTTCATTAATTCCATAAATTAAACCTGTTAAAGTATTTAATTTATTTTCTATTATAATATACCTAGATCTCACAGTCAAAATCTTACCCCTTGCAATAATATATTGATTCTCACATCCTCAGATGACTACATTGTTTCATTTAACTGATACATTACCTACTATGTCGTTTACATATGTTTGACGAACATTATATTTCAAGACATTTCCGTTCTTATAACAACTACACCCATTTAAGTGACCAAAAGATATAAAAATATTAATAAATAAACTCAAAACCGATCCACAAGCACGTTCGATACAATGCCGACAAGTTATGATACAATTGTATATACTCAAATGTTTCATAATTGACACTAAAAAAATCTAGCTTTTCACGACATCTTAATTCTCTCCCCCACCTCTACCCTCTTAACTAATTCCTCTGCCCATCATTGACTTACTTTCTATTGGTTAACCTAATCCAATCCTATGAATTCCATAAGCCCACTTAAACTGACTGGATATGTTAACAACTGTGTTGAAGAGAAAATTCACGTTCCTGGGACACCTTAATGAGGAAGGAGGGCCTAGAGAATTTAATACTCCCTGGCCGGATAAAGGGAAGGAGACAGGGAAAAGTAACTCGAGACGTACTTGTTAGGTCTGAGCAAATGAATGGCGGGGCGGGTATTAGAAGAGATACCAAAAGAAAAAATATTGAGAGCGACAAGAGACTAAGCCATGTGGAAGTCTATGATCGCCTACGTCTTGAAGGGACATGTCACATGAAGAAGAAGATATATAACAATTTCTAACAGAAAAATATTTTCACTGCCTGATGAAGTACTAATGGCTAATACCAAAACATGACAGCTGGTGTGTTGCAGTAAATCTTGTGTTTGTTATAAATTCTTATAATAAAAAAATTACTATAAATATTGCTCTATGTATCGAGCACTCTTCAAAAAAGTGCATTACTACTTCAGTGGACTATTAACCCATTTGTTTGTACTACTCTCTTTCTCTCTCTCTCCCTCTCTCTCTCTATATATATACACACACACACACACACACACACACACACACACACACACACATATATATATATATATATATATATATATATATATATATATATTGAACTCTGATGTCATTTCTATAACTTTAATAGACCCATGAATATGAACAATAGTGTGCCTCTACAGCAGTATCTGTTCAACTACAGACTTAAGAATGCAGTTTAGTCCGCGATAATTATTTGTTTTATTATCGATATTTTACCAGATTCTTCTGATGAAAAACAACTAACCACGTCTATATGGATCTTCAGTCATTTACATTTCTATTGCAACATTTTGGCAACATTGAATATTGTTTAATAAGTATTACACATTTATATAGAATATCTTTCATTCTTTATTCTAATGATTCAATGTACAGGTTCTGCCAAAAGATTGTTGATATATGTCATTGTAAACATTTAAATTTAACTAAAAATCACATCTAATTCTAATGAGACAACGGTCATATCAGCAAGTATTTTTGTTTTAATTTTCAGAATTGGCGTATTTTAGTTAATTGCTCAAAACTTTGAAGAAAACAATCAACCATTTCATCGTCTTCTACTAGTCTTACTTTCGAGTTTAAGAATCATTAAAGCCAAGTTTGAATATATTTTTGTGCAACAACTACAATAATATGTTAAAGCACAAATGGTTTATTCTAAAATCGCACATTATTTTCCGATAAACCTAATGCAAGATAACATCAGACAAGAAATAGAACACCACTAAATCTTCACTTTCCTTCATATAACAGAATGGCATAGCGCATGTGATGAAATTGGAATGTAGACCTGTACTGTGATTGCTTAGTTCAGAATCAAATGCTTCATTCGGACAGGTACTGTGCTTAATTAAAATTAATGAAAGCCAAAATTATGGTAATTATCCTGAATTATTTAACAAAATGTATATAAGTTGATAATCCGAATAATTGTAAACTGTGTTTCTCTGGTGACAGGGAAAAATTGTCAAATCATTGAAGTGAATTTCTCATTCATCTACTATATTCAAGAAAGATTGCTTCTTTGGATTCCAATTCATTCAAGTGGTTATAGAATTTCTTCATGAAATATTTCAATTTTCTAGAAGATTATAAAAACTACTAGGAGCAGAAGGTATTGTAGAATAAAGCCTACACTGACATTCATTTACATGCAATCGTACATAATTTGTTGTTAAACTCAATTTCATAACAAAAACGTACTTAAAAAATAATATTTTATATTTTTATTAAATTACTAGTGGCGTTGCTTTTTTAATTTTTTGGCGGGGAAGTGTTTTTTTGGGTTGCTTTTTATTTTGTTTTGTTTCTTATTGTTTTTTTTTAAGTGACATTATTTAGCATAAAAGAGTAAAATATTATGTGTCATCTAGGTATGAATAATATTTATTTATTAACAAATATCTGAACAAAGCAATAATATTTAATGCTGACTTGTGAAATATTTTAATGACTTGTTTTCCTATGAATTTCTCTCCACTAACTGATTTGATGCTTTTGTCTGGAATTTCACTTGTGGAAGAACAGACGATCAACTCCCTTTCTATCATAGCTATCTATGAAAGGGATGAATGAAATACTAACCGTACATTTAACTTGCTATCATTGTCCTTCTTTAGCCTCATGGGGGTTTATTTAATAATTTATAAAAAGCATAAGACAAAACACAATGAAATTCAAGAGAAGGCACGGCGAATTCGAGCAAGAGTGTATATGGAGCGATGGCTACACCGTAACTGTCGCTCTCTCGCCAATACTCCCTGTTTGCCGCTTTACTTTGTCGACAGAGGCACAGTTATGGGAGATGGATTTATACAAAAAGTTGTCTCTAGAATCAATTTGTTCGTGCCCGAGGTTCCAGTGGGTGTGTCGTGCAGCATATAATAAAAATATACGTATTGACAAGCATTCTATAATTTCAAATGGAAGAAAAATTACTGTTTGACCGATCTCTCTCTCTCTCTCTCTCTCTCTCTCTCTCTCTCTCTGTATATATATATATAATTTCACCCCATGCAAGACCTTTAAGACAAAATGATTTGCTGTATGTGAGAGAATATGGAAAAAAAAACATTAACGAGAAAGTAATAAAACCACAACAATTAAGAAGAAATAAGATAACAACATCAAACTTAAATTTTTGAAGCTTAAAGTTAACTGAAAGCGAGAAGTCGGAAATGAGTTTAAAGACCTTAGGGTTGCAACTAGCAATTTCAATTATAAGAAGGTGAGACATAACTGGTCATCTAGTACTGTGCTTAAGGTTTTAAAATCGAGTGAAGAAAGATCACAAAAAATTTTATACAAAAATTCCCAGGGGAAACTATATATATATATATATATATATATATATATATATATATATATATATATATATATATATATCCGAGTGAATAAGGAACGAAGAAAAAAAATATATATATATATATCCGAGTGAATAAGGAACGAAGAAAAAAATTTTTTACAACGTTCAAAACATTAATTTAAAACAGTGCTCGATATATAATATATAGAGCTGTGAATATTTATTATAAATTATATTTTAGAACATGTACAAATTCTTTATATATCCACTGCAAATCGTACATTTGATTCGACATTGAAACTACAATGTCTCATCAGGTAGTGTGGACAGGAATGGAAAGCCTCTTTTCTTATATTTGGTGAGTTGTGTGTGGGATGTTGGTGGGGGTTAGTGATAAGGGAATAAGTCTTGTGAATTGTCCGTTTGAATTTTGAATAAAATGGTGTGTTTTGTTTTAATCATATCACTGATGTGCAGGGGGCTACATAAGAGTGAAAAGATTGGAAAAAGAAAAGCCAGAAACCACATCCTAAACAGGGAACAAGGGATGAGCCTCTACACCTGTTCAATAGACATGGGTGGAGTGTGAACCGGGCGATAGTTTGTAATGAATATAGTTGATTAATGAGTGTCTTGGAATTTTGTAGACAGATTTGACATTAGCAGATAGGATATAAATTTTATGATCTTGCGACTAGACTTTTTCCTTTGGAATTTTTAGAGGAGCAGAGTAGGGAGGTGTAAGGGGTATGGAGGGACAATTTACAAGACTTATTCTCATATCACTAACCCCCACCAACATCCCACACACAACTCACCAAATATAAGAAAAGTGGCTTTCCATTCCTGTCTTGATGAGGCATTGTAGTTCCAATGTCGAAACAAATATACGATTTGTAGTGGATATATAAAAAATGTGTACATATTCTAAAATATAATATATATATATATATATATATATATATATATATATATAGTATATTGTAACAAAGTTGTAGAACACATAGGTTTTTTAATCTACTGTTCATGCATTTACTTTTATAAAGAGTGCTCGATACAACGTAGAGCATTATATCTACGTGCGCTTCTCATCGGGTGATAAGTTGAAAAAAAATTTTTTTCAACTTATCACCCATAGAAGCGCACATGCACTTCCAAACGCGAAAGTTTTTGTGTGGTGATACTATGAAATTATAAACTATTGCAACAACCATTACAATATATATATATATATATATATATATATATATATATATATATATATATATATATCAAAATTACATACTTGCGAAATTATCATTTTGGATTTTTGTGTGATATGTTCAGTATTTCATAATATTACTTTATGTGTATACTTTTTATCATATAAGATGAACATTTATTGCTGATTGTTTCATTAAATGGTGTTACTCTTTCCAACACAATAGAGGATTCGACTCTCGTAAAACGACAATGGGAATTCTCTTTTTATTTAATTTGCTAAACTTATTTGCTTATACTATATTTAGCACTGAGAAATAAATGTATAATTATATGGTTTACTTTATGGTCCATTCTATCTAAATGCATACAGCGTTTGCATATATATATATATATATATATATATATATATATATAGGTGTGATAAATAAATTGTCACGTAAATTAAGCAAAAATGAAAATAACACTGAAATCTCATTTTGACAGATACATTTACCAAAATTACACAAAATATCTTGAAATACGAAAGAGTAAATTTATTCAATAATAATTTATTCATTGGCTTTAACTACGGCATTCAAACGACTTCGGAATCTCCCGCATCTCTTCTGGACGGTCTCCCTGCTTAACTTGGTCAAAGCAGCCATAATCCTTGCCTTCAGTTCATCTTTGGTGTTAATAAGAGTTTTGTTGGCCTCCTGCTCAATCAAGTACGTCTCACAGATAATAATCAAGGAGGTTGCAGTCTGGAGAGTTAGTTTTTTTGTTGTTTTTTTTTTAAATCGTGTCACCCCAAGCAAGGCATTCCACTGCCACTATAGCGCAGGGGGTTACATAGAGGGATTGGGTATAGGAAATGTCAGAAGGCGGGTGATAGCCGAGTTAGGATGTACATAGGGAAAGAGTTGGAGAGAATGGGTTTGAGTTAGTGTGTTAGGAGGTGTCTATTGACCCTACATTTAAACTCTTGGAGGTTGTAGCCGTCAGGGAAGCAAGCATGCGAAAGGGAATTCCAAAGGCGGGAAGTGCGAGGAAAGAAGCTGTTGGAGTAGAAATTGCGGCCACATTTCATCGATTTCACTGTAAAAGGGTGGGACCTAGTTGCCAATCTAGTATCTCGTGCAAATTCACATCTAGGGTGCAAAAGTGATTTAAGTTCATCAGAGCAGAAGCCATGAAAGCATTTATAGAAGAGGCACAGAGAAGCCACATCACGCCGGTGAGAGAGTGACTGCAGGCGGTTAGCCAAGTCGGTATCAATCACATTACAGATTATTCACTGTATTTTGTCAAGAACCCCGAGGAGTTTAGAAGGGGCACCCGACCAGATGTGGCAGTAGTACTCAATACACGGGCGGATGGTAGATTTATATAAGTGCAGGATAGATTCAGACGGAAAGAATTTCCGGGCCCTGCACAGAGAGCCGAGTTTCATAGCAGCGGATTTAGCAATGGATTCGACGTAGACATTACACTTGAGGTCCGCTGAGAGTTTCAGGCCAAGTAGGCGTAGTGTTTTACTCTCTGGGAAGCAAGCCTGTTCCATGCTAATGGGAGAGAGGTACGGTTGTCTGTAGTGGTTAATTGACAGCAGCTTCGTTTTGGAAGAATTGAATTTTACGAGCCATTTCTTACCCGAACCCACCATGGATTGGAGGTCCTTTTCAAGCTCAGCAGCGAGATTCGACTTGTCACAAACACCAGATTTTTGATCGAAGCGAGAGTGAACTGTGGTATCATCGGCGTACATGCCTACTTGTGATCTTATGGCATCAGGGAGATTATTGATGCAGATTAGAAAGAGCGTAGGACCTAGGATAGAGCCTTGAGGAACACCCGCGTTTGTAGGGTAGTTCTGGGAGGCATGTCCGTTTAAAACCACCTTCAGTGTGCGGTTAGAGAGGAATGACTGGATTAAGTCCAACTAAAGTCCAGTTATGCCATAGCTTCGCAGTTTCCACTAGAAGGCCGGCATGCCATACTCTGTCGAATGCTTTAGATATATCCAAGGCGACGGTTCGGGATTCAATATTCTTGTCGAGAGCCTGGTATATATACTCGGTGATGGTCGTTAGCATATCAGCAGTAGACCTGGTGAAGCGGAAGCCATACTCTTTGTCCGAGAGGAGCCCGTGGGCTGTGAGATGCTGAACGACCTCGGCATTGATAATGGTTTCGAACACTTTGCCGAAGATCGGAAGAAGGCTGATAGCGCGGTAATTTGTGGGGTCGGAGGCTTCACCAGTGTTCTTGAATATTGGAACCACAGAAGAAGACTTCCAATAGGCAGGAAAGCAGGAGGAATATAGGCAGAGGTTGTAGAGCTTAGAAAGAACAGAGGATAGTTGGCCAGATATAAGGTGTAATGTAGTCACAGAAATTATCTGACATCCAAGACTGGGTTCTTCTGCTTGTGTGGGCTGTTGCAAGATATAGCGTCTTTCAGCATCCACTCTCTTGACCCAGGAACGCACTATCGCTTCAAGGCATGACGTAGAAATCCGCATTGAATCTGAAGAATTGTGGGACGATGAATGGAGGGGCATATCGTCCCCATCACTAGTGATCAGTACAAACATAATAATGTTGACTGGATATATCATCCAAGTCTTTCCGAATCTTTTGCACTGTCATCAGATTGGTATATAAACACTGAAATGTTCGCATTGGAGCTTCAAGCGTGAATGCTAATCAGTACAGCATGGCATTTTCAAATTTCTGGCGGAGTGAATTGTGTTATGGTGCATTTTTTCGCACAGACGGTGCCCAACTGACACAATTATAATGTGCTGTCGACAAACTCAAACATAACACGCATGCGCGAAAATAAAATATGAACTGGCGATCGCATCCTGCAGATAATTATATATATATATATATATATATATATATATATATATATATATATACGTAATTCTACCAGAAAATTCGTATTCATTGAACATATCAGTATACACACACACACACATATATATATATATAGATATATTCGTAGATTCTAAATATATATGTGTTTTCATATATATATATATATATGTGTGTGTGTCTGTGTGTGTGTATGTGTGTGTGTGTATATATATATATATATATATATATATATATATTGTTTTTTATCTGCATAGTGTAAACATAACACCTACGTAATTTACATTGTTCTGAAATTTACTTAAAAACACATCTTTTTTAAAGTAAGGTTGAAAATTACATTTGTCTGTGTGAGGGGAAAGCCAACAGACTGTTGGATATAAATCTTATTACCGACTAAAGAAAAAAAGAATCTGTTTGTTATTATAGAACAGAAAAACGTTATTACATCTCAATTGAATTTCACTTTTTGTATGGAATGTCTTCTATTTTAAGATGCAAGTTTTGTGAGTTGAATGCCTTATTATTAAACAAACACTTCCTTCTCTTTCAATTTGATTCATTCTTTTCTATAACAACAGATTCGGATAATCAAACATTTTCTTTTCTCTTTTTATAACTTCATTTTCCTTCTTATTATTATATATTATGCATATAATAAATACTATTGTAGAACTGTTCACTCTGGAACCTAATTGTACATTTGCCTTTAAGCCATTTTTCATTCAGGTTTTTCAACTTAAAGATTTATGCCTGTATTATTTTTGTTGATGATTTTACAAGTTTAAAAGCAAATTCAATATTGAATCTAAAACAACATACATGATAATAAAGTGGAAGTAACTGAAACAACATTTATTTTAATAAGGATGAATATTTGATTGACTTTGTTTACAGCTTGATATTTATTCACAGCAAAATATGCCTTGTTTATTTATCAAACTTTTAAATTCTTGTGATTTTACATTATTCCATCTGAAAACTCGAATTTAGGAACATTCGTCTAAAGAACATTAGTCTAAGAAATACCCATCTAAGGCCATTGGTTTATAACACTTTTTAATAAATTTACATTTTATTCATGTACAAAATACTTAATTACTTAGACTAACATTCCTTAGACCAGTCTTTCTTCGACGAATGTTCTGGATCCCGAAATCTTCATAGTATCAGATGCTCAAATATGCTGTATGAATATACATATTTTAATCCACATTAGTCCAGAATAGCTCAAATTATGTCTGTAGATACTATTATCTCACAATTTTCATTTTGTATTGTTAAATCTTGCAGTATCACAGAGATTATGTAAATCATACATATGAAAATTTTCAGTACCCCCTGATAGTGAATTTTCAAAATAAAATTTGCAGGATATATTCAGACGCGAAATAAATTAATTTCAACTTATTATATCGTAGACGCTGCGTAATATGTAGAAATTAATGTATAATTATGCCCACTTCTAGTATATAATTATCATATTTCGTTCAATAAATTTGTTTTTGCAATCAGAATTTCTCCTAAGTAGGACAAGTATACAACGCCATATAATTTTCGACATAAATTATATATTTAAACATTGTAGTTGCGGATCGATATTTAACGGAGAGTTATATTAGTAAAAAATCTTTTGCGGAATCTGTCACTATAGAGAAATATTGAAACAAATGTGTTTTTAACTTAATAGAAATTCGTTCAGACCGACAAAAACAGACTAAAAGTAACGTCTGTCTAATATCAATCCTATTATTACTGCAATAACTGTTGTCGGCTAGAATAAACACAACCGAAATACAAATCTAGCTTCATTAGATAAAAAAAAAGTTGTGCATTTCTCATATCATGATACAGAAGTGACTTGCATTTAAGGTCAATTACCAAAATGTTGTCGCAGACAACTCAGTGGTTATTGCAAAAGTCACGTTATTGCAGAAAAGAAGTAGCGTGTGTGCATGTTTATTAGAGTGCAAAATGGACAGACAAGCAATTAAATATATGTTTTTACATATACTTTTCTAAACCGATTTTGTTTTGAAATTTTAATCCTAGATAATCACTAAGTATCACTCACAATATATAAATACACATATTTATCTTTGTGTAGAGGAAGGGAGATGTACGTGTGTGTAAGGAATGGAGATTAAGTGTACAAAAGACAGAAAATGTGTTTTTAAGTATCCATATTTAAAAAAAATAATATATATATATATATATATATATATATACACCACCGGCCATAATTATTAGGCTACCCAACTTTTTTAAAAGAAATTATGTATTTCAGACTATTTTTAGTATTTATTGCCAGGTGGATAATTCTAAATTAAAATACAATGGTCTTTTGTCATTAATTTGCAAAATTTTACAAGACAAAGAAGCAAAAAGGAACTCGTCCGAATCACCTTAAATTCCCTTCATTCTTTCATTGATGAAAATGTAATTATTAAATATTTATAAATTTATTTGATGCACATGTTCTTGTGCAGTGTTAAAAAAGAACCATTCTATTTTCATTTACAATTATTCACTTAGCAATAAATACTAAAAATAGTATGAAATGTATAATTTTATAAAAAACATTGGGTGGTCACTTGACTTGATGGTAAATAAATAAATTCCGTACTGCCACGAACTTTCTAAAGAAAATCCGAAAGAACACATACAAACCATGTATTTTAAAAGCTTATTTGAGCTTAAGTTTCGACTTTATCTAAAAGATAATGGATAAAAATTAATCTGAATTAAAAGAAAATTATTTTCCGTAAATAAATAAACGTTTTGAAGATATTTTTTAAAGCATTATTTTCTTTTGTTTACTCATCGAGTCCCTATGGTACAGGAAAAGTGTAAATAACAAATTATAAATTCTCTTTAAGCCGCAAACACTAACCATGAGTATATAGTCCCGAGCGCAAATTTAATTATGATTTTCAGTACCTGATTCTTTACCTAAATACTGTTTTTTAGTTCATATTAATGTTAACTCAAAGTACAAAGTTTGAGGTGCCTGCATGTAAAATATTTTCAATAAAGATATATATTTAATATTTTTTGATATTTTCAAATCGGGTATAATATAGACATGGTTAGTAGTGGTGTAACTTTAATTGATGTTTAGCGTTCCAGAGTTTTAAAATCTAGTATTTGTACTACAGATAGATGAGTTACAAAGTCTGTTGTTAAATTTAATGATAAATTAACTAGATTGTCCATATCGTTTATTTAAGACGGTCGTTGTTCGTGATCGATCGCTGAAGCACGCAGGATGAAACTGTGGTTCCAATGCAGGAGGGGCTGATGCACGTTCGCACGCACAAACGCATATAAATATATATGTGTGTGTGTGTGTGTGTGTGTGTGTGTGTGAAAAGTATGTCTTCTTCTACCGAGCGCCCATAGCTCAGAGGTAGAATCGCCGACTCAATTCGATCGGGTTTCAATCCTGGCTAAAAGCAATCGGATGTCTAATCGTACTGGTGAGCTGAAAGCAATCGGATGTCTAACCTTACTGATGAACTGTGATATAGCGAAACAGATATGTCTGCGGATGACTATATATATATATATATATATATATATATATACAAGCGAGTGAGAGTATGTAACCCAAATGATTCAATAAAAAATTAGCATACATGATGAAAAAATCCCTAAAATATATTTTTAAAAAGTCTTACCGTCAAAATCTTTGTAAAACAAAACAAAATAATGTTTTGTTAGGATTTTTGTAATACTTTTTAGAATCTTCGACATGTAGGCGAAAACTCTTTCTCTGGCATCAAAATTTTGTGGGGCCTAAAATTTGTATGGAAAATTAAACCGTCTTTTTGCAGAAAAAACACATTAAGAAATTCTTTCAGAATCTTTCACAAATGAACGACATAATCTTTTTCTATATATATTTTATTTTAGAAAATCTTGGTAAAATATTTTTCTCTTATACGTCGCTGATTTAATTTTATTAAATATAGTGAAATTATTTTTTGGCGC
Source organism: Ascarosepion bandense (assembly GCA_037127315.1). NCBI lineage: Eukaryota > Metazoa > Mollusca > Cephalopoda > Sepiida > Sepiidae > Ascarosepion > Ascarosepion bandense. Next base: position 4,022,515 of record JBBBDQ010000239.1, on the reverse strand, counting down.
TTAATATTTGCTATAAGGACAAGTCATCGAACTAGATACCTCCACTAATTCGCTAAAAAACAACATAGCATGAAGAAAGAGGGCCTCAAACGTAAAAAGAAAAAATCTTTCTCCTCAGAATGTTTATGTTAAGAAGAAGAATCGAGTAATTTTTCATTTTTTTAAAAAAATGTTTAATCCTCTCTAACAGGTTCGAAATTTTGGTAAAAAAATCTTGTTTTGTTTCCGTCAATGATTAAGCATATTATTACCAAACTTTAATATAGAAAATGTAATATTACACAACTCATTTTTTCCGATGAACAACGCATTTATTTGGAAATTCTTGCAAAAATCAAAAAATAGTCGGATTTTAATTAAACTTTCGGGACTTATATACAAATGAATGAAATTGTTTTTGAAATCTTTATTTTAAAAACTCTTGGTAAAAATGTAGATGTTTTTTACGTCTGTCAACCCTCCTCTTCATAAATTCATTAAATTTCAAGAAACTGAATTTTGTATCAAAAATTTGTTTTATTAGATAAACACAGTAATCCTTGAGCAATGTAAATCATCTATTTTTTAAACAGTTGGCCAGCTTTCAAAAAATTTGCTGTGAATAGTAAAATAAAAAATGCAATAAAACTATGACATTATTTGATTAGATAAGCTTTAATTTCTTTTTTTAAAATATGTATTAAGGACATTATAGTCTAAAGAAAAAAATTCGATAAACAATGAATTTTTACAAGAATTGTTTTCACTTTTTATATAAATTATAATTCATAAAGTTTAATTTTTTTTTTAATTCTCGAAAGCTTTGTCATGATTAAGTTATTAAAGGAAGACTACATTAACTAAACTTTCACTACATCTAACTGTCATCACTCACTTCACTCGTCTATGATTAAGAAATATTTTATTCTAAATTTCTTGCTACAGACAAGTAACACTTGTGTAAATCAGACTAATTTAACTTTAAATTTGTCGATTTTCCAAAAATAACGAGTCATATATGTGTATTTTATTTCTGCAAAATTTTTAAAACTGAGAATTAACTTTTGCTTACAAACTAGTCAAGCTGTCATAATGGACGAAAAATATGAGGAATTTTGAAAACTCTAAAAAAAAGGTGAGATTCCGATCAATATAAATTCTTTTTTTCTTTTTTTAATCTTTTCACCCCGAGCAAGGCGGAAACGCCACTGATGTGCAGGGGGCTACATAAATGTAAAAAGATTAATTAGAAAAGAGTGAGGAGTACAAACTAGTTAGAAAGGAAAAATAGAAAGCTTAGAAAAAAGGTGCGATGACTGATACATCGGTGGTGAGAAAGGGAAGGTTATATACGCGGGTGGAGAGAGAGCTAGAGTCCAGTGGTTAGTAGATGAGTATTGACTTTGCATTTAAATTTCTGGAGGTTGTAGCCGTCAGGAAAGCAAGAATACGGGATCGAATTCCACAGGCGGGAAGTGCGAGAGAAGAAGCTGCAGGAGTAGAATTGTCGTCTGCATTTGGCTAACCTGACAGTGAATGGGTGGGACCCAGTTGCCAGTCTGGTTGCACGAGTAAACGCCTGTTGAGGAGGCATCAGTGACTTAAGTTCGTCTGAGCAGAAGCCATGAAAGTATTTATAGAACAGACAAAGGGAGGCCACCTTTCGACGATGGGGAAGTGGCTGTAGTCGATCCGCCAGATCAGTACCTATCACATTACAGACTCTCCTTTGGAGCCTGTCAAGAACACTGAGGAGAACGGCAGAGGCACCTGACCATAAATGGCAGCAGTACTCCATGCACGGACGGATGGTTGACTTGTATATATGCAGGATGGATTCAGGTGGAAAAAACATCATGGATCGACTTAGCAGTAGATTTTGCTATGGATTCAATATAGTGGTTCCATTTGAGGTCTGAGGACAGTGTAAGTCCGAGAAGGCGTAGTGTATTACTCTCAGGGAGAATCGCTTGGTCCATGCTTATGGGAGGCAGGAGAGGTTGCCTGTAATGGTTGACAAACAACAGCTTGGTCTTAGATGAATTGAAGTTGACAAGCCACTTCTTGCTCCAGTTCACCACAGAGTGTAGATCCCGTTGAAGGTCAGCAGCGAGATTATGTCTGTCCGCCACGACAGGTTTCTTACTGGTGCGGGAGTATATTGTAGTGTCATCTGCGTAGATGCTTACTTGGGACTTGATCTCATCAGGGAGGTCGTTGATGAAAATAAGGAAGAGCGTCAGGCCCAGGATAGAGCCCTGTGGGACACAAGCATTCGAAGAGGCACGCCTATTCAGAACGACCTTCATTTTGCGGTTATTTAAGAAAGATTGGATTAGGTCAAGCAGGCGACCGGTAATACCATAACCGCGTAGTTTGCATAGGAGGCCAGAGTGCCAAACCCTGTCGAAAGCCTTGGAGATGTCCAGAGCAACCGCGCGAGCCTCGTCAGACGCATCAAGGGCCTGTAGCATGTACTCCGTCACGGTTGTTAGCAGGTCGGCCGTGGACCTGGCAAAGCGGAATCCATTTGAATGGTAGCAGAGTATTTTGCTTGAATTTTTAAAAATAAAAAGTTTTCTTGAAACTTTTATTTTAGTTCTAATTGAAAGCTAAATTATTAAATTTACTATTTCCAGTAAGCAAAATACTCTGGTGTATTTACAACAGAAATTATATTGATTGGAATTTCAAATTTTGTGGGTTTTTTTAATTTTTCAGTTTTTCGGCCATATTTGAGCGATCGACACACTTATAAACAAAAGTTAATTCTCATTTTTTAAAATTCTTGCAAAAAGAAAATATACATCTGTGATGCATTTTTTTGAAAAATTAGCAAATGCAATGTTAAATTAATCTAATTTACACAAGTATTACTTACTTATAGCATGAAATTTCGAATAAAACTATTTCTTAATCACAGAGTTGAACGTTTTGACCTGTCCGCCGTATTTGAGATGTGTTGACAGCTCGCCAGATACGAGATAAGATAAGTGTATGGCAATCACAAGTGACGTAGTTGTACAATTTTTTCCGATAAGGCGAAGAAACCCTGAAAAATATGACCTTTTAATGTACACATAGAAATTACCATACTAAAAAAAACTTCAAGTTCACAAAAAAATGAAAATTATTTTAACGCTACAATGGCTAGATGATTTGTATTAAACTTTTCAATTTTTTATTAGTAAATATAGTCTTCACTTTATAACCTACCAACCTAACGTCTACAAGTCTTGAAAATATTTTTTTAAATTTTGAAACTTTTTAAATTATTATAATTAAAAAAAAAAAAATGAAGACAATTTTTTGAAAATGGCATTATTAATAGAATTTTTTCTTCAGACTATAATGTCTGAAATTTATATTATTTATTAAAGCAATTAAAAGCCTATCTAATTAAATAATGTTATAAATTTATTGCATTTTTTATTTTACTATTCGGAGCAGGTTTTTGGTGAAAGGGACTAAATGGTTTAAAAAACTAATACATGATTTGCATTATATAATGATTCTTGCGTTTAACTAATAAAACCAATTTTCTCTACGGAATTTAATTTCTCGAAATATCATGAATTTACGTGGAGGAGGAGGTAACAATGTAAAAAAAATATTTTTATAAATATATTCTTAAAATAATAATTTAGAAAATAATTTCATTCATTTGTAAATAAATCCTGGAAGTTTCATTAAATTTCGACAATTATTTGATTTTTGCAATATTTTCAAAATTAATGTTTGTCACCGGAAAAAGCTGAGTTATGTAATATTATGTTTGCCATTATAAACTCTCGTAACACTTTGCCACCCCGCTAACAAAAATAAAATCAAGATCTTTACCAAAATTTCGAACGTGTTAGAAAGAATTTTAAAAAATGTAAATAATTTTAAAATATTTTGATCTTTCCTTAACGTAAACATTTTGATGGAAAAAAATTGTTTTTATTAAGTGTGGAACCGTTTTTACTTATACTCTGCTGTTTTTTTCAGCGAGTTAGTGGAGGTACCTAGACTCTTACAAAAACAAATCAAGTAATAATGAATTTTATAAGAATTATTTTCAGGTTCTAACATTTTCATCAGAATAATTTGTAAAATTTAAATTTTTTTAAAACACATAATGTGATGAAAGCTGAATTTTACGGAACAGACAAATTATAAGGTAATGAAAAAAACAAAATGTCAACAATGTGACGAAAATAAAAATGAAAGAGAAGAAAGTTTTAATTGTAAAAGGTCACTTGAAGTTCAGGTGTGAATTCGTTCTTAATAGATTGCTTGCTCACAAAACCCCTCACTGCAACAACGTTCTTTCTTTAAATGACCTTCCCTCCGATCCCTCTCTGTGTCAAACTTTCTTTTTGTTTCTGTATGTCTGTTTCTCTTTCTGTTTTCATCACTATGTTCCTCTATCTTTTTGTTTCCCTCTCACACCATAGATAGACCCTTGTGCAAATTAATCAAATCTAAACGAATAATGTCTGCCACACTTCTCTTGGCGTTGTTTTCCTATTCCGACCGCATTTTCCTTACGTTTTGGATTGATGGATCCAGTTTGTTTCATCACCTCCATTACACGACTGACAGTTGAAAGGATGACACCAACAATATCTGTAATTTCTATGTGAGGCTTGCCAGTGCGTTTGCGCAGCATTACAATTTTTGTACGTTCCTTTGGCATAATGTCCATCGCATTACGATAACTAATCGGCAGTCCAGACAATAGTGTCTGGAAGTGATAAAAAAAACTGATACAATCACGGATGACGCGATATTTTTCAAGATCAAACAAATTTCATTACATACCCGAAAATAGATTCATATTACTGCATACCAGTGCAATTCATCTAATATGAGGAAAAACAGAAATCGATTACACGCTGTAACTCCAGTGGGTATGACCGTATGTTTAAAGAAGGTAACCTAAAGCCGTCCTTTCAATTAATTTGCACAAGAGTATAAGTACAAGCTCACACACATATATATATATATATATATATATATATATATATATATATATATATTCTTCTATGTATCATGTCTCTTCAGGGCGTAGGTGATCATGGGCTTCCACATCTCTCTATCCCTTGTAGCTTTTAATACACTTTCTCTTGTTACCTCTTCTAAACTCTGTTCTATCATTTATTTACTCAAGCCCAATTTAATATTTTAAATAATCACAATACTTTTCTGTACATTAAACCATATTTAAATTGGTTGAAATGATTTTATGAGTATCAGTAAAATCGATAAAGTTGTTCATGCTGACAAACCTGTCAAAACAACACTCATTTATTTAAAAATCATTCAAAAATAAAATATACGTAATAAAATATACCGAGTTAATATAAAAAGTCCATATATATATATATATATATATATATATATATTCTAGTACGTTCATACAGATTCATGAAATAGTAGTAGGTGTTGCAATGAGAAACGCAATAGAAAACAAAACTTACCCTGGAGAATTTAAAAGGCAAATTATCATTAACGTAAAGTAATGGACATATTTACATAGGGGTGTCCCAAAAAATCTCTTATCTTTGAAACCGCAAACAAATGCACCAGAATCAATTATGTCGATGCAAAACAGACGAAATAGAAAAAAATAAATGTCTTTGAGTGGGGATAACACTGTCAACCACTTCCTAAATTAATTCAGAGAGTCGGTTCTCTAAAGTATAGAAAAACAGGCACGACTTAGAAAGCGTAGTTATACATCACGAATTGCATAAACGGCTTCAGTTTGATTATGGAAACCGATGAGATGAGTCGTCCCGTGAGTATTTTCTAGAAAATAAAGAATAAAAGTTTATCTTTTAATTTATCAGTTACACATTTCTCCAGAAAGTACGAAATAATTCATTTTCTTTAGTAACGACGTACGATTGTACACAGAATGAGTTTCCATGCTCTAAATGTCTATTGGGTCTCACGTTCACTACATACCACTATTGCTGAAGAATCTGAAAAATTGCTGGTACACTACAACTTTCCAGAAATTATCCATTCATTTTTTTAACTTCACGACACTCTATTTCAACAAAAAAAAACTAAATATTGCTTCTATATCTGGACTGGAGCAGCATAATCCTCACTTTTCAGTCTTGATAGTTCAAAATCTTTAACAATCTTATGATGGAAGACTTATTTTACAATTTCCAACATTTCCCCGACTCACGAAACGTTGTAAGCCAGTTATTAATATGTCGTTGTTTTCCGAAAATTGTCATTTTATAAAACAGAAATCTTTTTATCCAAGAAAAGTCATTTTAAAAACACTCCCACGTGGATGCTTCTCTGAACATTTTAATACAAATCTCTTCAAGAGAAGGGTTAGATGTTATCTCTCCTCCTTATTCGAAATCTCTCTAATGCTTCCTACTTTCTCTTCCACTCATATCTCACACCTTCGTCATTACCATTCAAACTGTAACTCTTTATCTGTGGTAGCTCTCAAAATTTGTTGGGTGAAATTTATTTTAAAAAATAAACAAAATACCGGCAATATTGCTATGGTGAACATACATTTTTAGCATTTCTATTTTTCTTTTGTTGACTTTTATACAAGTACCTCCACTCGTTTTCGATAAGTAACTTGTGAAATTAATTTTTAAAAATGAAAAAGTTTTCTTGAAACTTTTATTTTAGTTTTAACTGAAAGCTAGATGATCAAATTTACTATTTCCAGTAAGCAAAATACGCCAGTGTATTTCAAACAGAAATTATATTGATTGGAATTTCAAATTTTGAGTATTTTCTTTAATTTCCTTTCAGTTTAACTACAAGAATTCTTTCAGATAACTAACAGTATTCCAGAACGCATTTCTTAATGTCTTGATTTAGTATCAATCCAACGACTTTTTTCATTTTTCTCCGCCTGCATATATAATCCTGTTGTTACCACTCACAAAATTTCCATTGTTTAACCACCTAGTTTTATATGCATTTAAAATGTTAACATTTAACCTACTTATCCCCTGTTTTACATTTTCCAACAGGCCACAGTTTTTTAATGTTCTAACGTTCTACATGCTGATAATTATTTTTTGTTTGATGCAAACAGTCGCTGGATGACGGTCAGGTGACACCTGTTGCACATGTCCATTCCTTACTGTAGATTCCCATATACTTAACAAGCAATGACTATGTGCTCCTTCTTGTGTGGAATGGTGCAGAGTCCTGTTGCTAGACGTAGGTTTTTTTTTATCCAGCAGCCTCTCTCTTGACTCAGTGCAGCACTACCTCTTCAAGGCATTTGATGTAGGCCTCTTTGTTGAGTCTGAGGTCCCGTGGGAAGATGAAAGGGGGCATAACTTTGCCATCACTAGTGATCTCTCTAAACACCATGATGTTGACTAGATATATCATGCAACTCTTTCTGAATACTCTGTTCGTAATGAAGTTTTTGACGTGAATGCTAATCAGTACAGCATGCTGTTCCCAAATTTCTGGTAAGGTGAATTACATCATGGTGCTCTTTTTCTTACAGACGGTGCCCAACTGACTCTACTATACTGTACGCTGAACAAAATCAAATACAATCTATGCGTATGTAAGACATTAAAATATAAAATGGCGACATTTTACCTATTGCAACCTGTAATACTTATATGAAGACGAGCTGCATAATTGTTTTAGTATAGTTTATTTCTTTATAACCATTCTATTTGTATATGATGCGTCTGTGTGTCTGTGTGTCTGAATGAATATATACATTTACATTCATGTAAATTTCTGTTTACCTGTTGCAAATAATAGATCATTGTTAATATAGCTGTTTCTAAATATTAATTTCTGCCTTTGTTTTCTGTACATTCACTTCTTTTTACTTATTTGTTTTCGTCTTTATTTTTTTTGGTTTTTGTCATTTCTAAACTTCCTATCTTGTTGGGTTCGTTTAATCATTCATCATTTTGCTCTATTTCCTGTTTTTTATTCTTTCTCTTTTCTTGTGTTTATGCAAAAAGAAAATTCCACAAAACTATGACAAGTCGGCTTTTTCTCATTTTGTGCCTCCTTTGGGATTAACAAACGTATATCTTCCAAAGGCAATTCAGTCATTAACCGATGACAATCACTTTTTTTAACATGTGAAGGCACGCATGATTTTTTTTTCATTTAAGGACGTTGAGTGCGTTTTAATGACATCGCCATTTTTCTTTGGCATTCAAAGTTGTTTGCATTAATAACTCTTCTTTTATACATGGAAAGAAAAACGTGTTTTATTATTAAATAGCTAATTTGCCATAGTTGCAATTGGTAGTAACTGATTACAGAATACATACTGGAGAGAACAATTTTTCATTAAATGATTCCTATTATTGTGGGCTGTGATCTTTTTATTCAAGGTATTTCCATGTTATAGCTTTGTTTTAGATTAATATGAGGTTATAAATATTTACTTTAGCAACATACTATAGTTCAATACTAAATTAAAATAATTATTGCTAGTTTTATTCAAAAGAGTTAAGATATGCAACAAGCTTAAGATGCAACAACTATTAAATAAAAGATACAGATCTTTGAGGAAAATGTCATTTATTCTCAAATAAAGTTTCTACATTGCCGAAATTTATGTCTCTTTATTATTCTGTTAGATTTCTTAAAATTTACAATACTTTATTTTATCTAAAAAACGTACATTGTAACTGCATCAAATCTAGGTAATAATGGCACAGGTAGTAAATCTTCTCTTTTCCTTTATTACTTAATATGACTCCCATAATGGAGTTGTGAAAGAGTCACTTCGATCAATCCTCTGTACTGGACAGTTCTTGGACGGCTGAACAGCTGTCCTCTGATTAGAAATTTAACTTTAAATAGCTTAAAATTGAACAGCTACTGGTGTGTAATTTTAAACTGTTTAAGAGTTTGTTTCTCACTTACCCCATTTTTTCACATGTGTCATTATTACCGTTCATCATCTGCATCAATATTAAAGATTAGTAGACTATTATTCTGATTTTACTTTTAAATTATCAGTAGCCTCAACCATGATAATATGTTGATCTAACAGAGAATATCATGTGATCAATCTTATATAACACAATTTCCTCCTACGAAGGTTGATCAAATTTCAAGAATTAATAACGTTCAAAAATTCTTAAAACCTTTTACTCAATACCTGAAAAAGCAACTGCTTTGCAGAAATATTTATATACTCAATGAGGTTATAAGCGATAGTTTTAAAGAAATTGTTTATTCTAACGAATACACATTGTAAAATTAATTATGATGACTATTTTTGATTTTGCTTATCAGCAGTAATTTAACGAGTTTCGTCATTAATTATAACTTATAAAGATTTAATTTTTTTCAAGAAATCTTGAACAATCTCTTAAACTTAAACGCATATATGTATGCACACTAGTCATAACCATCAGTTTCATTATGGTGTGTTGTAGTAGATTAAACGTGCCATTTCCTTTCCACATATGTAGGTTGAAAGCCGGAGAAATATTAATTTATGTGTAGCATGTCATGAGCAAGTATGCCTAGCGGAGCCCATTTTTTTCATGCCAAACTGTAGCCGATTGCCACCAAATTTATGGATTTCCTTGGTCATGTATACAAGGCCGATGATTCCATCGCTGGAATCCTCCGACCTAACTGTTGACGTTTGTCTAGGAAACCTTCTGCTCAGCGACACGGAGTTAATAACGCGATGGCTGCATAGATAACTATCGAGCCCAGAATATCCCATTGTGCGAGACAGCTGTATGATCCTACACCAAAGTACATATATTTTTAATCCGGTGGGTTGTCGAGCCAACTTCATCACCAAATACACTAATGACTCGACTATGCGGCAGGTATTACTGGTTTACATGGTACCATTAACACTGTTAGTGTGATTTAACATAATATGCGTTGATAGCGTAGCTATTATCAGAAAGCCGAATTCAAATTCTGGTCGATTTTATTTCGTCTAATTGGCGTGTTTTCTTGGCTGGAGGACAATATAGTGTAAGAGAATGTTTGAATTAAAATCATACTTTTCGTTGAAGCCTAATGTTCAAGTATATGTACTGTCCTTCGATTTTAGTATTATTGTGAAGAGGTTAGACTTTTTGACAATAAAAATTAGATCTGCTCAGAGATCTTGTAGTAAGTGAGAAATAATATCTTTCTGTACCCACTCCCTTCAAATTCAGAGGATTAAGAAAATGATAAAAAGGAATTCGCGAACGTATGGGAAATTTTCTTTGGACCAATGAAAACATTGCTTTCACAGAGATTGACCGGCGAGCTGAGAAAAAGATGAAAATAAATTTGCGAGTCTATATGAAATTGCTTTTGACACAATAAAAGCTTTGTCTTCACAGAAATTATCCGTTGAAACAAAAGAAGAAATAAAAAAAGCAGTAAGCCTATGTGAAATTCTTTTTTATATAAAAAATAAGGAAAAAAATTAAATTAATAAGTGAAGAATGTTAGAAGTAATGTGAAAGGTTTTGTTTCTGTTCACAGCGTCCAGCGTTGAAGTTTTCGCCAGTGTGAAATTACTTACTAATTATTTTAACGGCTTTTAACGAAGCACAGTGTACTTTAAAGATTTTTCCTTCAACAATCAAAGAAAACTAATTATTTCAAACTATCTCTCATCATATAATTTTGAAAGTATGCAACCATATATCACTTCAGTGGGCAACAAACTCTCCTACCTTTGTTTTAAACATTTTTTGCTATTATTTCGTTTCAGATGATTTAATCTATTGCATGCACATTTCTTCTTCGTGATAAGTTGTTAAAACAACGGACTTTAAGAAGTTTTTATTTATTTTGCTGGAATAAGCTACGGACACTACTTCAAGAGTTTAAATTCATGGATAAAATCCTTATCTTGTTTTGTTAAAATTACCTGTGCATTTTATCAATATTATCATCCTTCATTAATTTTATTAGCATGAGTAATTCAACTGTTCATTTTAACCCCTAAGCCCCACGCCAATATAATCTCATGGTACAAATTGTGCCATTTGTGTGTTATCAAGTGTTGCTGCTTCTACGCAACTTTCACCACCATAATCAAATCACCCATGTGAGTCATCTCGACTTCATATCTAAGCTGAATAGTTGGATAACCATATGCCGAAATGGACAAATGTGTTCATCATATAATGGATTATGTATATTTCAATAGACTAACCTCGAACAACTTCAAAGTTTTGTAAAACACCGTTCATGAAGGTCGGAATTGTATTCTGTTCGGTGGTATTATTATTATTATTATTATTATTATTATTATTATTATTATTATTATTATTGTTGTTGTTGTTGTTGTTGTTGTTGTTGCTGATGCTGCTGTTGTAAATTATTATTTACTCATTATGAGATCTTATAAATTGAGCATTTTAAGCTATGGAACAATAAAGTGAGCATTTTAAGCTATTGCCTGTTGAAGATATAAATATCAAAAACCGTTTTATTAGACTTTATTTAATTTTTTATTTTTATTTGTTTAATAGATTTAATTGATCTTGGCTTTCTGGAATATTTTTCTTTAACACTTCCGGTTGTAAATGTTAGTGAATAATTCAGAGCTTCGTAATATTAGTCGCAGTAGTATTAGTAGTAGCTTTTCCTCTAGTTGTTTGCTTAACAGCAAAAACAAACTAATTTATTTTTCGTAAATCACAATTTGAAGTAAGTGGTTTTATGAACATCACTTTTTGATATTGTTATTAATTTCATAATTATTACCAGGTCACCTAGATTAGGGATGCATCAAACGGCCGACGTGAAAAATGCTGAATGTTTGTTTTTTATATCTCTTTTTGGCATTCATTAGAGAGTTCATTACACATCGCAATCTCAGACAAGCGTTGTTTGTTTATTCTGCGACCTCTACATTGTCACTACACAATTAATGGAACAACTTAATGCTACTAATCTCCATCCATTCTAGGAATTCAGTATTGATGACAAATTCTCGCGAATAAATCTTGAAGATCATGTGAGGGTAACGTTCATGGAATCGCTCAAGGAGCTAAAGGTGATGGATGACACACAACCCAGGGCCGTATCAAAAGGTGTTCAGAACAGGGGCTCTGTAGACACTGATTTAATACCTCTCTTTAGGTGCGGTTATTTAAGACTCGCTTTTATAGCTCGCCAAAAACTTGTTTCCTTTCGCCATCTGTTTTCAGTTTTTCCCTAACGATTTTTGCATCTAAAGATACGATGCACCGCAGGTATCCGAACTGTCACACCGTCCTCAACTCAGTTTAGGACGGTGCGACAGTTTTCCGATGTTGTTATGTGTAGAGAGGCGTGTTCTTTCACGCCGATGACGAAATTTAATATTCTTCAATCCCATTTAAAATCCAAAGGTATGCATTGCGTCTGTGAGCAAGGGTTATATGCAATGTGGCTGTCTCTACGCAGCGGTAAAGTTAGAGTGCGTGCCACCTGGTACAGCCCTTGAGTTTGACACCCTCTCTCCAGTCTCCATAAAAAATACATACTGCACAGTAACTCATTCTTAAAGTATATATATATATATATATATATATATATATATATATATATATAGTGTATCGAGACAGCAGATAATTTTCTAAACATATACTGTTAAATATAAGAGACAATAAATGTCTATTATGTTTAATCATGTGCCGTTCTGAACATCGTATTTTGACTTTAATTTGATTTTAATTTTTAATTTTGAGCTGAAAATAAAGACAAAAATTCTGCAACATTTGGATATTTTTTTATTAAGTTGGTTCTAAACTTTCGGCTCACATGAGCCATCTTCAGAGAGGTTACAAGGACGTTAACATAAAAACATCCACCATCAGCAACGATTTTATCTTGTATTGAAATCTACGAACTGAGTTTGCCATTTTTGGTAACTGTTATCGTTGCCTTGCAAAGTTTGATGTCAAATTTGTAAAAATGGTGAGTAAAAATTCAGAATATTTTAAAATGTGGTTACTTTAGATGTTAGAAAAATAGTCTAAAGAATGGCATCATGCAGGCTGACTTTCATTATGGGATTTTTCAATATCAATCTCGAAACAAGTGTAGGATAAATAATAAAACTAGACTTTAGTTTTTAAAAGCTTCAGCTAAAGAGGAAATAGAAACATAATGACAGGTCTTATGATAATTAATTTTTGTGAGTCGCACTACGTAACCTGTCTGTAATTATCATAGGAAACATTTTATAAAGTGTGTCTCATTCATAGCCAAAGGTTGATTGTCATGATGTTCATAAAAACTGGAAAGATGGCTGATGAAAGTCAAGGAGATTTAGTTAAATAGCACAAAACAATTAGTTGATCAACAGAGTTAGTCGTTATTGGGAAATGATCATAAAATGCATTTGACAGAAAGAAAATGAAAAGTAGAGAGAAAAATATGAAGGTGATATGTGCAAATCGAGCAAAAAATGGGAGTATTATGTTATGAGTTTTGATGACCTCACGAGAAATAGATAAAAGTGTTGAAGGGAATGGGTGGAAAGGAATTTTATCCCCATTGTCCCACACTTTCGTATGTTCATATTTATGAAAGCAAAAGGAAGAAATATATAGTAAGAAAGATATTGAGATGAAAATGTAAGAATCAGAATGACGAGAGAAGGAAAGATGAAAAAAGCAAATGGAATAACTACAGTTGAATATATAATTGAATTAGAAAGAATATGCAGTTACAAAATTCCTGCCCTGTAGCAGTAGTCTTCTTAAGCTATTACAATCTTTATTTTTCATCTTCTTCAAAAAATTAAATAGTTCCAGTTAATTTCTAAGTTAATGCTAAATTTTACATAATTTTGTGCAAGACGCTGAGAACATTTGAACCTATAACTTCAGTCTAATTAAAAAAGGGATTTATTTTACTCAACTAATGTTTACATTTTCCGATATATCTACTTCCCTGTCTATGCCCATAATGCAGTGTTGAATAGTATTCAACATTATAGATCTAAAAATAATAATTTAGCTAATAAGTACATGCCAAATTACGGATCTACGATTTTATAGAGACGTACATGCATACACGGATGTGCGTTGTGGCACAGTGGATATCGGCTCGGAACGAGAAACCGGGGAGCCGCGTTCGAATTCCAGTTGAAACCATTGTATACACTTACGCGCAAATACCCTTGGGAAAGGTATTAATCCACCTATTCCTTCCAGTTATGGGTTAAATAACAGGACAGATTGGGTTCTATAGCCTTGGTCGGCATCCAGTCTACCGCAGAAAGCAATGGCAACCTACTGCGGGATAATCTTCTGCCCAGTCAGTCATGTCTCTTTCGAGACATGATCGCCCAAGCGTGTATCACGTATGGCACTCAACTGACTGACATGCATACACATTAGGTTGGCTGATATGTTATATATATATATATATATATATATATATATATATATATATTTATAAAACATTTCAGCCAACCTAATGTGTATGCATGTACGTCTCTAGAAAGAATTTTTTTCACCGTCCGAAACATTAATTTAAAACAGTGCTCGATATATAATGTATAGAGCTGTGAATATTTATTATAAATTATGTTTTAGAACATCTACATAATTTTTTCTATATATGTCCTCTACAATCATATGGCTGTTTCGACGTTGGGCACCCAACGTCTCATCAGGAGGAATGGGCAAGAAGGTTCATATGAAAAGCGTTGTTTTATTAACTCATCAAACAGATTTACAAAATATATTATTCTAGAAAAAAGGCAGTTCATTACAGCCACATTGCTCTATTGAGACAACAAACAGATGTACAAACCCAAGCATAATAGGAGAAATAAGCTGCTAATATGACCAACTTTCTTTGATTAACTCACCAAACATATTTAAAAAGTCTAGCATGTTGAAACAAAAGGTTATTTCTATAAGCAACTTTCTTTTATTGACTCTTCTTCATGTGTCGTGTTATTTCAGGACGTAAACGATTATAGACTTCCACTTGTCCCAGTCTCTTGTCACTCTGAATATTTTCTTCTTGGTATGTCTCCTAAACCCCGTTCCGTCATTCATTTACTCAGGCTTATCAAATATGTCTCGCACTGCTTTCTTCTGTTTCTCTTTCTCTCTATCCGTCCTGTGAATATAATATTCTCTAGGCGATCCTTCCTCATTATGATTACCAGGAACTTCAGCTGTCTCTTCCTGAATTTAAGTACGTATTTTCTTCACATTTGCTTCCTCTCTAGCACCTCGTCGTTGCGTAAGTGTTCGGTTCATGGTATCCTCAGCATCATACTGCAGAACCACATTTTTATGCTTTCAGCCTCTCCTTAATCCCTGAAGATATTGGCCAACATCAACTGCCATACAGAAGGACAGATATCACACAGCAAGCCAGCATTCTTTTCTTTGTTTCTAATGAGATTTTCCTGCCTCTCAGTGCTTTAGTTAGCTTTTGAAATGCGTCCTTGGCCATGCCAATGTGTCTTTGGATCTCAACGTCGCACTTTCCATTGTCTTCCCACCTGTAGTCGGCATTCTGGGGTCCTCTTTTTGCTAATGTCCATCGTTCAGTTTTCTTGAAGTTTATGCTCAGTCCTTTCTTCTCGCTTTCTCTCACTACCTTTTGTAGGAGGTCCTGCATTTTCTTTTCCGTGTAGGGTATCAATACTGTGTTATCTGCGTATCTTACACTGTTCAGATTGTGGCCGTTAATGACGTATCCTTACAAGAATTTTATTTCTCTCAGAATTTTTTTGCTGTATACGTTGAATAGTTCCGGTGAGAAAAAACACCCTTGTCTTACGTCCCTTGCTATTTTTGTATAACTGCTGAATTCACTTTCTATCCGTATGCAAGCGGTTTGAAGCCAGTATATATTCTTGATTATCCTAACGTCTTTTCCGTAAATGTCGAGGTTATTGAGCATCTTAATCACGTCTTTGTGGCCTACTTTGTCAAATACCTTTGCCTAGTCAATAAAGCACAGATAGTGGTTCTTCTGCATTTCTATTGCTCTTTCAGATAGTATTCTGAGCATGAACATTGCGTTCCTTGTTCCACTATCTTTAACGAAGCCATACTGTTATTGTTCTATCTCTGTGCCGATTCTGTTGTGCGCTGTGTTCATCAGAATCCAGATGATAAGTTTTTTTTTATGTGGCTTATAAAGATGATTGTTCGATGGAGTTCACATTCCTTTACACCTGGCTTTTTAGTTCGCGCTGGGAAACTTGATCTGATTAAGTCCTCCACAGTAGTAGATTTCGTTTATTATTTCTGTGATCCTGTCTTCACCAAAGCCGTCTAAGGACGCCAGCATCTCAATTACATTACCATCGGGTCATGATTCTTTGCTTCTATCTAGTTTGACCATTGCCAGTTCCACTTCAGTTATCAATATTTCTGGTCTAACTGTATTTCTAATCATTGGTGGTTGCTCTCTCTCTTGTCGTGGAAGAGATCTCCGATATACTCGTCCCTTCTCTGAAGCATTTTCCTTTTTGTAGTATGAGTGTTCCGTTCTTTCCTTTTATACATCCTGTTGTTGAGCAGGTCATTTGTTCTGCTAGTTCCTTTATTTTTTTATGCATATCTCTTTCGTGTTCAGTGCCTCTACTCCGGCACATTTGTCGTTGAGTCATCTTTCTTTGGCCTGTTTTTATTTTATCTTTGTTTCTTTGTGTAGTTTCCTGTATTCCGTTCCATATATTGGCATCGTCTTCTGTCTCTTTTGCATCAGGTCAAGAGTTTCTTCAGTGATCCACTCATTTTTCTTCCGACGTGCTTTTTTCTTTGGGATGATGTCATTCGCTGATGTCACCAGATCTTTTCTTAGTGCGTCCCATTTTGAGCTTCTTTTTCCAATTTGTTCTTTGTATTTCTTTTTTCCACTGTCCCTGTACATTTCCTGCAGATTCGGGTCATTCGCTAGTCTCTTCTACTGCAATCTAAGGGTTGCGTTAGGTTTCTTTAATCTTTGTAGTTTTATTCTTAGTTTGCCTCTGTTCTTTTGCCTGCTGCTTCTATCAGAAAATTTCTTCTGTTGACTCACCAAACACATTTACAAAGACTGGCCTGCTAGAATAGAAAAGCTGTTCATGTGAGTAACAGTGTCCTAGTGACACAACAAACAGATTTACAAAGACTAGCATGCTAAGAGAAAAAGGCTGTTCATATGATACGTATTGTTTTATTGACTCAACACACAGCGCACAAGGAGAAAAGGCTGTTTATATGAACACACCAAAAAGATTTACATAACCTAGCATAAAAAAGATTGTTCAATAGAAACAACATGGTTCTATCGAACCCACCAAATAGATTTACAAAGACTAGAGTGCTATGAGAAAAAGGCTGTTCAAATGAGTAATTTTCTTCTATTGACACACACAAACCAATTTACAAAGCCTAGCATGCTAAGAGAAAATGGCAGTTCATATAAGCAACTTTCTTCTATTGGCACACCAAACAGATTTACAAAACCTAGCATGCTAGGAAAAACAGGCTCTTCATATAAGCAACATATTTCTATTAACTCACATAATAGATTTACAACACCTAGCATGCAAAGTTAAAAAGGCTTTTCATATGAGCAATATTGTTCTATTGACTCACGAAACAGATTTACAACACCTAGCATGCAAGGAGAAAACGGCTTTTCATATGAGCAATATTGTTCTATTTACTCACCAAACAGATTTACAAAGCCTAGCATGCGAGGAGAAAAAGGCTTTTTGTATGAGCAATATTGTTCTATTGACTCACCAAACATATTTACAGATTTTACATTATTAACACTGTTTGGAGTGATGTCCTCATATTTATTGCCATGTTTACAATGGCTTGGCCATTACATGTTCAAGCCTTCTTAAAGTGCTGGGAATTTTGAACAGAACCCTTTATCTCAATCACTAGGTTATATCATTCTCATTCTATGTGCTATGCTACTTCCGGATGCAATGTAGTTGTCTCCCTTTAACTCAACTCTGTAACTTATTTGTTCACCACTGCTGTAGGCAGGTATTGAACTCACAACTCTTTGGTCATGGGAACTAACCAACCTCTATATGTGTTCTTGAAGACAACAGTGTATGAACTTTTGTCATTAACCTAATATTTCACTAACCATTTTTACCAGTGCTCATATTGTAATCTTTAAAGCATTTTCTCTAGCATACAATATTACTAGCTG
This sequence comes from Ascarosepion bandense, assembly GCA_037127315.1. NCBI lineage: Eukaryota > Metazoa > Mollusca > Cephalopoda > Sepiida > Sepiidae > Ascarosepion > Ascarosepion bandense. Next base: position 4,004,404 of record JBBBDQ010000239.1, on the reverse strand, counting down.
TATTCATTTCTATGCTTGACCAACTAAGAAAATTTTTGTGACCTTGCTGGTCTTTAATTTTATGCAGTTTTCAATGATGTCCTCTATCAATTATTGCAGCGGGTACCAGATTCATATCATGGAGTTCAGTTAGGTTCTTCCTTTATGATTTTAATATATCTTTCATAATTTTCTATAAGTTTTTTTTTGTTAAATTCTTTCACGTATTTACTATTATAAAGTGGATCCTACACGTCAAGTAATTTTAAGATAAATACTATAAATAATGTAACAAACTGGTTTTGTGGTATAAATTCATTTTTCCTCTCTATATATACATTCGTTTATTTATAATTTATTCTTTCCTGTTTAAAGTATTGTTCATAGACTTTCATAACATGTATTGAATATTGGTTATGTTTCTTTTTATACAGAGTACTGGTGATAGAATGGCTATTGAAGGTAATCAAAATTATATTTAACAGGGATAAAGAAATTTGAAAAAGATATATACAATACTGAAAAATGAAACAAAATATTTTTTCACTAATAGTGAAAAATATAATCAATTAAGAAAAAGAAAATTAAAATGGAGGTAAAGTAAAACAGGTGTGAAAAATTGAACAAAATAATGTAAAAAGAAATAGTAGAAGTAAAACACTGAAATTAGGTAGCAGACAAAGCATTTACATGGAAAAAAACAAAGATAGCAGCAAAAATGTTCTGTATACAAGCCATCTAATAAATGGATATGTGAACTCAAAGAGCAGATCAACCTTGCCATTTAATAAATTGAATATGTAGTTGACCAACATCGATGTCAGTTATACATGATCAAAAGAATATTGATAAATTCAGATTTAATGATTTTGTTGAGTTATCTGTAATTCATGCTCAGTTGAACACCTGCGTAGTATATTGTTTGACCTCGGTGACTTTCTCATAGTGGAAATTATATTATGAGCTCAGATATATGAACTCGATAGGAATGTACAGATTTCATTACTGTTACATGTTTGTTTGCCATTTTTTCTACTCACGCATTTTCTCTGTTTTTTTTTTTTTTGGTCTTTCATGGATGTGCATGTGATGTAATGACTATGAGCATTGAAAATTAAATTGGCTGACCAAGTTTCAATTACAGTCAGATCTGTTTCCTTTACAAGATACCCTTGGCCAGACTTGTTAATTATTTTATTTAAAAAAATGTTCATTTTTGTTTTTTGTTGTTTTCTTCTTTAAATCAGAGTTTTTAGTTTTTGCACATAAAGAAAGCAAAAGAAAGAGCAAAGCTGGTATAAATATCTTGAGAGATTAACACAAACAGCAGAATAATTTACAGTTGTCAAATTAACAAGTTTTTCTCAGTTTAGTCCAAATAATTTGCATTTTTTAAAGCTTTAGTTGTATCTACATTCATTTCAATGGTTTTTTTTACTGTTTTGTTTTTCAGATAATGTCATACAATTCTTTTATTCTTTCAGCACAGACTAGGCTCTCTAAACTGGAATGCCAAACTTTTGGGACATCTTGGTAAATTTAATTACTTTTGTTAATTTTATCTCCAAATCAAATTTGATTACCAGTGTGCTTTTTCCAGTATATTCTATTACTTTGGAGGACCAGGAAGCAAATTACTGCATTTTTATAGTGATGCTGACAAAAGACCATTTAAAATATATTGGGCCACCAGCAAAAATTTCACCTTTCCATTCTTCCAAAGTTAAAAAAGATTTACTTTTCAAAAAGTGATCTATATTATTACAGAAAGTACAAAACATCAAATAATAATTAGTGATCTTGCCTTTGGCATTGCATGGAGGAGTTGCAAATTTTCTCATTGAGAATTTTTCCCATTTTTATTGACAAAAAACCCAAAGCACTTAGATATTGTGTTGTTTTCATTGATGCATATGTTTCTTCAATTCCCACCACAATGCCTCAGTTGAGATCAGGAATTTGTGCTGAAGTCATCTAAAAATCTTCACCCACAAGAAACCATTTTGTTGCATGATGTAATGTGTGGCAACGAGCATCATCAGCATATGTAGTCTGGCAGATCAGACCATAATAAACTAATATAGTTTTGCTGTTTACATTTCAATCAACTTTTACCAATTTTCTTCTATCATCATTTTTTGTTTTGTTGTAACTGCACAACATTATGTACGCTCCCCCAACAGTTTTGTAGTTCAATTTGTAGTTTGATGGTTTTTTTAGTTCAGTTGTTTTTGTCTATATTTCTGAGATGACGTAGTGTTTACAGTATTTACATATTTTGGACAATTGTCCTCATCTTGGTTGCTATTTGTACATTTCAGCCATTGTACACTTTGGCCTTCTTCAAGTGTATATGCCATTCCATATAGCTGTGGAAAGAAATATAAAGAAGAAACAGGCCACCCTATTAAAATAAGGCTACAAGAACATCGCAAGGATGTAAAACGAGGGGAGATAGAAAAATCAGATGTAGCAGACCACATATGGATAGAGAAAGGGTATCACCACCCACAATAGGGTGAAGTTGAAATATTAGATAGAGAACACCACTGGAAACTACGTAAACTTAAGGAATCTGCATATATGCTTGGCTACAAAAATTTCCTAAGCCGTCCAAGCATAGAGATGAATACAAATAAGGTAAGCAGTATTATGGAGTGTCAGAGTAAATCATTAGTGTCAAAAATTGCAATTTGAACTCTGGTAAAACTTACTAGAGAAAACCATTAACATCAAAAAATACTAGAGAAAAACCATTAACATCAAAATTACAATATGAGCTCTGGTAAAAGATGGTTACTGAACATTAGGTTTATAATTCCAAGAAATTCAGTTGTTCTTGCTCTTAAAGATTCATGGATATAGACATGGATATAGACATTGGTTAGTTCCAGTGACTTGACCCAAAGAGTTGTGAGTTCAATACCAGGCTACATCAGTGGGGAACAAGTAACTTCGAGAGTTGGGATAGAGTGAGATAACTCATGACTACCAAAAGTGGCTTCACACAAGGAATGAGAATGATATACTTTATTGATCATAATAAAGGGTTTGGTTTGAAGTTCCTAGCATCTGAAGAAGCATACAATGACTTAAACATCATACAAATGGCAAACAAGATGAGGAAAATAATCTGCATAATGTAAATAGGGTTCAACTGTTTTGTTTCCTCCACTTCTCATCTTTGGTGCTTCTTTCTCTCATTGCTCTTCTTATATATTATCTGGCATTAGAATGGAATGTAGCTCTATTTTATATTCATCATTAAAAATTAATTTTTGTCACTTTCCATCATCCCTTGTTAGAATTTCTTTTGACCACTTAAGTCTACTATTTCATTGATGTTTTAGTTAATGGATTTTAATAATATACCCTGCATATTGTCTCAAGAGAAATCACATAGTTAAGTCTGTATTCACTCCTCACTTGTGTGAACGTTATTTTCAATTTCCCACTGAGACTCCCACAATCTTTCTGACAGCTATCTTGTGTATCTTTTGTGATCTTCCAATTTCTTGCACTTAAAATATTTCCAGTAGTAACAAACATCTTTTGGGTAGTTTGAACCCTGTTCCCAAAAATTTTCAGCTGCCTGGCTATCTCTTGTTCAGTCAACCTCCCCCTTCAAAGTCACAAACTTTATATTTGTTTCAATAAAAATTTAACCAGGATGTTAGTCTAAATAACAAGCTTGACAATTACATGCTCAGACACCTTACATGCATGTCAATAAGATGAAACAATTCCTACTTAGAAATTGGCATATTATAATGACTTTATCATCTTAAATCTTTCATTCATCCAATAGTTTTGTATTGCCTTTTTTAACTTAAAGTACTGTAGCTTTTGTTACATGGCACCTACAAAAATGCAACATATTTTCCAATTCTCAATGTCCACAAACATTTTGCATGTCAGTATAGTCTTGGTAAGATAGTTTAGGAGAAACTGAATTCATAATTGTGGAGAGGGCTATGGAAGAGCACTCCACAATCTTTCCCAAGATGTCATGACAATTAGCAGGTACTAAGGAAATATAGAGAACTATGACCATATATGCACTGAAAAGACATTGTTATTTTCCTATCTGCCAGGATTTTACCTTTGCTTTTTATACATGTTTTCTGTTTCAAGTTTTTCTTTTGACCTACCCCTTTTTATCTTTGTCTATGTTTCTGTCAGTGATTTAATATTATATTTTTTGTTTTAATTCCCTTTCATTTATATTCCTTATTTATTAACATCATTCTTTTAATGCAGTTTGTTTTGTTTTATTCAATGAGATTTTACCTTCCTTTATGTCTTTTGTATTCATAATTATTTCTAAACCTACTGATCTCTCTTTTTCATTTTGCTCACTTTCATTCATTCTGACTGAAACATCATCATCTTTTTCCTCTTGATTTTATCTCTATATTTCTTTGTTTTATTTCACTACTTTTTATTCAAGACTCATAAAACGATATTTCACACAAGCCAGCATTACACATAATCTTTGCACATGTTAAATTTTCTTGGGTATCTTCATTTATGTGCTGTGTTCCTTCAGGATGTAGGCGATTATGGCCCTCTATATCTTCCTATCCTTTGTAGCTCTCCATTTTTTGTCTTATTGTTCTCTCTCCAAAACCCTATTCTATTATCCATTTACTCAAGCTCATCAAGTACATTATTGCTATGGGGGCTCACCCATATGAAACATGAACTCGTTCAAAATATATATAAGTAGCAGTTCTGCTTTGTAGAAGCAGAGTAAGAGTAAGAGATAGACAGAGAGAGTAAGAGCAGAATCTATTCCAGCAGATAACTCTAATAGCCAAATTAAATGCTCACGCTAATAATCTATCATTGGTATATGTTTGTACTACTGTCTTTGTAATATATTTAACACTATTCCATCTTTGTGTCTTTATTTCTAGCCCTAACAGGACCACAACAACTTGGTGATGAGGTCACAACAATTATGCACTGTTTTCCTCTGTCTCTCTTTTCCTTTAATTTCTCCTGTAAGTATTTTCCAAGCCCTCCTTCCTCATATATGCCCAATGAATTTCAACTGTCTCTTCCTGATGTTAAGTATATATTTCCTTCTTGCTTTCATTGTCTCCAAAGCCTTGTTGTGGCTCACATGTTCAGTTCATGGTATCCTCAGAATATTTCTATAGAACTACATTTCTGTTGCTACAAGTCTCTTCTTTATCTTTGAAGAGATTGTCCAGTATTCACTGCCATACAGAAGGACATATCATATAACAATTCAATAGTTTTTTCCTTATTTCTAATGAAATTTTTCTGTCTCTTAATATTCTGCTCAACTCTTTGACCATTCCAATATGTCTTCAGATTTTAATGTCACACTTTTTGTCCTGTGTTAGAACACTTCCCATATATTTCAACATTTGTACTTGCTTGATTTTAGTATGCACAATTTTTAATTTGTGTTTTGAACTCATACTTTTACTGATAAACATGTATTCTGTTTTTTCATAGTCTTTTATTCTTGCTTTCCTTCCCTATCTTCTGTAAAAGCTTTTGTTTTTTCTTTTCCTTGTCTGCTATAGCACATTTAAAAAAGAAACATTTTCAGAGGACTGAAGGGATAAATAAATGGGATAAATAAATTAGCAATTTTCACATGTAATTTCCTATTAAATGCTAAAGATTCTTGATAAACAAGCAAATAGCAAATTAATGTTTCTCTAAAGTCAGCTCATCAGAAAAATCCATGTCTCTATAAACTGTTTATTTTATATAAACCATAATTTTGAATTTAGAATTTGAGTTTTTGATTTCAAAGAATTTTCTAGCAAAGTTCTACCTACTGATTTTTATTTAAAAAATTAAATAGACCTTATTTGAAAATAGAATCAATGTACTTACTGTTTGTATATTGAGCCACCATCTCACGTCACCATGTGATTATATTTTCATGCAGATACAAAAATCAGTAGCCATGTCAGACATAGACTATTTTTTATATTCAAGATAGATGTATACACTAAGCAGGAAAATGATTTGGTATTCATTTTCAATTTGAGAATTACTAACTTTAGTAATTTGTTTTCATAAGTTGATCATGAGAGAAGCCTGCTATGTAAATTTATTGACTTCCATATTTCTAAAATGAAACGATGTTAACTTGGGGACAAAGTAAATGTAAATGAGTTAGAAAGTGCTTTTTGAATACAATTAAGTAGAAAATGGTGTTGCTGTTATAGATCTGGGGAAAACAAAGCTGAAATACTCTTGACATCATCTCAAACATGTTAATGATTTGGGATTTAAACAAGAAATAGTTGAGAAAATGTTAGGATTGATGATCTAATAAAACATCCCAAGACAAACTTAATGAATATTGCAAGGTCATTAAATGAATGTTATGAAAGAACTTCATCAGCATCTGTCACAGTGAGTCTGGTATTTGGTAGTAAAGTGTTAAATGTATTGCTTCAACCCTACCTTGAGGCATTTGAATTACTTCAGCAAAGAAGCTAGAGGGCAGCAAATAGATTAGACAATTCTATGTTCTCTGACATCACCATCCTGACATTTGATGAATGGCTTTGTCATATAATCAAGTTAATATGGTCAATGAGAAAGCAAATTGTGGCCTATTTATCTTCTATTCACTAGGTTTTACAAGAAAACTTTTTGAAAAAAATGTTTCACAGTGAATAATTTTAATCATACTATTCTGTACATATGTCTTGATATATTACCTGGAGTTTAATTTTGTGTCTTTATGTAACACAGTGAGAAGATTGTTTATGCAAAGAAGTGCATATGTATTTGTATATAACAATATATTTATTTGATGGGCATAACAGGATATAATACAATATCAAATTCAGAGTACTAACAGTGAGAATAGATCCCAAACAAAATTGAGCAAAAAATGAAACAGCAAGGAACAGAAGAAATGCATGACATGAGAGAAGAGTGAAAGTTTATATATGAACGTGTATGTTTGTGTGCATCTTATACAGCTATGTGAGTATGTATATTACAGTTTGTGTTTGACAGAAAGTTTGCATTTAGAACTAGTTTAATAGGAAGTTTGTATTTATTATAAGTATATTCATATGATTGCCACTTATTTTCTCTGACCAAGTTACTGCATTCCTTAAAAAAAAAGAAAATGCAATAACAAATAGGAACTCAGAAGCATAGAGTTTTTAAGCATTTCATTAGTGATTCAAAAATCATGTTTTGGAAAGCAGAAATAAACATACGATATCTTCATTAAAGTCACATTTAAGTTTTAACAGTGTGAAATATCAATATCTTGATTATTCTATTATTTCTCTTTGAGTAAGAGACTAATAAAACTTCTTTTAACACCAAAGATGAACTGAAGGCATGAATTATGGCAGCATTCACCAACTTAAACAAGGAAACTATCAAAGAGATCCAGAAGGGATGCAGAAGTTTCCAAAGTCATCTGGAAGGTGTGATTGAAACCAATAGCAATTTAATTGACTAAATTTACTCATTTGTATTTCAAGATATTTTTGTGTAATTTTTGTAAATATATCTGTTCAAATAAAATATCAGTGTTATTTTCATTTTTGCATAATTTAGATGACAATGTTATCCATCATATCCTGTATATATAAATATATATAATATAATGATACATATTTTTATATATCAAGAACAGTATTAGTGAAATAGAATGACAAAGAAATTTTTTCCACTTTGTTGTACAATTTCCCCAATATATAGATTTAAGAGGATACTCTGTTTTCTATAATTAAACAAAACATTTATAAATTTCCACCAGCCTGAATATTCAAGAAATCTTGTAAGGCAAACATACATCCTTTAGCAGGATATGAAATTGTAACCCCTATAGACCAGGATATGTCATCAATTGATCTAGCATGACTTAACCACTCAACCATGAAGGCTTTATAGCTAAACAAGATTGAATTAAGCCTTAAATTCACAAACACTCACTTTTCATAACTGCACTAATCCATATCCTAATGTAAACAAACGAAAAAAAGACAATTATTACAAAACCTTACACAAACTTACAAAATGGTATTAACCAATTTATCTAAATTTATTTGTTTGAACATTATTAGATTTTGTAATGATTTTCTTTTTTTTAATTGTTTACATTAGGATACAACCAGCTCAGTTATAAATATTATGAAAAGTTAGGGTTTTGTGTATTTAAAGCTTAATTGGATCTTGTTTAGCCATGAAACCTTCATAGTCAAGTGGTTAAGACATGTCAAATCAACTGATGGCTTCCCCTGGTCTATGAGCATCTATTAAAAATAATGGTCAAACAAATTAATTTAAATAAATATGTTGGTATTTACATTATTCGGACTATTGTCCTTAATTTTGTTGCCATTTGTATAATGTTTCAGCCATTGTACACTCCAAACTTCTTCAGGTGCTAGGAATTTCAAACTGAACACTTTATTACAATCACTGGGGTATACAATCTTCATTCTTTGCATAGACTCCATAAACTTAACAAATTAGCACATATGCTAGGCTTAAAAAATCTCCTAAGTCAACCAAGCATAGAGATGAGCACAATATGGGAACTAGTAATAAAGAGATTCAGAGAAAATCATTAATGTCAAAAAGTTGCAATATGAGCTCTGGTAAAAAATACTAGAGAAAACCATTAACATCAAAAATTGCAATATGAACTCTGGTAAAAAAATTTGGTTGTTCTTGTTCTTAAGGAAACATAGCCCAGTGTATATAGATGTTGGTTAGTTCTTGTGACTTGACCCAAAGAGTTGTGAGTTCAGTACCACTTGCAAGTGCAATACCAGGTTATTGCAGGGTTAAAGGGAGATAACTCATGACTTTCAATCGAGGCATTAATAAGTAAGGAATGAAGATCATATACCCCAGTCATTGTAATAAAATTGTTCAAATGGCAACAAAGATAAGGACAATAGTCCGTATGATGTAAATGCTATAAATACTACCTCATCTCAGAAATATAGACAAGATGTCATCTTTTTTGCATGGTTCCCTAATTTGATATACTCCCCACTTGGATAGATATATTTTGCAAAGAAATCAATCAATCAATGGTACATCTTTGGAATTAAATTTAGATCTCAATAAGTTGTCAAAAAATTTCATTTGAAAACATTCCAATACTGTCTCCACTTCCACATAGAATGATAATGGAAACAATTTAAACTGATTTGCATGCAGACAAAAGTCAATAAAACATGATGTAAATTAATTTCTCAAATCCTGGATTATATTTACAATTACCTTTGAATCCTGTGGTTTACTTCCTTAAAATGATAAAAACTGCATGTAAATTTTATTTCACAGTTGATGTTCTCAAAACTGTAGCTTTTTTCAAAAGCAACAATATAGTTATACATTTCATTTATGCACAGAGATTTACCTTGAAGTTGTATATTAAAGTTAATTAAATGAGTCACAGTATCCACAATAATTGCCAAATTCACTCAGAATCTTGAAAATGTGAACTATCCATATATTTGCTTTCAAGAAATATTGCCACCTCTTTATGTAACACAAGTACTCCTTCTAGCATTACTTCTTGGCTAAGCCAGTGTACATTGATTAAATAAGTGAGTCACCATATTTTGTCTTAGTATCTAGCAAAAATTTTTAATCCATGAGGTAGGATCAGACTCATGCCCTTCACAACAATATCCTTAACATTCTTAAATTTTAAAGACTCCACAGATAATGTCTCTTGATGAATAATGCAATTTTAACAAGTTTATATGATTCCAAGGATTTCCATATGTTCTTGCAGTAATGCAACAAAGCCTTTTTTTGTCCAACCATTTCATACTGAAATTCATGCATCTCAGCTGACATCTTGAAAAACACAATTTACACTCACAGGTCCTGATATGCAAGAATCAACTCAGTTCAAGTTATGTCAAATTTAAGAATAAAAAAACAATTTAAGTTGAGTCAAAGTCAAGTCATAAGCCAATTACTATAGAATTTATTTACAGTATTTTAAATATAGAAAAAATATTTATTGTAAAGTCTCCATATGATCAAATAATTTTGAATTGAACATAAAACTGTTTCTTCTTCTGTTCTCTTTGGTTTTATATTATTATGGAACAGACCAAAGCCAAAAGTAGCCTGATTGAATACATTTTCAGTCAAGCTACATGTCAGGGTAGATGTTAGACCTGGATTTTTCAGATTGGACTTGAACCAAATTTTTTAAGTAAATTTTAGTACTGGACTAGTCTGATCCAACTTCAACTTCTGGTCCTGACTCAGTCAGTCAGTTAAGTGCCATACGTGATACACGCTTGGGCAATCATGTCTCGAAAAAGACATGACTGACTGGGCAGAAGATTATCCCGCAGTAGGTTGCCATTGCTTTCTGTGATAGACTGGTTGCCGGCCAAGGCTATAGAACCCAATCTGTCCTGCTATTTAACCCATAACTGGAAGGAAGAGATGGATTAATACCTTTCCCAAGAGTATTTGCGCATAAGTGAATACGATGGATTCAACTGGAATTCGAACTCGGCACCCCGGTTTCTCATTCTGAGCCAATATCCACTGTACCACAATGCACACAGGTCCTGACTCATGTTGACATATAAACCTAATGAGTTGAGTCAACTCATTGGGCATTAGTTCTCACAGGCTGGTCAAAATTACTTTGTTTGATGTTGGTTGTCAACCCTTTGTTTAGATTCTGATTAGATTGTTATGGTATAAGATGGACATATGTGCTGTACATCTTCAAAGGCATGAGTTCATGGATTTTCCACCACTTTTTTTATTTTTCAATATATTTTTTGGCATGTGTGCTGCTGTGAAAAAGTTCTAATTCTTTCAGGAAAGGTGAGATTGGGAAAAAAATAGTACATAGATTTATAATTTGATAAGAATTGATGGTGGTATTTGCAAGAAAATGTACATTGCATATATCCATCTCATATCATAAAAGTCTATTTCCAATGTAAACAATATTATATAAAAAAGTTTTTTTTAATATTACTAGCTTAGTTTATTTTTTACCAGACTTTGAATTATAACATCCCTTAGAGGATGAAATGTATCAGCCAAGAATAGTCTGTGGATGAATAACCTTAATTCATGAAGAAATCTTCTGAAGATCGTATATAAAAAGATATCCATAAAACTCAAGATTAAAATAGTAATATTCAACTGATATCCTTACTTGCCCAAATGAACATAATTATCTTTACAGATATATAAATACACATTCAGATTATATTATAAATGTCAGTTTCTTTTTAATTGCTTTTTACACAATTGATAATAACCAAATGATCTTAGGGAAAACTTCAGGATATGCCAACATGCTTTATGATAAATATAACATGTGACTTTCATTTATGATATCTTTGTGTAAAATTTCACTGAATCATTTTTAACATGAAATAACTATGCAACCCAAGAGTTGTCTATCATATCATAAATAAATGTATATAATAATAAAGTTATTGACATCTATTTCTTTATTTGCAACATATAAAATTTTCCAGTGTAGCAAAAAGAAAAAAATATATTATAAAGTTATTGATTGAAGAGATGTTGAAAATTTTAAAAAACCTTCTCAGAACAATAAAATAAAGAAATTATGAAAGATATCTGAGAAGAACATAAAAGGATGAAATACAAGAATACTGGATTGACCGATAAGAAAATGTTCATATAAGTTAGTACCATGAATGTAAACAGTAAAAAAATGGGGAATAGTAAAAACATTGGCTGAAGGTGTGGAAATTACTAAAATTTTCACTTACATAGAAATAATAAAAGAAAACATATAAATTGAGTAAAGAATTACAGAAAAAAATTGATTTCCCAGCAGTACAATGAGAGTGGATGGACCTGACTGAGGGCTGGGTCATTTACAAAAAATTAACCAACAATATTTGCAATATCAAACGAAGAAGAATGTGTTGGGTTAATGTTGTAGACAGTCAAATTGTAAGTTTGCTTTAAAGTAAATGTTTCCATATAAATGCAATAATCATTGTTTGTTCTTAGACAGAGCAACACAAAATAGTTTTAAGCTAAAGAGCATGCTCTTTTAAATTCTATAAAAGTTTCTTTTGCCCAACTTAGAAAAAAATAGTTTCACTGATATTACATTAATTAAATGAATCTCAGAATCTCTAGATAATAATCCACTAGAAATTTTATCATCATCAACTTTTATGCATATGAGAATCAAAAACAATATTCAACTTAAGAAGATTATTAGGAAGGAATATAATTAGCAGTGATAATGTTAAAGTTGAAATAATAGAAAAGTTATCAAAAATCAAGTCAGGAAAAGCTGATAAAGATTACAGAATGTCAAAAATCCCATATTTTATGTAAAATAATGAACTCATAATTGAATCTTCTGTAGGGGATATTTAATTAACCAGTTATGCCTTTATCTTTTACAGATAGAAATCATGTTATACTTTCTTATAAGAAAGAAATCTTACTCCTTCAAATTTTTGTGAATAAATATAATATGGATTGAAATAAACCAACACTTACAATAAATTCTTGAAAATTTTACGGACATTATTTAGTTAATACCAAATTTATTGTTAAAATATTGACTTGAATAATAAAACCTGACACAATTTAAATTGATAAAAGAATGCATACAAACTTGAGGGTATTTATATGGGAATAAATATTTTTTATTTATTAACATATATGCAAGTCAATATGAAAATGACAAATTGGGTCTAAGTGTCCAGACAAATTAACCATCTGACTGCAAGGCCAAGAATTTTATAGAATTATTTGTCTTTCTCTTGTATTAAACAAATGTAAAATATGTCTGTCTTGAAGAAGCTTTCAACAAAACATTTGGTCATTTCAAAATTTGTTCCCTTAGCAATTCACTTATATTGTTATTCTCTACATATATGCTCATGCACACAGGTGTGCATCCACACACACATGTGCACCAATCTATTTGAAAATTAATTATCAGGAAAAAGGGATCCAATAAAAAACACAGCTTTGTTTATTACATATTGCTGATTTTGCAAAAGTTTTAATTTCTTTGTAGATGATGCGTGAAAATTCTTTTCTCAATTATTCTAGAAAGAAATGCTTGACAAAATAAATAACATATACCAGTGTTGCAAATTGAGAATTTATTTATTATCAAGTGTTGGAGTTATTTTATATGGATTCAAACTTTCAGCTGCTTACACTAGAAAAACAGATTTGACACATTTATGTATTGACTGATGCCCACTGATGGGCATTCTAAATGTATGAAAAAAGCATTTATGAGAAAACTATACAAATATTTTGATATTTCTTTGCTGCAAAGTCAATTTGATCTGACATTTTATTATTTGTATAAGCTAGAAGTATTTCAAGGTTATCAATTGACGTTTTAAACAATCCTGTTGAGAGCAGTATGAATTTTGTTGAAGAAAGAACTAACATCAAATTTAAAGTAAAGCATGGTTGAACGATTAATACTTGAAAAAAAATTACACAGATAATTCCATGAAAAATCAGCATTTCTTATTAAACAAGATGTTTCAAAGAATCATGTGACAGAGTTGAAAATGTCTTTTAAAAAATGGAATTAAAATTCTGAATTCCTTAGGCATATTGTCAATGGAGATGAAACTTTTCTTTACTAATACAAATGGGTAAACATAAAGAGAAATTCAGTCAAATCAATGGTTACATAAATTTGGAAAGGTTCTAGGTAAAGCTAAAGTAATCAATTCAAGAGAAAAGGTTATGGCCTCATCTGACAATATCCTTGCCCATGCCTCTCCTCATGCAAGAGGAACACTGTGAGTGGCTTTTGATTGAAAATCAGGCATCCATTTGAAATGTCCTGATTAAGCACCTTCTGACTTTTTCTATTTCCTGACCTTAAAAAATATCTTGTAAGAAACCCATTTTGAGACCAGTACTGACATAAAAACCACTGCTTTGACATGCTTTTAAATTCTCAAGACCTTCATTTCTTCTGGGATTATATAAATGGCTGCTGCTATTAAAGAATTGCCTTGATTTTGATTGACCTTATTAGAAGGAATAAAAATTATACTTAAGAATGCAATACAATGAGATAGATTTCATATATGAACAAATGAACAAGAATTCACCTGGAGTTTCCAAGATTAATAATTATGCTTTTGACTTGTAATATTCCTAATTATAAATGCAAAAATCTGGAGAACTTTATTATGTAAATAATCTAATTTATTCCTCTAAACATTGATGCAAAATAATTACTAGACTTCAAAACATAATTGCAGAAATCACTAAATCATGCAGCAATGATTTTGAATTTCTGTACAGACTAAGCAGTTTTTGATAAAATATTGCTAAAACTAGATAAAATCTCATTGTTTGTTATAGTCAGAATTATAGTGATCATTGATGTTTGCCGCTGTAATTAATTCAGTAACGTAAAAGGGTTAAAATTCCTTATTTTGTTTCCAGATGCCATATGAATGAAGTCTACTTGCTTGCAATTTATGGAATAATGTATACTATACACCAAAACTTGCAGGTTGCTATATAATTTTAATATGATATACACAAATCCCAAAAGTTTCTCAAAGTAGATATTTTGAAGTCAAAAAGTTGATACTATTTGTGTTGCTGTAAAGTTGTCTCCATATTCCCTTGACTAGTGGTCAATTAATTTTTTGGAATTTGTTACAGATGGTATAGATTTTTAAAATTCACAGCTAAAGTTGAAACACCTGCATAAAAATCTGTCAATAAGTAAAACTTTGCAATAAAATGACGATATCAATAGACTTTATTTGAAAACCAAGAAAAAAAGAAGTGTTATTAGCATTGAAGATACTATAAAGGGATTACATATCTACACCAATCAAGTTTAGAAAAACTAATTGCAACATCCAAAAGCTTGAATATAGTAAATGAAATAACAAATAAAAGTAGACGAAATTTCCAATGCAAAGCAAAAAGAGAAAATACACAGTGATTTCGGATTTCTTAACAGAGGAACTGGAAACCTATTAATAGTGACCCTAAGCAATACAATAATAACTAAATATATACAAGCCAAAAGTGTAGAAAGACAATACAAGTTATTACATTAAGTTAATCCTAATCCAGAATTTATACAGAAATAGCCATCACAGTGTAGTAAAAGTGTGAAAGCAACTAAGAATTGTCCATACTAGCCAAAAGTAGCTCCACAAACTAGAATATGTCTCAGAAAATAAGAATATAAAATGCTTATAATAATCAAGCATACCAACTAAGTCAGACTAGACAATCAGATCCATCATGCACTTATTTTTTTACTTTTCTTTCAACTTATTTGATACTTACTCCAACCAACTTCATAATTGGGCCTCCTTCTCTCACTATTTAATTTATTTTCTTTATTTACTGTGACTTCCCTTTTTTCTTCTTTACACATCATTTATCCCATTTCTTCTTTTAATTAATCTATGTCTCTCACACATGACTTTCCTTGCATCCTTTTCTTATTTATCTCTCTTTCTTTTACTATATAAATCTCTCTTATCTTTTTTATCATTTCTTCTTTATTAAATCATTTAACTCCAAGCAAGGCAATTAAGCCACTGATATACAAGAGTTTACCAAGTGTAAAAAATATGAAAAAAAAACATTAATGCGAGATCAACTGAATCACAGGAAATAAGAAAACAGAAGATATCGTATGACAGTGCATTTAATTTTTTGAAGATCAAAGTTGACTTACGAGCAAGAAACCAGAAGAGAGCTCCACAAGTGAAAAGTGGTGCAAATAAAGTAGAATATGGATCAAGCATGTGAGCAAGATGAGGTTTTGGAAAGGATGGAAACAAAAAGGAAATTAATATTGAGCATCAGGAAAAGACAGCTAAAGTTCCTGAGACTTGTAATGAGGAAGGTGGGCTTGGAGAATCTGATACTTACAGATCAGATAGAGGAAAAGAGAGACAGGGGAAAGCAGTGGGTAACATACTTGACAGGACTGAACAAGTGGATGACAGAGCAGGGTTTGGGTGGGGTAACAGGAGAAAGCAGGCTAAGTTCCACCAGGGATAGGGAGATGTGGAGGGCTATGATTGCTTATGTTTAGAAGAAGTAGAAGAAGAAGAAATTATAAGATAAATAGAAGATAAAGTGAAAATAAAGCCAGAAGAGAGTTTCACAAGTGAGAAGTGTAAGAGATGAAACTGTTAGTATAGAACTTATGGTTGCATTTAGCAATTTCAATTATAAAATGATGAAACGTTGCTGCCAATTTAATCTTAACTTTCTAATCTTTTTACTTTTTCATGCCACCTTCAGTTCACACTCTAATATTCCCTCTCAATATATTCAATATTCACTTTACATTTTCTTTCTGAATCTATTGATTCTTCTCCTCTCTAATTCTTTGCAGTGTTATTTTCTCTTTTTATATCCTTTCACTTTCAATTCCTCCTTCTCTGACTTTAATTCCCACATTTATCTCCTTTTCCTCCTCTCAACATTTTGATCATTCTTTCCTCCACATCATTCTCTTCTTTTTTCTCATGTTTCCTGCTCTCATCTTTTGAATTTATGTTTATAACATTCTATTTGATCTTTCTCATTTACTGTGTTTGCCTTTAATGTCATTTAACAAATATTTTCTTCTATCACACTTCTCTTCCCCCATACCATATCACTCTCAATATATATATATATATATATATGTATATATACACACTTTAAGTTTGTGTATGTAGGTGTGTGTTGAATGCAGAGATGTTTCTTCTTGTTTTCTTAAACTTATCCTTCATTATTCCTTTCTTTCTCTCTCACTCTCACCAACTTTTCTTTCTCTTTTTTCTTTTATTCCAATTTCAATTTTTTTTCTTTAAACTTTCAACCTGACCTGATATTTTTACTTATTCTCTCTCTTGATTACCTGATTTGATTTTTTGTATCTGTTTTTTTTTTCCCTTCCCATCACGTATACTTCTGTTTCATTCTTTCTCACATCACTTACTTCCCTTCCTTCCCACGCAGAATCTCTTTTCCTCAGGGCTTTTTCTCTTCTGACCCATTAGTTCTTGTCTGTTTTCTTATTTGCTTGTCTACTGACACTAGTGAAGGCCCTGTTAGTTCTGAACACCGACAGTAAACATCGAAACGTGTTGTGCCTATGTAATGACATGATAACAGTAAACACTGCACTAGTTAGCAACGGGTGATCTTGATTTGAAAGAAGTGACCATTAAAAACTTCTCTTCATAGAACCTCATTCAGTGGTATTATCATATGATTAATTTTATGACATTTTCTCTCTAATTCTCTTTGTTTTTAATTATGTAAAAGTAATCGCATGATTTCTGTTTAAAATGTACATACAGTCCATATGACTTTTAATGAAAACTGATAGACATTTTTAAAATTTCATAACATTCTAATGATATTAAAAATATTTATGTTATAGTAAACTGTTGCCTCATAACAATACCAGTTTCTTTGTTTTTTTGTTGACAAAGTTCCATCTGTTACAATCTTTACATATTGGAGACATACTATCACTTCAACACATTTGAATCATTCTCATTACCTCCCTGTTCCAGATTTAAGAAAACAGTTCCACTTAAACAACATTTCCCACAAATTGCAACATTTAAGAATAGATTTCTGCATGACTGCTTCCCCAACCACTTCACTCAACTTCCTCAAGTCAAGAGTCAATTTTCATCTTACTTACTTATCTATATAATCTTCATTTCCTACCACTTGATCTTATTATTTATAACACAACTGTGCATTGAACACTGATGTCACATATAAAAATCAACTATAAACCAACTGACCATGCATTGAAGACTGCTGTCATATCGGGTTGGATGCCTCTGCTATTCATCTCAGGGTTCTCGACAGGTTACAAAGGAAAATCTGTAATGTGATCAGTCCCAACCTGGCAGCTCAACTCCAGCCACTTTCTTATCAGCAAGATGTGGCTTCTTTTTGTTTCTTCTACAAATATTTTCATGACTTCTACTTTGATGAGCTTAGCTCACTGATGCCACCTCCACAAGTATACACTCAAGCAACCAGACTAGCAACAAGGTCCCATCCTTTTACAGTTAAATCAACTAAATGCAGCCACCAATTCTATTCCAACAGCTTCTTTTCTCTCACACTTCCCACCTGTGAAACTCTCTTCTGTATACTTGCTTCCCTGACAGCTACAATCTCCAAGAATTTAAATGCAATGTCAATTCCCATCTCTTATCCACTTAACTCCTGTCCTTCTCTTCCATCTTTCCCCATCACCCCATGTATCTTATTCTTTTCCTTTCTCACTCTACCCTCATAACTGCCTTCACACCAATATTTCCATCCTTCTCTTGCTCTTTCTCTGACACAACCTGTAACTAGTTTGTCTTTCTTTCCGCTCTCCTCCTGCTTAACTTTTCACTCTTCTCTAATGTAGCCCCATGCACACCAGTAGCAGTATCACCTTGCGTGGGGTGAAACAATTAAAAAAAAAAGAAATATGATATTACTATTCTGAGTGCAACCCAGCTACCTTAAGTGACTTCTGAGCCTTTTATTGGGTGAAATGTTGGTATAAAACCTAAAGAAAGACAATAAGGACAATTTCATAACACTGGTCTACAACATGAATGCTTTAAAAACAAAAATATCTAATCTGAGCTAATTCTGGGGCACTGGAAATAAAAATGATATCAAAAATTATTGATTCACTCTAATTTTCAAGATACAGTACTAGTGTTCCTTATATTGTCCCTATCAAATTAACTAATATTCTCTTAATATTAAATAACCTTATTATATATAATTATTTTCCTTTCCACTTTGGTTTTCCAACATTCAACTGACCTGTGAAAAATACCACATGAATTTCTGAACAAAGCCAATAACCACTGATATGTTAGTGGTGAAGTAACCTTTGTATCTCAAAAGTGAAATATAACACTTGTTATGAGAAAAGCCTACCAACTATATTTTGCATGCAAAATTGGTAACGAAGTTAAGAAATGGGCAACACACATATGTTATAATACATGTCAATAAATCTCAGTCAATGGAAAACTATGAATACAAAATCCATGCCTTTTGCAGTGCCTATGATTTAGAGAGAGCTAACAAATCATGCAATTGATTGCTACTTCTGCATGGTGCATTCAATTTCTTAGAAAATGTCAAAGAAAAAATAATGAACAGTGCAATACCCAAACTTCAATCAGCTTTGCATCCTGTCCCCCATAATAAAGACATGCCAGTCTCAGAAGCACTTGAATCATATGAAATTGAGTTAGATGAAGGGGAAGATAATGAAGCCTCAGAACCTGAACCATCAACTTTATATGTCCATGATTATCATCTAACATCCATCGCTAATTCGTACCTCATAACTCAAAATGACCTAAAGGTCTTAGTGATTTGAAACTTTCTAAGAGTAAAGCAGTGTTTTATGAATTTCTCATTTCTGTGATCAAGTATATAGTCTCATTCTTCCTTAAGGAAGGTGGTTTAGTATACAACAATATCAGTTTTTGCTGTCTTGTGACACAATGGTAATGTTTTGCCTTCAATCCCAGTTCACATGAAAAAAACTTAAGACAATATGAAAGAACGGCTAAGATGTATCATTTGGGATCAATATAACTGGCAACTTTGATGAAATATGAAGGTTGTTACTTTTTGTAAGGACTACAAGGTGGGCTTACAAAATACTGTTGTTTTCTTTGTGAATGGAACAGCCAAGACAGAAGTCTCCATTACATCAAAAGAAACTGGCCACTATGACAGAAAACTGGGAGTAAAATAATGAGAAAATTTTGTTGTCACTTCTTCACATCAAACTGGGTCTTTGTAAAAATAATGTGAAGGCTATAGACAAAATAAAAGTAGTATGCGTGGAATAAATTTCCCAGTATAACTGAAGTAAAAACAAAGAAAGTCATATTTGTTGGTCCCCAGATTCATTAACTTCTTTTGGATTAAAATTCTGACAGAGTAATACAGAGAAAGTAAAATCTTCATTGAAAATTTCAAATCAGTGGCAACAAACTTCCTGTGTAATGAAAAAACAAAATTACTGAAAATTGGTGGAAGACATCCTGAATGCATACAAACATCTTGGCTGTAACATGTCATTGAAGATCCTCTTCAAGACTAACATCTTAATTTTTTCTCACAAAACTATGGTACTGTGAGTGACATGCACAGGGAACAATTTTATCAAGACATTGCAGAATTATTGAAAAGGTGTTAGAGTAAGTGAAATCTATCACTGCTGGCAGATTATTATTGTGAGGCAATTCTGAGAGAATTAAAAGTTCTACCAGAATTCATTACTGATAGCTACAATCTTAACAACATAATATATGCACAGGACACAGTGTTGATAGCAGAGACAGAAAGAAAACTACATAATTGTCTACAGAATGTAGTAAAGGAAAACAAGAAGAAAGGATTAAAAATCACTTGCAAGAAGACAAAAGCCCAAGGTGTGAATTGCAAATCAGAAGTATCAAAAGCAAACAAGTGTGAAAATTTAAACATCTAGGAAGTGTTTAGATGAAAAATGTGACACTGAAATCCATAGGAATATCAGGATAGACAAAGATGCATTCCAAAAGCTAAACAGACTACTAACAAATAGAAAACTATACCAGAAACAAAAAAGAGTGCCAAACTGTTACATATTTGTCTTTCTGTATAGCAGTGAGTAATTGACAATCTTCTCAAAATGTGGTTCTACAAAAGGATGCTGAGCATAACATAGATTGACTATGTGAGCAATAACAGAATTTTAGTAAACATGAAAACAAAAAGGAAGCTTATACTTAACATCAAGAAGAGGCAGTTGAAATTTCTAGGATACATAATGTAGAAAGAGGGCCCAGAAAATCTGATACTTCCAAGACATATTGAAGGCAAGTTGGACATAGAAAAACAATGCATTATATACTTAGTGAGTGGCATATAAAGAAGATTTGTAGATCTTATTTTGTGTAATTAACATAAATCTACAAATTAGATTGGTAAGAATTGCTGTTGCCTTCCCAGTTTCTCATTTATTTGTTTTCTTTCAACTGACCACTGCACAAGTATTTAGTGATGCCTGTTCTTTTTCATTGAGCCTGAAAATAAGAATCTGAAAACAATATTGCTGCTATTATTGCTACCACCACTAATAAAAATAGTAGTCTTATCCTTTCTAATTTAATAGAAACTGATATGTCCCGGAAAGGGATATATATATCATTTGAGGTAGTTAAGCGGTTTAGGCAAATGTAACTAGGTAGGACAATCTAACAAGTAGACATAATGAACAGTACTCATTGTATGCAGTATCCTGAGATGTAGGCATAGTCAATAGACATACACCAATAGTAGTAGTAGACCTATGGACGTTGACCTCTAGTGGTAGATTTAGGGTCATAGACCTCTGGACATCCTCACCTTCGTCTATATTTATGGCTGACACTAGCCAATCACATTACTGTAAGGGGGAACCAAGGTGTATGCATATTCATTACATCAGTTGCTTAACCTACAACAAACTGAAAACAAAATTAAATGTAGAGAACTGTTGCTGAATATGTATCATCCTACATTAAATTATTTTACCAAAGAAAGTAGTGAAAATACAAAACTATTTAGATTATTTATTTCAATCACTGGAGTAAATTGTTTTCGTTCCATGTATCATGCCACTTCCAGATGTCTTAGCTATCTCGCTTTTTCTCAGCTATTTAAGTTTTTATTCTCCACTGCTGTAGCCAGGTATTGAACTCACAACTCTTTGGGTCAAGTCACTGAATCTAACCTTTTAATCTTTTGGACCACTGGATAAAAACGTTGGTCAGATCCAGTGGTGGTTAGATCTAGAGAGTTGAGTTAAAAAGATATAAGTGAGACATACAGAAGTGGCATGGTTCATGGAAAAAGAACAATCTACCACAGTGATAAAAATAAAGTTTTGAAATACCAATCACCTGAAGAAGTTTTGGGCATAAACGTCTGAAACGTCATTAATGTGGTAATGAAGAATAGAACAGTCTGAACAATGTAAATAATGTAAACAATTACAATACCTCATCACTGAAATATAGACAACTTTTTCACAAGTTGGCTACTTCAGAAAAAAGTGCAAATTCTTATGTATTTTGGTATGCTGAAATCGAAAATAACCTTCAAATATGATGATTGTCTCTAGATGTAAAGATATTTCATCAGTTATGTCATACACATAAGTACAATAGCTGCCTCCAAGTAAAACTGCTTTGATTTTCTGTTTTGTGCTATGTAGGCTACCAGAGCCATACACAAACAGACCAACATGTTTATTGAATAAAATACAACCGGAAAAATATTTTCAGTAGTATATACATGCACAGGTATTCAGTTACCACATGTTGCTTCTTAGTTTGTCTTTTGTAAACTTCTTTGTCTTACACTTCTTTCTATATTTGTTTATCTGCTGAACCCATTTTCTATTTGTGCAGGCAATTTGATGCCAGTATAAGTTCGTGATTATTTTCATCTCCTTCCCAAATCCATCAAGGTTGCTGATCAGTTCCAACAGATCTTTGTAGCATAATTCATTGAATACATTTACACCGTCTATAAAGCACAGATACATGTTTTTCTGCATTTGCACTTCTCTTTTCTGAAAACATTCTGAGCATAAATATGATGTTCTTTGTTCTAGCGTCTCTGACGAACATGCACTGTTCTTTTCCTATCATTGGTCTGATTCTACTGTGCCATCAGTATTTGGATTATAAGTTTTGCAGCCTAATGAACCATAACAAATCGATAAATACTTGTAAATAAGTCAAAGCCCAGAGATTCGTTTTGTTTGGATAAATCATATTAATGGATTAAATCTTTGAAGGAGCGTCAGATTTTTACAGTCAACTTTGTTATCAAGATGCCGGAAGCTTAAAATGAACTTGAAATTTATAATCTTACTCAAGCTATGAACAAAATATATGACAACGGCAAAATACCGGAAGATAGATCAATCTTGTTAGTGCTGTCAAAGAAATCATGAGAAAGGTGTGAATGAAGACGAACTCCTTCAAACAATTAGCTTGAGGATCCACACAATGATAATAATAATTAGAATTCTAAGGAATAAATTTCGGATCAGTATTAGACTAGAAATAGGGCAAGAACAAAGTAGCCTTTTTCAAGAAGTACAAATAATGATTGAAATATTATCACAACATAGAACAAAAATTAAATAAATCATACATAACAATGGATGCTGAAGAAATTCGGAATGCCACAGAAATATGATATGAATGCCAAGAAACGGAGTCTACGACAAATGCGGAAGTTCTATGAAGTTCAAAGAAACTACTGTTTTGTTAACAGTTAGATAAAATAATTGAAATCTAGTGAAAAGATAATGAGGTAAAAAGGCATGTAGAAATTACTTCTAACAAAAAACACTGAAGACACTGAAAACGTGGGAAAATAGCAGAACAAAGGCAAGGAACTGCTTTGCCCAGTGTTTATAGAGATTATTCGAGCATGCACAGATTTTTGTCAGCTTCCATTATTAAAATCCATGTTTTTTCTTTTGTGTGTGTGTGTGTGTGTGTGTGTGTGTGTGTGTGTGTGTGTGTGTGTGTGTGTGTGTGCGTCAACGCGTACATATACTCACGCATATACATATATGTCGGTATCAATAACATGGAAAATTAATAATGAAAAAGTCATTTATTTAAATTACCAATATTTGAATAAATAACCAATGTTTGACAAAATAATCATTCCTCCTCCCATGTTTATCAATCGTGAGTATTCAACACATAAATAAAAAATGATACCTTGAAACTTTCAAATTCATCTTATTACGTGTCAGCATTCGGACTCATTAATGCACACCCATGTGTGTATGTGTGTGTGTGTGTGTGTGTGTGTGTGTGTGTGTGTGTGTCGGTCTGTGTGTACATATTTGTTATTAAAAGATATTTTTCATCATTAAACTACACATCTACTAAAGTCGGAACACATACACACACACACACACACACATATGTGTGTATGTGTTTCAGTCAAGAAATGGATCAATAACTAAATGGAGAGGGATAAACTGAGATAGGCTGATATCAAGAAATGGAACTGACAAATAGAAACAACCAATAGATACATTTCAATAGATGAAAGTGGATTATGCTATTTTTTAAGAGTTCACTTTTTATTTGACTTTTTTGATTTCACATTTCTTTCATGTTTTCTCTTCTTTCGACACGACTTACTTGTCTGAGAAACGAACTTTATCGTGAAAAGCAAAAGATAAGAATAAAAAAGGAAGGAAGCCAAGTCCTTCTGGGCGAGGTGCTCGGCTGCGAAAGATAAACTTGCACATAATATAAAAAATACAACACCGTATAATGTTGGGCAAAATATTTTGACGTTGTTATTTTATATTAACAGAGACACCACCTATTGCCGAGGGCTAATCATTTCCTTTTCAGTGCAAAAATGTGAGCTACGGTGAAGGCATAAATGGAAGGATGTGTGTGTGTGTGTGTGTGTGTGTGTGTGTGTGTGTGTGTGTGTGAGCGCGCGAGCGCGCATGTCTCTTTATTCAACTATTAGATACGGTAGAAACATGAGGATGAACAGATATGTGTGAGAGCGTGATATTGTTTTATTATTTTTATGTGCGTGTTCAAGTGTGTATATACATTATACATGGAAAAAGTATGTTGCAAGAACTTTTACGTCCATGCTTATCTGTGTGTTTGAGTAAATGAAACAAGCATGTGTATTTATTTACTTTTTTGTTTTAAAAAAGAATGTTGTTGGGGTCCATAATAATTTGCGGGTGTACGATCTAATTTTTTCTTTTTTCGTTTATGTACCTTGTCCTTTCAGTACGTAGGCGATCATGGCCTTCCACGTCTCTCTATCCCTGGTGGCTCTTAGCACGCTTTCTCCTGTAACGTCTTTCAACCCCCGTTCTGTCATCCACCTGCTCAGGTCTTTTAAATATGTTATCCGCTGCTTTCCTCTGTCTCTTTTTCCCTCTATCTGGCCTGTTAGTATCAGGTTCTCAAAGCCCTCCTTCCTCATTGCATGTCCCAGGAACTTTAGTTGTCTCTTTCTAATGCTCAATATTAATTTCCTTTTCGTTTCCATCATTTCCAAAACCTCGTCATTGGTCACATGCTCGGTCCATGATATCCGCACCATCCTTCTGTAGAACCACGTTTCAGCTGCTTCAAGTTTTCCCTTCATCTTTGTTAATATTTACGAACATTCGCTGCCTTATTGAAGAACTGACATCCCATAGCAATCCAGTACTCTCTTCTTTATTTCTAGTGAAAGTTTCCTGTGTCTTAATACTTTACTCAGCTTCTGGAACGCGTCTTTTGCCATGCCAATTCACCTTTGGATCTCTGTGTCGTACTTTCCGTCTTCAGTTAGAACACTTCCCAGATATTTGAATTTTCGTACCTGCTTGATTTTAACACCCCCCACCTGTATTTGGCACTTTGGGCTGCTCTTTTTGCTGATGACCATGCATTCGGTTTTCTTACAGTTTATTTGTAATATCTTCATGTCACTCTCTTCAGTTACCTTCTGTAGGAGGTCCTGCAGTTTTTTCCGTGTCTGCAATCAACACTGTGTTGTCTGCGTATCTTATGTTGTTCAGATTGTGAGATCCGATGATAAATCCTGGCATAACATCTAGGGTTCTCAAAATATTCTCATTGTACAAGTTAAATAAATCCTGTCTTACGCCTCTTTCTATCTTTGTATAACTGCTGAATTCGTTACCTGTCCGTATGCAGGCAGTTTACTGCCAGTAGAGGTTTTTAATTTAGGTAGCTGTAATCTGGGTTATTGTTATTCAGGGTGTTGTCCCGAATAAGACAATCTTGAAACTACTTTCAAAAAAGGTATTACGATAACGTTGTGCATTTAAAATTAAACAAATAAGTTTAGAAGGGAATGTAAAACAAGGATATTTTTATAACAAATAATAATTTATTTGATGTTTCTGAACCTTGTTCAATAAAACCCTTGAAAAGAAAGGAGAAGTTCACTTAAAAAACACATTGAGGTATGTTTAATAAAATCCTTGAGAAAAAGGGAAAAGTAATTACTTAACTTTGGTGGAGAATCTACATCGGCAAAATCGGAAATGTCCATTCAATTGATGGGTGATTTATGTTTCAGTTCACAAAAAACGGAATCTCCTTCTGAACTACTTCTTTTGTTATACCTCGTACTTGTAGTTTCCAGAAAGCAGGTGCTGGTTCAACAATGAAACCGTTAAAAATGTGATGGTAGTGTTGTCATTAGTCGAATAATATTATCAATTTTATTTTCCAAATCTATTAAGACGCTGCCGGAAATGTCATTCGGAGCCTAGGAGTAGATGCCTGATTTTTGTCATTCAACACCTGACTTTGAGATAGCAACTTCCGGTTGACCCGACATTGTAAATGATATATGTGGAAATGCGTTTTCATGCATGCAGGTAAACAAATACTTGAATTTACAGATGCATGTATATGTAATCCTTAGACGTATGTATGTATGCGTCTATGTGTGTAATTAGATGAATTAGTGCGCAGTTTAATTCTATTTAAAGTAATTGTTTTAAAAGGAGGAATGTTTTGTATTCTTAGTCTTTAAAATACCGGGTAAAAGATACCATTGTATCAGGTGATATCTTTATTGTGTAAATGCGAACTTACTTATGCGTCTCTCTCTCTCTCTCTCTCTCTCTCTCTCTCTCTCTCTCTCTATCTATCTATATATATATATATATATATATATATATATATATATATGCACATAGAAAGACCAAAAGTGAGTGACAGATTGTACATAGGAACCAGCACTGCATGGTGCTTATCAAACAATTTTTAAACCCTGTCTACACTCTATGTCTACAAATGCTTTATATTCAATATTGAATGCTCTTACCTCTCCATATATATATATATATGTGTGTGTGTGTCTGTGTGTGTGTGTGTGTGTGTGTGTGTGTGTGTGTGTGTGTGTGTGTGGAGAGAGAGAAAGAGAGAGAGTTGTTGAAAAATTTCATCCCGACTCAAAATAGTATTGTAGAAAAATTTTCTGATGATTTAAAGATATTTTTATTGTTGGACTGTTCGTGATCGAACTATGCAAACATGCTTTTTATCTTTTTCAATAGTCTGCGTTTCCTATTTATTTGGTGTCGCTTTAATCCAAATAGCGAGCAAAATTCTGAAATTGTCTACTGTATTGATACCGACCGAGCAAAGCGAGGGACCGGATGTTTGCTCTATAACAACCAGAAAGCAAATGACCAAAAGTTGTCTGTACGCATTGGATCCGCGTAGATGTTCCGGTTGAAAAATAAAAATTAATCAAATACTAAAATTCCATTTCCCGAGGCTACGCGAATTTTATTTATCAGCCAATGGGAAGCCCAAAATCAAATATAAGTGTGAAATTCCAAACGTGCTGCTGTGATCCAAAAAGAAGATATAAAAAGCGGATACAGACAGACCCCAGCAAGCAGACCCCCAGGAGAAGAGTGTAATCAATATCCCCTTGACCTAGGTCAAGTGGCTACTACGCTTGCCTCTTTCCTTTTCCCCTTTCTCAAAACTACTTACTGACCTAAGGAGCGACTACATCAAAGACATTCCTCACTTACACCCTCCCCACATTCCTAAGCATTAATTCTTTTTCAGTTTATTATTTGCCAAGAATATTTTAACCTCCGTTGGACCTATACTTCAAGTTATTACTTTAATTGTAAAAACATTAATTGATATGGGTATATATAAAAATGTTATTTTTCAACTCAATTTGCTTTTCTTGATTTTATAATCATTTTATGACTTATAGTGGGCTATCTACCACAAGGCCAAATTTCGTTAACCTGCAACAGTATACAACTACCCTTCACTAGAACGGAATCCCACTACAACAGGAAAAGAATAGATAAGCAAACCACAATACTACATCACTATTTTCAGTGTTGAAGAAGATCTTTTTAATATCGAACTTTTGACTATTGTAATTTCATAATTAAGGCTTCTTATATTTGTGGTACTGTAGAATAATGGATATCAGCTCGGATTACGGATTACGTAAAAATGGTTTCATACATTTTCTCTTCTCACCGAATGGGTTCTATAAACTTGATTGGCAACCAGCCTACCGCAGAAAGAAATCGCAACCAACTGCAGGAAAAATTTTCTGCCTAGTCTGTTCATGACCCGAAACAAACATAATTACCTTAGTGTGTATCACATATGACACTGATTGATATTTGTAGTGTTACATTTAATATTATATTTTATATTTGTGGTAATCTCAATGCGAAGCGATCTATATTTATACACGTGGGCGATTGAATTTAAATAGTACTTTAACCTGCAGAAAATTGCAGTGGTTTTATGTTCTATATACGAATGTACACACACATGCAAACATATATATACACAAGCTCAGTACTCAAGATTTTATCCCAAAATTGTATATATATATATATATATATATATATATATATATATATATATATATATATATCACTTTGAATAGTCATGAAATATTCAAAGATGTGTATTAAGTTGCGAAGCAAGAGTATGATCCATTCTAAACTTGAACAATTGTTTACAACCATTGCTTTCATGAAAGCTTGCCAATAATTAAAAAGTAAATAACAGGAAAAAACGAATTTCAATGATGACTATTGCTCACATAGATCGGAAATTATACAATGAAAATTACAGATCACATTTGTGATGTCCTCGGCAAAATCCAAAGTAGGATCTACAATATAATCAATCCTAACTTAGCAGCTCGACTTCAGTCACTTTCTCACCAACATGATGTGGCTTCCTTCTGTCTTTTTTACGAATATTTTGACGGCTTCTTCCCCGACGAGCTTCATTCCCTGGAGCCCCGATCACACGAATTTACGCGTGCAACTAGATTGGCATCTAAGACCTCGATTTTTACAACAAAATAGTCAAATGCAACCACTACTTCTGATCAGTTTCTTTTTTCTACTTCCCGACTATGGAACTCCTTTCCATATATTTGCTTCCCTGATAGCTACAATCTCAAAAAGTGTAAATGCAAAATCAATTGCTATCATCTATCTCCCTAAATCCCATTTCCTTACCTAAATCTAATCCACCACTCTAAATCCTACCCAGTTCCCTAAATTCTAGTCCTATCCATCTCTTATCCTTTCTTCGGCACCCAATGTACCCTGTTTGTTCTCTCATTGTAAACCCCTGTGCACCAGTGGCAGTCTTGCCCTGCTTAGGATGAAATGGTTATAAAAACAGCAGCAAAAAACTGCGTGCTCGTAGCATTGTAGCAAAGGTGCAAATACAAACATAGTATAGTATATTCCTATAAATATATTCGCATACGTACTTTTCTGAATGCATGTGTGGTTATCTGTGTATGTGTGACAGAAAATGCATATGCTTGTGTTTTTCTCACTATCTTATGTACGCACGCGAGTATCATAAATGGCACATGTCGAAAAAAAACCTCGCCTTATATTATACATATGAGTGTGCGTTTTTATTGAGATGTTTGAAAGAAAAGTTGACACCAAGTGAGTGTTAATTAAAGTCTGTACTTCAAGTGACAAGGACCTGTGCTTTTATCTGGTTATAAGTGCGCATGTTCAATTGCCAAGAATCTAGTTTTCTGCAGATTAACACCTTTTGACATCTGAAGTACAGGATAGAGTCATTCGTATGTGTGTATGCACATATATATTTACAAACATACCATTGAAAAAATATATGCATTTATGTAACCGTGCATGTATCAGTGCGTATTGCTACATATTCACATATACGTCAATATTTTGGTTTCTCTCTGTATGAATGTGAGGACATAAATCCGTATATATATATATATATATATATATATATATATATATATATATATATATATATAAACACACACACTCGTATATATTTATCTTTGTATAAATTAATATATGATATTGTGTAATAAATCTGTTTTCTTTATATTTATTATATATATATATATATATATATATATATATATATATGCGAATATATATATATATATATATATATATATATATATATAGCGAATATATTGCTTTCTGCATAGATAGATAGATTGATAGATAGATAGATAGATAGATAGATATGTGTTTTTCCTTGTATTTCTTTGATATAATGAACAGCAAAATGAAGCTTTCACCAAACACAAACACATTAGTATGCCTTGGGTTACAGACATCATGCTTACTGTTTTTTTCCGCCCCAACTACTGAATCGGGAAGTAAATTCATGTCCAAATTGATGCCCTCCTATAGAGATACCATATAGCTGTTAGGCAACTTTCTATTTGTTCATATATTGATGAAATACAGAGAGATATGCAACTTCTAACCGTCTCTATCGATATCAAAGCAATTTTATAACACCAAATCATCAGTTGATATCGATTTGTATTAGAATGCATAGTAACTCTTGCACTATTGTAACATTGACATAATATCCTTTTCACGATTTTATAAATATTTTTTACTGAAGCTGCACTTTTCGCATTATTACAATTAACATAAAAACATGCGACAGTTGTGTTAAACTTATTATCCTCATAAATATTTTAAATTCTGTTGATCAAATCATCACGCTCATATAATCACTTTTTTTTTTGCATTTTTCATGTATGGATGTGTAGTGAATTTCGATAAAAATAAAATCTAAAAATAAAATATATAAACAAAAATAAAGAATTCAAATTAACATAAAGCATTTGTGCTTTTCTTCAAAACACTTCTCTCTCTCTCTCTCTCTTTCTCTCTCTCTCTCTCAATTTATCTTTCTATTCTTTTCTCAGCTTATCTTTCTATACTTCTCTCAACTAACAAGACAACCCTCAAATAAAAAGAGGAAGGAGAAAATGTAAACCCGTCCAAAAACCACCAGAATTTTGCAAGAGCAGAAAATTCTTCTTGAATTGCTATGTCCCTTCAGGACGTAGGTAATCATGGACAGCCACTTGACTCTGTCTCTTGTCGCTCAGAAAATTCTTCCTCTTGGTATCTCTCCTAAACCCCACTCTGCCATCCATTTGCTCAGACCTATCAAATAATTCTCGCACTGCTTTCCCCTCTCTCTCTTTTCTTCTATCCGTTCTGTGAGTATTAAATTCTCCAGACCCTCCTTCTTCATTACAAGTGCCAGAAACCTCATCTATCTCTTCCTTATGTTAAGTATGAGTTTTCTCCTTGTTTCCATCCTCTCCAACATCTTGTCGTTAGTCACGTGCTCAGTCCATGATATCCTCAGCATCCTTCTGTAACACAACATTTCTGCTGCCTCAAACCTCTCTTTCGGCCTGGAGGAGATCGTCCAACATACACTGCCAGACAGAAGGATAAACATCACATAGCAATCCAGCCATCTCTTCTTTGTTTTCAATAAGATTTACCTGTCTTTCAGTACTCTGATTAACTTTCGAAATGCGTTCTTGGCTATGCCACTATTCATCCTCCGTCTGCACGTTTCCCAGGTATTTAAATTTATTTATTTGTTTAGTTTTAGTTTCTTCAACCTGCTATTGGCATTTTCAGGTCTTCTTTTTGCTGATGTCACACATTCCGTTTTCTCGAAGTTTATGCTCAATCCTTTCTTATTACTTTCGTTTGCTACCTTCTGTAGGAGATCCTGCATTCATCTTCCCGTGTTGGCTATTAGCACTATGTCATCTTCGTATTTTACATTGTTGAGATTGTGACCGCCAATGACGAATCCTGGCAAGGGTTTTATTTCTCTCAGAATTTGTTAGCTTTATAAGTTGAATAGATCCGATGAGAAAACACATCCTTGTCTTACGCCCCTTTCTATTTTTGTATAACTGCTGAATTCAAATTGTATCCGTATGCAAGCGGTTTGCTGCCAGTATATTTTATTGGTTATCCTAACGTCTTTTCCAAAAATGTTGAGGTTGTCAAGCATCTCAATCAAGTCTTTGTTGCGTACTTTGTCAAATACCTTTGCGTAGTCAATAAAGCACAGATAGTGATCCTTCTGCATTTCTATTGCTCTTTCATATAGCATTCTTAGCATGAATATCACATTTCTTGTTTTGATATATTTAATAAAGAATCCGAATGATGAGTTTTGTTATGTGGCTCATTAAGATGATTGTTCGGTGAAGTTCAGATTCTTTTGCACCTGGCTTCTTAGGTAGTTCTATGGAAATTGGTCTGCTTAGACCCTCCGGTATTTTGTCACTGTTATAATAATTCGTTTATTATTTCTATGAGTTTATCTATGCCAAAGCTTTCTAATGACATCAACATCTCTATTACAATCCCGTCAGGTCCTGCTGCTTTATTTCTGTACAATTTGGTCATTGCCGATTACACCTCGATTTTTAATATTTCTGGTCCATCCGTATTTTTGTGTATTGTTGGTTACTCTCTCTTGTCGTGGAAGAGATCACCAATATACTCATCCCATCTCTGAATTATTTTTTCTTTTTCTAGTATGAGTGTACCGTTCTTTCCTTTTATACATCCTGTTGCTGGGCAGATTCTTTGTCCTGCTAATTTGTTTTATTTTTTATGCATATCACTATTATTTATCGTGCTCAGTCTCTATCCTTCGGCACATTTGTCGTTGGGCTACCTTTCTTTAGCCTATTTACATTTGCTCTTTATTTCCATCTGTCGTTTCTTGTATTCCGTTCCATATTTTGGCATCGTTTTTTGTCTCATTTGCATCAGGTCAAGACGTGATGATGTTGTTTGCCAATGTCAACAGAGCCACTCTTAGTGCTCCCTATTTTGAGCTTCTGTTTCAATTTGTCCTTCGTATTTCATTTTCACACTGTCCATATACATTTCCTGCAGGTTCAAGTAATTCACGAGTCTATTGTACTGTGCTAGGTTTCTTTAATCGTCTTAGTTTTATCCTTAGTTTTGTATAAAACTGGTATGTAGTCAGTTCCGCAGTCAGCACCTGGATAGTCAGTCAGTTTAGGTGCCATACATGATACACGCTTGGGCGATCATGTCTCGAAAGAGACATGACTGACTGGGCAGAAGATAATCCCGCAGTAGGTTGCCATTGCTTTCTGCGGTAGACTGGTTGCCGACCAATGCTATAGAATCCAATCTGTCCTGCTATTTAACCCATAACTGGAAGGAAGAGACGGATTAATACCTTTCCCAAGGGTATTTGCGTGTAAGTGAATACACCTGGATAGGTTTTGCAGTAAAGGACTGTGTTTTTGAATCTCTATAGTAACATAATTAATTTGGTTCTTAATTTTTCCTCCTGAACTTGTCCATGGCCAAAGTCATCTTGCGCACTCTTGGAACCAGGTGAGACTATTTATTTGTAACTGAAAAATAACAAAATTCAGGAAACTCCACGCACAACAAAGCAATTAAGAGGTCATCTTCTAATGATATTTCCACCCAGATAATATCGAGAAAAGCACATTAGACTGACACTGACTTATTTCTAAGATTACTGCTATCCCTATCATGGTCTGAACTTTAAACTACTACTGACAACATCTCTCCAGTCTGCTGCCAATATTTTCATTATTATTGAACATTTTACTTCAGTGAATACCAAAGAACTCACATAACACTCTAAAGATATAAATAAAATATATGTTTTATTTAAAATCCTTGAGTCAGTTTGTTTTATGTTTCTGATAATCATCACCGATAAAATAATTATCTCACCTATCGATACTGATGTCCTACTGACGTGAACACATCTAACATATGATGACTGTTGACTCTGATGAAAATAGGAGTGAAGTTTCTGAAACACACTTGAGCTGGCATACAAGATGGCTTTCGTGTTGTTCCCAAATCTATTCATTCTTAAACTATATAACTACTGAACATGATTTTCATCTAGTTATGTCCATTGTTTGTTGGTTTGATTTTTTTTTTATTTATTGCCGAAGGCAATCCCCATTTTTATCCTTGCATACCTTTTGAAATTACTGTTTTTTGTTTTTTTGTTGTTTTTTTTTTACTTTTAACTTTGTTTTCAATATTAATCCTGTTGGAAAGCACTTTCAAAACCCTAAATACTAAAGAAAACCATTAACATTAAAAAATTGAAATATGAACTCTGGTAAAAAAGGGTTACTGAGCATCAGGTTTATAAGTCCTAAAAATTCAGATGTCGTTAAGGACACATGGCCCAGTAGATATAGACGTTGGTAAGTTCCTGTGACTTAACCCAAAGAGTAGTGAGTTCAATACCAGGCTACAGAAGTGGTGGACAAGTAACTTACAGAGTTAGAGGGAGATAACTCAACCAATCGATGAATCAAAAATTACATTCCGATATCTCCCAGAGGCTCCAAACATCCCTTGAATAAGACCGAAAAAGGATCCGGCACGAGTTGGACGAATCCTTCAGCCAAGAATTCAGCTCAGGCAGACTTTTAGCAGCCTAGGCTCGGTGTACCACCCTCTGAATCGCTTCCTTGTAGATATAATTGTCCCATTAATAGGCAAGTCATTTTCATATCTTCGAAAATCTGCCCGCTTCGTGGAACTTATCAAAGATGCTTCCATCCAATGCAACCAGATGGTGAGCCTGGAGGCGGTAGTCAGAGATAGACCAGTGTTCCAGTAGATAACCTGACTTTCTGTACATAAACAACACACTTTTGCAGATATTGACAGCATAAAGGTTTAGCAATGGGCTCGCCATTATCACCATCATTGGCTAACATATACATTGAATACTTTGAAGAGATGACATTAGAATCCACAGTTCTAAAGACAACTCAATGGCTGAGATACGTTGATGACACCTTCATACTCTGGCCACAAAAGGAGGAGGTCCAGACGCTACTGGACCATGTGGACTTAATAAGACCATGCATACAGTTAACTATGGCAAAACAGAGTGACAACAAACTGGCATTCCTGGATGTGCTAATAAGTCGAACAGAGGTGGATTCAAGACATCCGTATAACGCAAGCCAATATTCACAGGACAATACTTCAACTTCAAGTCCCACAACCAATACAATGTAAAGAAAGGGATCGTGCGCTGCCTTCAACATCGAAAAAATAAGCGGCCACCCAGAGTCATACGAACAAGAAATGGTCAGTATAAGCAGTACCCTACAACGAAACAATTATCCAGGGTACATGACAACATCTCCAACATTAATTGAACGGGAGGGTGAGATGAGGGTAGCAACATTCAGAAAACAGCTTCGGTCTGTCTAACCCATGTGAAGGGGTTATCAGAAAAAATACAAAGGACCTGTGGTCCATATATCATCAGTACGATATTTAGAAGTAAGACACCCAAAAGAGGAGGAAATGACTAAGGATTGTGTGTACGCCATTCCATGTAACCGTGGAAGAAATATAAAGGAGAAACAGGCAGCCCCCTTGGTAATGCTACAAGAACATCGCAAGGCCGTAAGACGAGGTGAGATAGAAAATCAAGAGTATCTGACCACATATGGAGGGAGAAAGGGGATGAAGTTGAAATAATAGATAGAGAACGCCACTGGAAGCTATGTAAACTTAAAGAATCAGCACATATGCTAGGCTTCAAAAATATCCTAAGCAGACCAAGCATATAGGTGAACACTGTATGGGGACCAGTAATACGGAGTATCAGATAAAATCATTCGTGTCACAATTGCAATAAATAAAATACTAAAAAATCATTAGTGTTTAAATTGCAATATGACCTCTAGTAAAAAATACTAGAAAAAAACCATCAATCTAAAAAATACTAGAGAAAAATATTGACATCAAAAAATTGCAATATGAACTCTGGTAAAAATGTTACTTAAAAGGTTTATAAGTCCCAGAAATTCAATTGTTCTTGTCTATCGCTCAGTGGCTATAAACGTTGATTAGTTCCTGTGACTTGACCCAAAGAGTTCTGAGTTCAATACCAGGCTACAGCAGTGGTGAAAAAGTAACTTACAGAGTTAGAGGGAGATAACTCTTGACTACCAAAAAAGGCTTTACACAAGGAATGAAGATGGTATACTCCAGTGATTGTAATAAAGGTATCGGTTCGAAATTCCTAGCACCTGAAGAAGGTTGGAGCGTACAACAGCCGAAACGTCGTACAAATGGCAACAAAGATGAAGACAATCATCCGAATACTGTAAATATTAAATCACCTCAGAAATATAGACAAATACTAGTCAGTTTATTTTTCATATTTTTTAAAGATTCGTACAATGCGTATATAAATTTTGAGTTACATTCATATTTCTAATTTAGGAACGTTAGCTAATGATTAATACCAATTTTGACAGCTGAAAAATTTGCTTGGTGAAAATACTTTGGGTCCTTATTATTCTAAAAAGGATTAGGTTGATCTAATTACTTATCTTTACTCTATTTTTTTCGATTGATTTCATTTTTCCTTTCCACTTACCAATTTGGAGCAATGAAATAAACTTATTCGCTTCCGCTTCATTTTCTCGATTTTTCTTTCTTTTGCAATCTATTCTTCCTCTTAATATTTGCAGAAGAATACGTCCTCTATTTGTTGCGAGGAAAGTACAACGTTCTTGATTTTTTCATACGTGATGCGAACTTGACTGAATGGGACCGAATGCAACATCACAAGCATAGGCTTCAAAAGTTGAATCGATTAGTTTGCTAAACGTGTCGCTATTTATTGCAAATTGAAACAAAAGGCATAAATAGTTTGGCAACTGACTTTTTTTCGGGGGAGGGGATTCCTTTTTGCCAATTTCATTAACCTTAATTCTCATTATTGGCCAATGTTTATGTTGCGAAAAATAAGTTGTTTAATAAAAAATGGTTTGTTTTTCACCTTCATCTTGATCAGAGAATCTTATTTATTCTGGAGCATTCATTTTGGGAGAATTACTTGTCAGAAAATTTTTCTTTTATTCCCATTTCTCATAAGTTTTTGCCGCTAAATTCTTCAACAATTCTCTTATTGGTTTGCAACCTTATTGCAAAAGTGTTATATAAAAGTGCATTTTTGCTTACTATGTACTAATTTTGACATTTGGGACATAGAGTACCGACAAATGAATACTAAAACAAATGATCTTTCACTAAAATTTATTTATTATTCTTGCATAAAAAAATGTGAACCTTGAAAGATTTCTAGGAAATTTGCTGTCGATATTTACGTATCTAGCCTTTTCTATATTTACAACAGTAATAAACTAAATAAAAAAATTAAACTGAATAGCATATTCTTGTCTTAAATTTTACAAGACTCGATTAAGATTGCATGTTTAGCTGCATTTGCGTTAAGATTCAAACATAATTGTAAGCTGCATTTCTAACTGAACACACTGGAAACAGTAATGGAACCCGAACAATTCACGAGAGTGTTTCTCTTTCCCTTAATTCTTTCTCTTTATCTCATCAAGTACTGTTCTTTGATGTTTTTCTTATATTCACTTCAATTATGAAATGAACTTTTCTATTAATTTCTATTGTTTGTTTGGTTAAAAATATTATTCTTGCTCATAAGAGTTGCATTTGCAAATATTTGTTGCAAATGTAGTGGATAACAGGTTGTTCAAGCGAAGAAATTTTACGAAAGAAAGGACTTTCTCAGATTAAATGTTTTTTGTATTGATGGAATTATATATGTAAGGA
The DNA here is from genome assembly GCA_037127315.1 of Ascarosepion bandense. Classification (NCBI taxonomy): domain Eukaryota; kingdom Metazoa; phylum Mollusca; class Cephalopoda; order Sepiida; family Sepiidae; genus Ascarosepion; species Ascarosepion bandense. Next base: position 3,966,801 of record JBBBDQ010000239.1, on the reverse strand, counting down.
AAGAAGACGAATTGCTAACAAACATCGCCTACAATTATACACCGAGTGAAACCTTGAAAATGCATGAACGCTTATCTTCAGAGTTTTTAATTTCTTGTGTCAGATGTGTCAATATACAAAACTTAGCCGACCTTTTTTTAGCGTCTATCGCTTCTGTTTGTTTTTTGTTTTATTGTTTCTTTTTATTTATTGCCATTGGTTTTCGTTATAAAAATAGTTTTGTTAAGAAGGCCGATATTTGGTGAGAGAGAAATATATAAATACGAAGACCAAAATCACACGATCGATAAAAGAGGAGGATAATAAAAATCGCCAGGCAAACATAGCCATATTTCGACCAACCAATCAGTAAACTTTCACAACCCGTTTGTAATAAAAGAAATAAACAAATAATGAAAAAAGAAACCAAGCTTTTTCTATTTTAAAAAATAGGATCTGACGTAAAAGCGAGCAGCTTTTTCAATGATGATCTATAGATGTATATATAAACAAATGGAACAACAGAAAAATCAGAGTTGATAAATAAACTTTGTCTATTCTCTAATGCTGCAATCATTCTAACATTCCCAGAGAGGAAATGCGAAATTTGCAAGCTTAAACCATACTTGCTACATTTAAAACAAACATACCTCTGTTCACCACGTGGTCCAGCGCTGGCTGCTACATTTAGATAGACGTATACATATACATAGATATATTTCCTACGCGTTTCGTCCTGTGATGGACTTTATCAAGACAAAAAGACGAAATGAGCTTTATTCTAAATTACGTATCTATAAACAAACAGTGTTGGCAACTATAAAGTCTATCACAGGACGAAAGTCGTAGGCGATTCAAATACAGTTTTCCTCTTGTCTTCTTTTTATTTAACCATCCCGTCCTTAATATCAGATCATATTTGAGTATATTTGTTTGTGTGTGATCTTGTAATGTCTCAGTCGTAAAAATAGAGCATACATACCTGTGAGACATCATATCTGGATAGAAACTTATCACCCACTTGCGCGATCAGATTGCAGTGGCTTGCAGGTCAGACCATTAATAACTGATGCACGGTTCTAGAATGTTTCTACCGGGAGTTGATCTAAAAACTTGGCCTAGGTGATACGAGCATGTCCCACGTTATCACCCACGCAATGAAGAGTGTGGGAGTAGTGCAAAGAAATTGGAAACGTTTTAGAATGATAGAGGGAAGTGTTAGGGATATGGCGGATATTTACGATTCATGAGTTTAGCATTGTAAGGCCTTCATATTGAATGAGGTCCACGCGTGCTGTTATTACTGGAGATCACATATCACCGAGAGTCTAAAAGTGAAAACGCAAAGGCAACATCAACGAGGATAGATGTGTTCAGGTCTGGATAATGGCAAGGACTCAAATTAGGGTGCAGAATAAAAGTGCAAACGTAGAAGTATGCTTCAGAATAGTAAATGTCGATGTGTTTAGAAGTTGTGAGGAAGTGATTGTGTTCAAAGAAAAATAGGTGAAGTGTGAAATAATAATGTTGACTGAAAAATATGTTACGTTTTGTATTAATTTACTCTGCATAAATAAAATAAAGCTTTTCTTAACCACCTCTGGATATGTGCATTGCCGAAATATTTAAGCCATGAGTAGAAGTTATTTTTTGGTGTGTGTGTGTGTGTGTGTGTGTGTGTGTGTGTGTGTGTGTGTGTGTGTGTGTGTGCATCAAATTCTATGAATATTATATTCACTAGCAAAGAACCCTAACAATATTCAAGTCTTTAATGTTCCTAAATATATCTCGCTCTTTTAATTTTTAATCTACACAATTATGCATAATGCAACTAATAACGGGCATCATTTCTGTTTTTAATTAATAAAATGCTCAAAGGCCACTCAAGGTAGCTGATTACTGAAGGCGGCTGTTGTGTGAGCAGTATTAGTAAGAAGTAAGAGCACAGTTTATGAGGATATTGCAGTGACATAGGCAAAATATATTTGCTCTATTTTGCAGAGTCCAGCGATTTCTAAATGAGTCATCACACAGTAAGCAGAGAACTTCTGCGTGACAGACGAGAAGACACCACAACAATATGGCGTCGCCGATAGGATCTCTAACACTGTCGGATGAGCCGGACTTTATGTAAACATGGCTTCGTTGTTTTGCTGTCCATGCGTTAAAAGCCAGTTAAAAGCCAGTTAAAAGCCCACAAAGGTGTGGGAGAGGAAACGAGATTGCATATTTCTTTTTTGGTTTCGGCAGAATGTGAAACCATCAAAAAATCTCTGTCATGGTGTATTCCAGAGAAATGGATGAGTTAACCTTTTCACAAACTTCTGACATTATAATGAAACATTTGCGAACGAAAAGGAAGTTTGTTAATGCTGGGCGGACAAAGTTTCTTGCGAACAAACAAGAGACAAACGAATCAATAATACAATATGTGCACAAACTACAAGAAGCTTCCTGATTTTGCAAGTTTGAAACACTTAGTAATGGAGAAATAACTATCGAAAATGAAATGCTACAGTTGAGATTAATTGAATCTATGTATCATGCTTTAGACAAATATATTTTGGAACGGTTACAACTGACTCATGTTCTTGGATGCATTTATAGAGTTTTACAACAATTACAGTTGATTGAAAAATTCTTTACTTCTTAAGAGTAATACCGAAATATAGAGCATATCGAATTACCTTGTGCGATGCAAATACTACGATAAAGAGTATGAACGGGACAAGAAAAATGTTCAGCTTCAGGACAAGTATGCTGGAATTGTGAAAAGAAAAAACATTTCCAGTTTGTGTACAATCTTAACAGAAAATAAATAAGGTAAAAATGTACCGTCCTCAGGAAAATACAGCTGTATTTTCTATACAAAGAACTAAATAAAAATGTACCAGAAAAAATAAATTGTATCGCATAACTTTTCCTATGCAAGTAGATACTGGAAATGATGTCAGCTTAATCCCAATACATTTCTGGAAACGGTTAGGAAAAACCCAAAGTAAAGAAAAGTTGGTTTAAACTAAGACAATTCGATGTCTTTTTCATTAAAATGTTAGATTATTTTGAAGCAACTTCTGAGATAGACACACGCTTCGAAATTATTTGAAATTGTCCAGGTTGAAACGAGGGTGATAAAACGATACAAAACGAACATTCAATTCAAAGAAAATAGTCAACCCTCTTACTTTGCGTTTCGCAGTCTGTCCATTCATATGCAACATTTAGTACTTTCGATAAAAAACAATGATGGATCAAGAAATTTTCAAAAATGTTTTTCTTGATGGTAGTAATTAGGCGTCACTTATTCTTGTTTTACAAAAACCGGATGGAAATTTAAGGATATGCGGAGATTACAAAATAGGAGTAAACCACGAAATATGTTCCGATTCGTTCCGTATTCCATAACATTGAAACTGTTATTAACGATTTGTCGGGAATAAAATACTTTGCTAACATTGAACTTAAATCTGTCTATAACCAGATTCAAATTGATGAAAAATTTAAAGGGATCACTACAATTAACTTTCCAATAGAGTGACTCAGATGGAAGCCTATGCCTTATGGTGTAGTTAAAGCAATTGAAAATGTGCTAATTTTATTGACTTATTCTCTGGATGTTCTGAAGTGGTTAAAGTTCAGGATAGGAAAGTAGCAACAGTAAAGCAAATATTATTAATATTTTCGAGAAACAGAGCGTCAAAAATGTTAATCTCTGACAATGCACCAGAATTTTGTGATAAGACTTTGCATTTATGGTTAAAAAGAAAATAGATGCCTCCCTTATAAAACAACACAATAACAACTGCAATCGAATGGAATAGCAGAAAGTATGGTGCAGACGGTGAAAATGAGATTGAAGATATTTTTTCATGCAAACACATCATTTATAATCTGCAGAGACAATTACTAAGTTATAGAACTATTCCTCATGTTGGTTGAATGCAAAATCCCTCTGCACTGACGGAAAGACAAATTACATCTCCTATAATAATGTATAATTAAATAAATGAAAAACAAAATGGTTACAAAGGGATAGAACCAAGTCCTCTAAAAGGACTTTTTATTACACAAAAGGGAGATAATACGACAATCTTAGCAACAAGACACAATTTATTGGCTCATTCTGATCAAATAAGAACTTAAAGTGAGGACGAAGAAGTTACGATAGACGAAGAGAACGAAGCTGAAAGGGAAAAAATCAGGAGTGTTTTTCATGTAAAAAGCGAATTTAGTGATAAAGAAACTATGGAGGATAGTTCGAACGAATCTAACATGGAGTTGAAAGAATGAAAATGAGTCGAGGTCTAGATCTCCAATAAAAAGAACCACGTACACACTTCAAAACAAAGAAAATATCTCGTACTTTCCTTCGATGAAATTACAGATTAATGGAGAGAAACTTCTTCGTTTCCGGGTGGTGTAATGATATAGACAAAATGGTCTTACTCTAAATTAGTCATTCGTCACTCAGTAAGTAGAGAAATTTTATGTGGCACACTAGAGGACATCACAACAGGTATATAAGAAATATAACTGTCATTTCGACTCAAAGACGTTTAGATTGCAGCGATAAGAAGAGCATCATATCTGAACAAACTAGCAGTTCTTGTGAAGAAGCTGTTCAAGTGGAACATATTTTTTACAAATTGAATGAAAATGGTTCGTCTCAGTGAATGGCGAATCTTAGCTACGATGGTCAACATTGGTGAAACTCGTTATAGCATTTGTCCCGGAAATAGCGATTGATTCGCCAGAAACTTGTGACATTTCATTTGTGGAGAAATAGGTTACAGATTAGAAAATAATTTATCACCGACAAGACCGTGTACACGCTTTTGAACTCTGTCGAGACTGAAAAGTGAGAACTGCGTAGTACCAACCCAGATATGGCATCAATTCTCTTATCTCTCATCTGAATTGACCCTAGAGAGAGTATCACATGTGTCGACTAATTACTGGAATGGTACAACGTACCAATCATTATTCCATTATCTCTAAAGGGGAATCGTATATATGAAAAATATTGAGGACTTGGGTAGCCTTGAGTTTCAATAGGCTTTCAAGGCAAAGATCTGTTTGAGAAAACAAGCATTAATATTGATAACAGAATATTTAATGTTTGCTCAGTGATAATAGAACATTACTGATTTGGCTTTGAAGTACTGAATGTGACAAGTCACTGATTCTCCCACTGAACAATTTTTAGAATGGAGGAGAGATCAGCTGCCAGGCTCTGGTCATCGAGATTTTTGGAGACAATCACATACACTGCATGTCATTTGCATAGATATTCACTAAAGATGTTCCCTTGTTGAATGTAAATATAAAGCAGAAGAGTGTATAACCAAGGATAGAGCCTTTGAGAACGACAGTATTGATCTCAAGGGTTTTAGAAGCCATTAGTAACGACCAGCAAGCATCTACCTGATAGGAATGACATGAAAATTGAGAAAATTCCAGAAATTATATAGCTTGACATTTTGTGCAGCGGCCTCCTATGCATATCTTGTCAAAGACTTTCTAAAGTGATTGTCCTCTTGATGCCATGCCGTTTCTACCTTTACACCGTTTTGGAAATCATCTTCTGTAGTTCCTGTTTTCAAGAACTTTGGACAATCATTTCATTCTTCGAAATATTGGTTTATTAGTTTTTACTTATTTTGGCAAAATACGTGACTATAAATAACGAATTGGTTAAATATCTCACTTCGCTGGTTCTTCTTTCAAACAAACAATATGGTCTATACTTCTGAGATAAGGTAGTATTTATATTATTTACATTGTCCGGACTGTTGCCCTCATCTTTATTGCCTTATTCATATCCACAACGTTTCTACCGTCGTACGCTCCGGCATTCTTCAGGCATTTAGAATTTTGAACCGAGCCCTTTCTTTCGATCACTGGGAAGTTCTTGAAAACAGAAGCCATGGCCCAGTGGATAAAAGCGTTGGTTAGTGACCTGACTCAAAGAGTTGTGAGTTCAATAACTGGCTACAGGGGTTAACTGTAGAGAGTTAATAACTAAGGGATGCAACTAAGACATTCGGGGGTGGTATGACTCATGAATTGAAAACAATATACAATAGTGATCGAAATAAAGGGTTCGGTTCGAAATTCCAAGCACCTGATGAATGCCGGAATGTACAACAGTCGAAACGTCGTGAATATGAATATGCAATAAAGATGAGTACAACAGTCCGAATAATATAAATAATGTAAACAACATGGCTTTCGTTTCTCGAGGTAAACTGCCGATGTGTTAACGGTTATTTCTTAAAGAGTATGTCCTGCTTTAGATAAAAATGAGAAAGCGTTTGCTTGTGCCTTATATATTTTGTACCTTATATATTTTGTACCTTATATATTTTGTACCTTGTATATTTTGTACCTTATATATTTTGTACCTTATATATTTTGTACCTTGTATATTTTGTACCTTATATATTTTGTACCTTGTATATTTTGTACCTTATATATTTTGTACCTTATATATTTTGTACCTTATATATTTTGTACCTTATATATTTTGCAGATGTTCGACAGGGTTTAGCATGATAGTCTTCTTCACCAGTTGAAAGGTTATGATGTTCTTCTCTTTATTATCAAAACGGTAATTATCAATTCGCAAAATGAAAGTATTTATTTTTTTACATTATTGCAAATGTCCCCAAGGGATTTATCCTTGTACCTACATTGTTCTTAATTTTTATCACTGACCTTTCCTACACTCATTGGTTTTGGACTCGCTATTTATAATAATGACGCAACTATTTATTTCTGTCTTAATAGTAAATCTGATAGATTCGATAAAGTCAAATCAGAAGATTGTTAACCTGAGTAAAACATTCTAACGCCATCAAGACGAAAACTGCTCTTCTCTAAGAGCACTTTTTCTATCTTACATCAGTATAACTGATGCTAATTTCCAGGTGAGTAACTCATTGCGCCTTTTCGGTCTGACGTTTTCGACAGACATGAAGTAGAACAACTATATTGAATTAATTTCTAGGCCTGCTGCTAGAAAAGTGGGATCACTGTGTCATTCAAAGAAATTTTTTCTCGCTAGACTCTATTCTGCATCTTTATAAGTCCGTGCATAGAATATTGCTGCAACATCTGGTCTGCAATGTCATCGGTCTTAACCTAGCATCTCATTTTCCTACTGCCGTAACTTAGCTTCTTTCTACTTTTTTCTATGAATAACTTAATTGTAATTGTGTAGATGAGCGTTTTCCTCTTTGGTATCTTGACTTCATAAATTTACGCCCTGTACTAGATTGGTAACTACGTTTCATAATTTTACTGTTGAAATTTCCAGTTGTAAGCGCAAGTTCTATGCTAACAGTTTCTTTTCTTTTCCGATTTCATACTTCCCTGTCAACGTAAATCATCATCTTTTGAATTCTGTTATTTTATTATCTTCTCAGTAATGCTTTCTCAGTTTTTCCACTCTCAGTAATTCATTGTCTTAGTGGCTTTATTAACTTGCTTTGTGTGAAAGGAATAAACATTTTTATTGATTATTGACTCAAAATGTTTGCTGTTGGGTCGAATAGCGAAGGAGATGTGTGCTAACCCACATTCTTAAAATACATACATCTAACACATTTCAAGTACTTGAGAAGCATTTCTTCTCCAGGCATCCGTTAATATTCATAATGCCTCTAACAGCAATTTGGTTTTTAATTTGGGGGTTAAAGCATTTCAAACGTTGAGTAAGTTTAATTTCAAATAAACCTTTTTATTAGTTCAACGAAACCTTGATTAAGTAAATTTTGCGTTTTTGTTTTGTTTTGTCCACGCAGCGTATGAATTTCAAATGATAATTTATATTTTGAGAACTTTGATGATAGATTTGAGATACGATAAAACATCTTATGCTGCTAATTTCCTATAATCAAAAATACTTCTACGTAAAACAATATCGATGCTTACATGTCTGACGTTGAGCTGTATTATTAGTTGGTAAGGCTGTTCTTTGCGACTGAAATCCAATTGTGATTCAGTGTTAATACTCATAAATTCAACCTCGTCTACATCAACAACCCTATGTAACAACAATGCTTGCAGTATTAAATATCATATAGTGTGCTATTAATTGCTTATTCGAAGGTCTCTTTAAAACGTTTTCCAGAAAATTAGGGATGAATCCTCCGATGAGAAACAAAATATGTACAATACATTACGTTTCTTTGTCATAGGAATTGTAGAATATTCTCACCCACGTATAATGTTATTCAAATCTCATTTTATTACCTCTTAGATTTTTTAAAACGTTAGACTTTAATGTTTGACATTCAAATTCATTGTCATATTTTAAACTACATAAATTCTGCTTCTATTCTTCAGTTAACCAGCTGTCATCTATCTTCTGATATACTTTAATTCTGATGTTTATTGTGGATATTAATACTTTTAATGCGATTTTTATATCCCTGATACATTTGACCCACGAACAAATTTGGTGAACTTGTGTGAGTTCACGGAAAAAATAAGAGATAGATTTTTAAACAAATAGGTATTAACAAATATATTGATAGGATATTTTACTAAAAGAAAATCGGAAATGAACTTAAATGTGAAGAGTTCAAAGCATCTTCTAGTGTGTGTAGTTTAGTTATTTGCATTTTTTGTGGGAGCGAAAAGATTCGGTCTTTTCGCTATGAAGAGTCACCAAGAAAGAAATAGATTCTTTCAAGTCTCGCGCCGCGAGTGATTATCATCAGCGGGCGGTAATTCAGAATCTCGCCGTATCTAACATGTCCATGACAAAAATAATTAGCAACATTTTATTAATTCCATTTCCTCTTTGTCTTATCTTATGTTCCATTTGTGTCATGAAAATTATTTGAAAATATTTAAGGTTGTTTTATAACTATTAGAATTAACAGATAAATTGATAGAAAAAACTGATCTTGGCCAGCTGGAAATTCAAGGACCAATTCATGATGCGTTTCAAAATTCCAACATGCGCACTAGGCTTATTTTTTTAAGGAACTAGGGAAAGCTGAAATGTTTTCGGCGTAATCCACATCCCAATACCAATATTTAGAATTCAGTTAAAAACGTTACAAAAAATGAAACGTAGTAAGAATAGCACTCAGCAAACAAAAATCTATATTTTTTATTCCAAGTGGACAAAATCACACTCTAATAAATAAATGAATAATTCAAGGAATTTTTCAAATGTTAATGTCATTCTGAGACATTCTTCATATAAAGACCAGTTTTATGGGATACTAAGACTTCCTAACTATGATTGATGATATATCGAAAATATGATGTAGCATTGTTAGAAAATCTTTTATTAGAGATCGGATCAATTTACTTTAAATTACTTTTGTAAACAGACCGGACCTATGAACTAGTGAAGTACCCAGAAATAGATAACTTTATTACTGGCCAGTATAAATTATGCATTTTTATCCTGTGATATTTTTCCTATCAACATCTGTGACTTTCTTTCCTGTGACGTTTTTTTCCTGTGACTTTATTATCGGACACGAATATTTTAATGATCAAACATTATAATTTTTAGAGGAAATGTTAAAGGAACTTGAGAATGGATGCGCCAAACGTGTTCAAATGCTGGGTGAATAACATGTTTGTCTCATGATTAGTATAACCGGTAATTTTACAGCTTCCGCTCATAATTATTTCTAAAGTTATATTTAACGCAAATACTAGCTTAGAGTTGTATTTAATCGGACTTATGAAAATTGATTTCTATGAATGTTACTATATGAAAAAGATAAAAACCAGTTTTCAATACAGGCTATTTCTTTTTTAAATCAACTTAATTATGTTGTCAGTCATCTTGAAAATTCTTAATAGTAAACATTGCTGATATTTAAAAGGATACTCAATATATTGTTTTGTATTCACGCACAATTCTGTAGATTTTCATGATATATTGTCCCTAGCAAGGTTGGGTTACTTTTGGCAGAGGTAAAAAATATAAGACTAAAGAATGAAGCGATTCAGCAAGAATATAAAATATAAAAGAAAAATAATTTAATTTATAAAAGTTGGCTATGATGCTGAAAAAGGTACATCAATCTTTATTATTTCTGAAAAGAAGAAAAAGTATCCCTAATGGTGAAACAAAATTAGCCGGAGGAATAATTAGCCTTCATTAAATTGTCTGAAATAAATCATATCCAAAGTCTTCTATCTATTTTTACTGAGACATAAATTGAATATAAGACTTATTTACCGTTCTGTAAACGCACTTTAACATAGCATCAATTTTACTTGGCTGAAATTCTTGCTGGAAATATGTGTACACATTAAATTTTATATCTTAATTTAAGAGGGAATGCAGGATAATTATCGGGCCGAACAAACAGAGAGGATTTCAAAATAAATTCTGATGTTTTGATCATGTGGTCAAATTTGAGGATGAGATTATACAGATGAATAGACAGATAGATTTTACAAGTACGCATATGTATTAAATTGATTTGATGCACTAAACCTCTATCATTCAAAATCCTATTTTGCCTTCTCTCAAACAACAAATGTAAACAACAATCTCCGCCTCTAAGCAAACGATCAATCATAAAAAGGACTCAGTTTTAAATTTTTAATAATAATCAATTACTTATTTGTTGCCCTGAAGAGATTAGGAAAACAAATATCTTTATTTCTTTCACTAAACTTGCCGCAGAGAAAAAATGTTGGCATTTCAGCTTGGTGACGCTTGGAATCACAGATACTTAGAGAGAAACAGAACAAGAAATATATAGTGCATGAAAGAGAAAGATAGAGAGGTATGTAGAAAGACACAAAGTGAGTGCGACGCACACAGAGATTTGAAGGTTTCATTTTAGATAGAGTCACTTGTTTGTACTAAGAGATTAAATCATGGCACCTAAAGATCTTTTGAAGATAAATTCCCTCCTGAGCTGCTAGTGAGCTTTTGAAATTAAAACCTTTCTTTTTTCTTTTCTTAATCTTATCGTTGGGAATTTGTTTTCATTTCATACATATTTCACTACCATATAATTTGTCCCGTCAGTAAAATTCAGCTTTCATCACACGATTACGTTCAACTATAATTTACTTTTATAATTTTAAATAAACTTTTTTAAAATAATTCTTAAAATATATTTTAAATAAAATTTATATGATCGCAAAAAAAAAAAACAATCTCAAGTAGTATTCATATATCCTTAATCAACAACTGTATTTATTTTTCTGGGTAACATTTTCATAAGGTATGAGTAATCAACCCCAAACTTGTTATCACTTGTTATGGCGATTTTCTAAGCATAGCCAAGATATGGCACGAAACCGAAGTTATGGGGCATCCAGTGAGGATCGAACTTAATGTTCAGTTGTAATTTACCTTACGATGGAAGCTTGCTAACCATTACGTAGAAGTGCCTAAAGGATATGTAGATAAAATGTAATCACGTCTGGACACCAATTTGTAGATGTACCAATTACTTTGATTTGGCTCAGAAATTATATTGGAAAGCTTTAGAAATATTTATATTTATGATTAGAAAATACACAAGACCCGAGAAAAGAATCAAGAACACCAGTTGTAACCAAAATAGACATGTATAAACAATTATACATTCAATAGAGTAAGGCATGTATTGTAAACAATGTGTAGAATGAGAAAGATTTTACAACAGCATGTGGTCATTAAATCCCTTTTCTTCTTAAATAAATTTGGATTCTTGATATGGTTTAAGATGACAAGTTTTTCTAAGATGGTTTAAGATGACAAGTTTTTCTATTAGATTTATCTTTTTTTTTTCCATTTTAATGCTTGGATTTGATTTTGATATTCCAGGTAATAATTGGGTTCTTGTTATTGTTTTTTTAAATTCCAGTAATGCATGGATAAAGCAGTACTTTTACTGCATTTTTTGTTGTTTCAAGACAACATATGGTTGTTAAATCTTATCTTTCACCTGTTGAAGTACATCCAACGTAAAAATTAACATCATTATCATTCCAATGAATTAGAGTTCTATAAATAATACTTTCGCCCATACATTGGCCATTCAATGAGCAAGTTTTATTTTTTCAGCAGTTGCAATTATTTTTAGAAGGGTCATCTTTATTACTAGTTGTGTGACGGCTGTTGTTTATGTAGGCCAAATATTTATTTGATATCATATCATTATGTTGAGAAATATATTTATCTATGTTTTTTAACGCAACTATAACTAACTTTGACATTGTTTTTGTTGAAGATATTTTAGTTTGGGTGAATGGTCGGATGTTTATAAATTAAGTTAAGGAATAGTTTCCCAATGTTAGTTTGGATGTTACGATCGAAGGGTGAGTGTGTGGAGCTTCGATTTAGTCATCGGAGATTCCACGAATGCCAACCAACCCAAAGGAAGACGTGTTGAAATAATATCCACACAACAAAAAGACATACAAGAAACCAAGAATAAAAAAAACAATCTACACATTCAAATTATAACCTAACACACGCCAATAACAACCAACTTAAACCGGACACACACATAAAACCAAATATTATATATTCATATGAAACTCTTTATAAACTCAACACCGAAATACACATAAAAATGATGAACAATTACCTAAACAAAAATATGTAAATTAATGGAATCAACAACGAAAACAAATATGATGGTATAGTTCGTACAAAGCTGGCCTTTAATAATTCAATATCACAGCCATATCCAAACCATGTACCATAAGCTCTTTTGTCGTAAAGAAAAATAATTTCAATGAATAATGAACTTCCCAAAAAATATTTTCATTTATTTCATAATAATAATTTATAAAATTTTCAAATTATGTATTAATTTATAGCAATTAAGTAGTATTGTTATTAATTTAAAATTATATTTATCAATCCTAAATGGAAAAGTTTACTACAATTCAGCGACCCCAGCATTTTAAAAAGAATTTTGAACTTTTTCATATATGTATAAATGCTCCAATGTTTGTAAATGCTGACGTCCATACACGACATTACCAGAAAATTAGCGCGGTATTTACAGTATGTCTAATATTTATTGATACTTTTTTAACATATTCTCCGCAAGATTTCTCGTACGTAAAACTATCAAGCTAAAATATTAGAATGCTTAAATTTTTTAATTTGTAATATTATTTAATTCAAAATTATCTAAAAAAGGTATTTAAGTTGAATGTGTCATGTAATTTTACTGCAAGTGTTTCACCCTTACATAAATTTCCCAAACATCAGGTTACCGACAGATGTGTCAATACGTCACAAAAACATAAACTTCCGTGCTAAAAAATGCTTCGATGTGACGTTTTGTTGTGAGACCGATACCAACCTACATCATGGACTCTTCAAGTACTATCTTACTATGTGACTGGTAATATTATGGGGAGTAGCACCAGTAGTGCGCAGCCGCGTACGACTACCAATATCGGACACCACTGGCTAGTAAGCTCCGCTTACTCTTACACTATTCTTTGTAACCTTTCTGTTTAATAAATCTTTCTTTACCTCTAACCCGTGTTCCGGGTTTTCCTTCCGGGGCCCCCGGTTTGGGTTCACATCACATTTTAAATTAAAATAAGTAATGTTTATTTTTAATCAGATTAATTATACATTAAATCAGTTAATTTTCATCAAATAAGTCTTAAGAAAAGTATACTTATGTATGAAAAATTTTTCATAAGAAAATTAAATAAGAAATTTAGTTTTTATTTTTAAAATGTTACTCTTGTTGAAATGTATAATCTTCTAAGTTATTTTTTGTTTTGTTTTGTTTTGACCAATGATGTATGAATTTACATGAGCTACTAAATTAGCAACTAGGTCGCACACTTTTACAGTGAAACCGATAAAATATAACCGCAATTTCTACTCTAATAGCTTCTTTTCACGGACTTCTCGCCTGTAGAATTCCCTTCCATATACTTGCTTCCCCAACAGCTACAATCACCAGGAATTTAAATGTAAGGTCAATAGACATCTCCTATCTCACTAACTCGCATCCATTCTCTCAAGTTCTTTTTTCCATCTACTCCACTCCCATTCTCGGTATTCTCATCCGTCTGTTACCCTCCTCCTGACATTTCTTATAACTAACCACTCTTTCTCATCATTTTCCCCTATGCAACGCCATGCACAACAGTGGCAGTAGAATGTCTTGCTTAGGGTGAAATGATTAAAAAAAAAGAGAAGTCTCCTGTTACCAATCAGCCACAGAGAAACGAGAGAAAGTTGAAGTTTTCAGTGAACATTTTCCTGGGGTTGGAGAGCCTAGAATAAAAAGGAATTTCTGAGAAAATTTTTTTAAGAAAGGACAGTGTAAAAAATCTTTTAAAAATATGCAGTGTCCCAGAGACGTCCGTGAGGCAAGTAGGCCTTTTCATTTGTTTTTTATTAAAAGTGCTTACACCATTTTTTCCTATCGTATTGTTTTCTATTTTCGTCATTTACAAAAGTCGTTGTCTTTAACCTGAGTTGTATTTTTTTCCATTTTTAATCCTTTATCATAAATTTTTCTTCTGCTTTATTAAGCACACAAAAAGAACATTTTTGTGCAAATTTTGTTTGTTCCTTCTTTTGTAATTACAAACTGTAAATAAATGAGTTTTTCCTTCTGAAATTTTACGTACCAGTTGTTTTGTGCTTTATAATTTTGTGCCTATTAATGTATTTTGCTATTTCTACTAAGCGTTTGCGTCTGTCACAGGAGCTTAGATTTGGTAAAAATAACATTTTTATAATTATGCCGTGTTGACAGATTTGTCGATTAGTAATTTTGTTGATAATAAAAATCATTCTAACCAATTTAGATTCGGTTTGAAATGCAATAAAGTATTTTGCATATTGGAAATATATTTAATCTATATAGCTTAGAATTAAATCAAAATAAAAGCTTCAAGAATTTTTTTTTAAACTTTTTAAATGTATTTTAAACTTTAGGTATCGCTTTTTTGAAGGTGACTAAATAACACATTTGTAGATTGCGATACGAACAAGTTTGAAATTTAAGTTACCTTCCTTCATAGGCATACAGTCTTGTATTTGCTGAAATCATTTCGAAGTCTTCAGTAACTGAACATTTTATTTTTGTCGTTGAAACTGTGTCAATGGATTTAGCTCGCTTGTTATTTCTATTTGGCTGTTTCTCCAAAATAAGCAACAACTCATCAATATTCATTTAGAATTTTACTGCGCTACAGAGCGCTAATCCGTTAAAACTTATTTGTATTCTCAATTCAATGTCACAAGTCTAATTTAGTGTTGGTGTTAAAAGTGCATGCTATAAAAACTGTGTATTTGCTCCTTTTTGTTAAGTGTACGGTAAGTTAAAATAAATAAATAAAAGGGGCGATATTTTACATTCACAAGAAATACAGCAATGAAAGTGAATGTCTGAACACCGCAAAAAATATATACAGTGTGTGTGTGTGTGTGTGTGTGTGTGTGTGTGTGTGTGTGTGTGTGTGTGTTTTGTAAATACGAGCTTAATCTCCAACTATATAAATATCTATATATGCTATACATATTCTCACAGGACGCTCTATACATTCGATCTTGCGCCAAATCTACTCTACGCTTAGAACATTACAATAACCATTAATATACATTATCTATCGGTCATTGTTGTTATATACTGCGTATGGTTGCAAGAATAACAATCGAAAACAACAATATATTTCTGCTGATGTGGAAAGAAAAGAGGCTATGTTCAAATAAAATTATGTACAATGTAGGGAGTATATTTCGTAGGAAAGAGAGGTAGTCTGGGAGATGGGAGAGTTGGCTATGTGTGGGTGTGGCGCTGTAGCTTGTGTTGAGTCGAGAGGCCAGTAGTGAACATTCTGATTTGCCCGTGAGTACCATCGAGCGGATCCTTTTAAGGATACATGATTCAGTATTTTTATCATGCATTTACTTCAACGCCAACGTCCTGATTGGTTTTGACGTTTATATTTTATTTCACTTTTTTCTTTTTCTTTTTTCTTTTTTTTTCTGTGGGCCAGGTGCGAAGCACAAAACCCCTACGTAGAAAGCGATTTTTTTTATTTTGCTTCGGTAACGCTAACATCCGGCCGACAGGTTTGATGTGAAGTGAAACAGAAAGAGGCCTCATTTGAAGCAGTATAACACCCGCTCGCACGTGCGTAGATGCGGGGGGCGTGATATAATAAAAGTGACGAGATTAAAGTATGAGTCGGGACTTCTGTCTAGGAATATCTGTGCGCTATGCCTTGGATTAAAGTATCATAACCCGACCCCCTGATCAGAATAAGTGTAGTATATATGCGCTCTACGTAATTAATATTTGTTAGTTAATTTCACTGGGCTGTTCTAGCAGGGGAATGCTTGTGTAATGTATATATCATGTGCGTGTTTACTCCACCTTAGATGTGCGAACCAGTGCATTATTCACTTGTTCATATATATTTGTTTGCTTTAACGTGAAGGAAGCTTTACCTTTACCTCCCCAGCAACTTTATTCAGTGTCTTTGAGGAACCGCAGATTAATTGCCATAAACCAGATGGACTATTAGGATAGTATTTACAAATCTACTTGATCTGATGATGTGATTATGCACGCACACCATTTCAGATTCTTCTTTGTGACGATGTTGCAGAGAATTTTGATTGTAGACAGCCCTGTCACATTAAGATCGTCGTCCTGAACCTGCTCTCAATAGTATTCAATTAGATACCTTCGGATACGGCAACTCTGAAAACGTTAGTGCTGATTTGATAATCTTCGTGGTGTCAGCCATCATAATCTTTCAAATGATTTCTTGCAGTTAAAATATACATGGCATAATCATTGGTGATATTGCTAATTCTATTCACATTGAATTAATCATGTCGAAAACATATTCTCCGGTGTTCTTCCCTAACGCCTGTTCTTCAGCAATATATTTTTGCACTTCGGACTTCAACCTGGTCAAAATCAACTTTAATAGGACTTTGTAGGATTTATTAAACTATAATTCCGACACACCTAAGGTGTACATTTAAGGAAGCATTGCAGAGGCTAGTAACTATATTTATTAATGTTTTCTTCCCCTGTTCAGGTAAGTTATGTTGGGAGTTTGTTAATTCTAACAGAATTGCACATTCTGCTGCCTCCTTGCAAAATATTGTTGGGCTACCTTCTTCAGTGATATTCATGTAGTTCAGTACAGCTGCCTTACCCTTGATTGTGTGGTTGTACAACTCTGAATAGTACTGTGTCAATCCGTTAAAGAATTCATTTTTTTTCGGTTCCCTGACTTACACTAAACTTCAAATGCTTTCGCTTGTTAAAAGTTGTCAGCTCATTTGCTATTCGATGTACTGTGTTACTGTTATTATTTAAACTGCATTTTTATCTCTTTGCAATATCTCACATTCTTTTTCTGTTGTGTTGTGTTCTTGGCTGTCCTAACGGGGCTGTTTACTTCCCTGTTTCCCGTACCTCTTTAAGGTATTCTCCATCTTTCAATCTATGCAACTCATTGACTAATGCTTTTTCAGACAAAGGTTTCCCAAGATATCTGTAGCTGATTCTACAACTGAAGTTCGTGTTTGCTCTTGAAAAGATTCCGAGCTTTCCACTGGATTCAATCATTTTCAAAAAAGAAAGCAATTAAATTAAATTCAGTATCGTAGTTGGTGCAAAAATTTGTTTTCTACATTGCTAGTAAAAAAAACTATTGTTTTAATGATAGATTTTTTTTTGCAATAAAACGACTTCCACAAGTCATTGTCGAATATTGTAATATTTAATTACATAGAAAATCTGAGCTTACACGCACCTATATCTTTTCATGAGCCAGTAAAAAACTATATACATTTATTTATTTACAAACAAGAAAGCTTTTTTCATAAAACAATTGGCTCACTGTATTTTACCTCGAGAAAATTTCTTCGTAAGAAAAATAGATACAATCTCCCATTTATTAACCAATCTGAAGCATAGAAATATTTCTTAAAAGTTGATCCAATTCTATTTTCCACAAACGTATAAGTAAGCATGGTTCTTCTTTTTCAGTAGAGAGTCACAAGTCATCAATCGGACAGGTTACATGCATTTTCTTACTCTCTCACCTTCTCTTTGGCGCTGCGTTCATTGATTCTTCTCATATCCTGACAACAAAAAAACATCACAGAGAGCCACAGATCGTCAATTGGATTGGCGACTTGCATTTTTAATCTCTCACATTCTCCTTCTTCCCCGTGTACTGACAACAAAGAAAGAAAGAACATCACAGAGAGTTACTCATCGTCTGACGAGACGCCAAGTCTAGTCGGTATGCATTTTCTCACTCTCTCACTCTCTATTTCATACAGCATTAGTTGATTCTTCTCTTTCCTCATGTACTTGTCCGCAACATAAAAGAAAGAGAAACAATTATTATTTTGCTTACTACAATTGTACACACAGCAAAAATTAGACATGCTTTTCTCAACAAACCTATTTCGACTTACGTTAACAAAACTGAACTCTAAAATACACATATTCAAGAAAAGCTTCATGAAGAATCTTCAAACAAATATTACTTCATGAATAACAAAAACTGATGTTAATTCTCATTGAATAAATCTTGCACTTATTAATAGAAACGAGACTCTCTTATCCCTCTTTTGATACTGTTCAACATTCTAATTCTTTAAATGTGGTGGGCTCGGTTATGTTAGGCACAAGGCCACTTCGCAGGCATAGCCAATACTCCTCACACCATCTTCAGTGTGACTTATCTTCAAGGGATCGCATCTTATATATATATATATATATAGAGAGAGAGAGAGAGAGAGGGAGAGAGAGACAAGGAGAGATACGCGTGTCCGTGTGTTTTATGAATCTGCCATTTTTATGTATGTAATTGTTGTTAGTCATCCATAAAAATAGCACCACTCAGACAAATGCAGTTGATGAATATTGGAAGAATGCCATTTCCCGGAATTATACAGAACAATTTTGTTTGTCAGTTACTCTGACATTAATTCCTGACAATTAACAGTAACGTCTGATTGATTTGTTTAAACAACTTTGACTTTTAAAACGTAGACCAGAATTTGGTTCTTAATTGATCAAATTTCACTTTTAAACATCGAAAATACTTTGGTAACATACATTTATTCATTAGCTCCCTGAATGACATTTAAGTGAAAAATAGAAACTTTAATGTGGAGAATGAAATATAAATTCATTGAAATAATTTATCAAAAATTTAGAAAAATATTGACCTGTTTCAATTATTGAAATATCATATACACTAAATTTTTTCACTTTAAATACACTATTGAAGATTTGCGTTTTCCTACACCCAATCTTCACTTTTAGTATTTCCCCTGCAAATGAACAGAA
The DNA here is from genome assembly GCA_037127315.1 of Ascarosepion bandense. Taxonomy (NCBI): domain Eukaryota; kingdom Metazoa; phylum Mollusca; class Cephalopoda; order Sepiida; family Sepiidae; genus Ascarosepion; species Ascarosepion bandense. Next base: position 3,947,518 of record JBBBDQ010000239.1, on the reverse strand, counting down.
ATTAGTTCAGCAGATATTAAAAAGAATAGAAAGGAATGTAAAACAAAGATATGACTTCTCACTGAATTTGTTCAACTTAAACAGGGAGGCAATTCTGAAAGAATTAGATGTCCTACTGAGATTCATTATGGGCTGCCAAAATCATTACGTCATAAGGTACCCATATGGCATATTTTTGATAGCAAATACAGAAAGAAAGCTACAGAAGGGAATGAAGAAAAGAGAGAAGAAATTATTAAACATCAACTGCAGGAATATAGAATGCATAGTTGCTAGTTAAAGGATAAGCCGAAAGTGCGAATTGCAAACCGGATATACCAAAATCAAGCAATTGCAGAAATTTAAATTTCTCGGAAGTGTTTTACCAGAAAATGGAAAGTGTGACACTGAAATCCGAAAGCGTACTGGGACAGCCAAGGAAGCATTCCAAAAACTAAGTAAATTACTTAGAAATAGAAAAAACTTCACTAGAAACAAGGAAAAGATTACTAAACTGTTACTCGATATCTATCCACTGTTTAGCAAAAACAGATTTGAAGCAACAGATATGTGGTTCTAAAGAAGGATGCTGAGGATAACATGAAACAATTGTTCCCAAGTTTTAGATAAATGGAAACAAAACGGAAAGTTATACTTAACACCAAGAAGAGACAGTGGGTGTTTCTGGAACACAAAATGAGGAAAGTGCTTGGAAAATCTGAGACTCACGGGACAGGTAGAAAGCAAAAGACACAGAGGAAAACAATGCATAAGATACAGGGTTTAGAAGGAATAACAGAAAAATAGTTTATTAAGATCTACAAGGGACAGGGATTGTTTACGTCCATGAGGAGACATGGCACATAAAGAAGACTTTGGCAATTTGTTGCTTTATTTAATAAATCCTACCCACACTATCAAAACTTACATTGCTGACGGATATACATATTCATAATTAATATCCAATTGAAAATGATTTGAAAGATTACCAATACATATAAATTGCTCTCTACGACGTAAATGCAAATTCATCAAGTAGGATGCCAGATGATTCAAACAAAATTATTAGCTAACCAATTATAAAACCTATCTTCGTTCGCTGTTTGAAAATTGTGCAAACAAAATCATATCTGAAAAAAGCACAAAAATCCAAAGCGCTGTCCTTTATCTTAATCTGCCTCTGAATTATTTACAAATTTAAGGGTGTTTTAAGAATTAATTAACAATAATAATTCTTTTGATTCCGTTAGCGCATTACTATTCTTGATTTGACCAAATTGTGTTGCATCTTCTTCCTTCGACGACAATATGTTCCATCTTACTGTTCCATTGTTAAATGCATCTTTTTGGTGTTCCAGTTTGACCCGAATGTTTCTTCAAAATGAATTTTCGCTAGCAGCTGACTCAGATTTCAAAGAGGAATTGTCATTTGATACGCTTATTTGACGCTGATACATTTTTAGACTGACTACCAATTCGTCTTCCAAACCTGACAAGGTCTATACTCTTTTATGAGCTTTACATACAGTTATTTTTCTTCTGTTTTTATAAAAACTTGTGGAGCGCAACTTAATAACATTGTATGTGAGTATATCTTTATTAAATGTCTGATTTGTAACGGCCGCTACTCTGTACAAGCTAAATCGTCAGCCAACACCCACAGAGATTAGCATATATAAACTTATCATTATCAGAAGACAGAAAAATAAGAGAACAGTCTAAAGACAATAGCATAACTAATATGAGAAAACTAAGAAAAAAAGCTTTTCATAGAGAAGATAGCGCCTTAGCTTCATTTCTCTGTCCTAAGTTCTTCCTTTAAAAGCTATAAATTCATTTAACTTCGCCTGGAGTACATGAAGCAATGTCGGTGAAGTAACAAATGTCATACTTCAAGAACTTAGATAACGAAGAACTGACAGAGAAAGGTAGAGAGACAACGTCGGTCTATTTGTTTTTCTTCTTAGAACTCTTTTCCCACCCATTCTTATTCTACCCATTACTATATTTTTTCTATTAGTCACATTAATTCTTCTTTATCTTCCTTTTTTGCTTAGTTTCTTTTTGGCTTTCATTTTCTTTTCCAGAACCAATTTTTCAATATCCTTCCCAGTTTTGTTCTTACCGTCTAATCTCATATTTCTAACCTTCTCCGAGTATTTTATTTCATACTTTATTCATTTCTTTTCTTTTCATGCTTTTATCCACCTTTTATTAATCTTTCATTCCACTTTCCTATTGCCATAATATACCCTCTTTTACGCGATATTCTGTCACTTTTATTATAATTCATTTCACTTTTTCCTGAAATACGCTTTCTATCTTTTTGTATTCAATAATTTTATTCTATTTTGGTTTACTTTTTCCCTTTTGTTTCCCTTCATTCACTTCTCCTTTCGCTTATTTTCTATTTTTTCTGTCTTTATTTCTGTCTTTATTTTCTGATATAATTAACATCTACCACAATAGAGCTAAACCAAAATCAAAGGTGAGAGCACACCTTTGCCCATTACACAGCCTTTTCGGACGCCCAAAATGATGAGAATGTCTATCTTAGATTCTACAAATAGACATTTTTTATTCGTAGATAGGTAAGTGTGATTATGCAGTGAAAATACCTATATGCACCTTTTTAAATGGGGATTGAATGCATATATAAGCCACTGGACTAGAGGTGCTCACGTAGGCATAAGAAACCAAGGAGAGGAAAACGCATCAGTTGCATACAGTTTAAAATGTTTGAATACTCAAGTTATTATACACAGATGCTAATTTCTATGTGGCATATACAAGAAAAGCATCAGCACATTAGTGAATCATATATTTTATGCCTATGTTTGTTCATTGTATTTAGTATAGATATTGTATACCACATGGACATGCGAGTAACAGTTAAACTTTAAGTGTCACATATAATATGCACATATTCCTCCATTCCTAGCCGTTTGCTATCTAAAGATATTTTGAGGTTCTAACATTTACATACTACTCGGGAAAGATGAATTTATCTATAAGGCACTGAAAAACTCTGTCAAATTTTGTACGCAATAATACACACTGATATTTCTTACAGACTAAATATGTAATTACCATAAAGAAAAAGAAAAAGCATAGCTGGTTACTCAATTTCCATGTCTGCTTGTTTGTTACGGTGTCTATAGCATCCCTATTGCCGAATTCTGCTCAGGCACATGTCTATTTCTTCAACACCCACAAAGTCAATCGGTCGTTAGTACTGCAAATATGGTGTTCGAACGTTAGTTGTAGTTTCCGGTAATAAGGGTATAATAAGGGTATAATCTGATCTGAGTGAGCAAGGGTTAGTACACTCGATCAAGAGTACTTATGCTTTTGTGTAAGGACAGTTTTGTCGACCCGATTTCATTCACAAGACATGGATCAATGTGTGCTTTGATTTTCAGGCACATTTCAACGGTGACGCATGCTGGGTCGTCTTCCTAGGCTGATACTACGAAGAAGTCACCTCCACACAAATTGACCAGGTGAAATTAACTAGAACCTGAATCTCATGGTCGGAATGATAACGTACTACCCACTTTCAAATTGAATTTGAAAGAATAGAACAAGAATTCATATATTTAATATGGAAAAAAATCACATCATTTTTTATGGTTAACTTTTGTTCACAAACAAATTAAAATAAATTTTAAACTTTACAAATAAGCGTTGTAAAAAGTTTTTCACACTCAGTATTCTCTTGTACGTGACTGTCTCTTAGAATTTTCAATGCTTTGATTTTAGATAACATAGCATTAATTTGGTATTATCGAATATTGTCAAATGTTTTGTTTTGTATTTATCAGCTCACAATAAATGTGATATATATTTTCCATCCAAAGAATTTGAGAATAAAATAGAATCATTTAATGAATACAGGAATAATGGAAGCATTATGTAGTCTGTACATGGCAACCATTTTTGTATAAGAATAATAAGATAGGTTATCTAGACGAATTTAGGAAGCGGCATAAATGTTCATTAAACATATATATAATTAACTTTAGAATTTATTCAAAATTAGTAAAAACTAAATGGCCTAATTGATCAAATTTCAATGAGCTTCATAAAAACAACTTCAATGCCAGTTCTTTTTTATTCATTTCACCCAAAGCAAGGCAATAAAGCCACTTCGAGTCAAGGGGACACTGAGTGCGAAAGAATAGAATAAAAAGAATAAATATTATTAAGGAGCGAGGATAATAAAAAAACAGGAGTTAAGAAAAATTGGACATTGCATTTAAATTTTACGATCAAAGTTAATTGAAAAGCAAGAAACCGGAAGAGAGTTCCACCAGAGAGAAATGCGAGAAAGAAAACTGTTAGCATAGAATTTATAGTTAGCCATTTCACCTATAAAATGAGACCTTCGGCCAATTTGGTACTGCGCTGAAATTCATAAAGTCTACGTAACATAATGGAACGTTCCTCAGAACAATTACCATGAAAGTACTTATAGATAAAGCACAGAGAAGTTCAGACCAAATTCCATGATATTTAATCCATCTTATTCCCACTGCCTTCTGAAATGTAAAATACATGTGTGTGTTTCATACCAGGCAAGTTTTCTTTATTCATACAACTGGTCGTTTAGGATGGTTGTAAAAATATATATGTATAGAATAAATTACAAAATATTATTTAGGAATGATTATAATATGCATACAAATGAAGTGGGTTGGTGAGACCTTATGTTAATCAGCTGCAGAAGAAACGAACATCATTTATTACTCAGCGATGTCATAAGACGAAATAAATTACTAAAACACTATGAGAAAGTTCATACATGACTTAAAAAGAGCAAGCATTCGAACATACGTGACATCGATATTACATCATATATCCCAGCTTTAATACGTGCAGATATTTGTCACCAGTTTCACCATATGCTATGATGAAAGGAAATAAAAACGCAACAAAATGTAATATTTGATATGAAGTTAAAGGCAAAACCGGTTATGGTTGAATTTTTATTCGCTGTACAGATTAGAATAAAAATGGTTCCTAACAACTTGTAAATGCAGCTTAGTAATAATGCAAGATTGCACAGCTTTACAAAATTCTTTTAAACGACTCTGTTTCCGTATTCTCACTGTTATGGAAACCTTCCTATTCTTTTAATTATTCAATTTATCCTTGTCTTTTTTCTCACAAAATGAATCTCTCTTTTTCTTTCAACCCACTTTATTTTTCCCCTTTCATTTTTATTTGTCGTTTTTATTTACTCTCTATTTCTTCGCCTACTCATTGCTGTTCAACCCATTGTTACTCAGTGTTGCTTTACCCACTATCTCATTCATTCTTTCTCTTCCTTTCCCTCTGCCTCTCTCTCTCTCTCTCTCTCTCTCTCTCTCTCTCTCTCTCTCTCTTTCATATCTGTTCCGTATTCCTTGAATCTGTTAATGTTTCATTTTATTTTTTTTTTAATTTTGTCTTTTAGTCCGTTTGTTCTTCTTGTTAGTCTAATTAATCATTGAACGTTCTCATTTTTTGTTCTTTTTATTTTCATCATTTTTCTCTCTTTTCCTTTATTCGTTCAAAAATTCAATCCCTTATAAATATTTTTTCTTATTTTCGTTTGGCTGTTACTTTTGTTTTCATATATTCTTTTCATTTTATTCCGCATATTTCCCTTTCTTACATTTCACTTTCTTTTTAATACTTTTTTTTCTTCCTTTTAATGTTTACGAATTTCTTTTCCCCATACTCTCTTCATCGTCATCGTCATCGTCATCATCACTGCGGTATCATTTACCAACCCTTCCTCTATCTTTTCTCTACGCTCCTCCTTCCTTCACACAGTCTACTCTGTTCCAGTTAATAGTGAAAGTGAAATGACTATAAGGTTTTAAAATGGGCTAATAAACGATGATTATCTCTCCCAGATCAGTCCCAAGAGCAATAGAATTAAAGCTTGGAAGTAATCTATCACTATTAACTACCGGAATTATGTCTTGGGAATGACTGGGACCCGAGTCTGGCGAAGAGCCGACCTTTGCACAAGTTGTGGAACTGTGTAAATCTAAGATGAGTTGTCAATGCTCTCTTCTTGACGCCCTGGCTCCCGACAACGCGCCACTGATGAACCGCCCAAATCGAACGCTGCTAATATAAAGCAGGATAGAGTTTCTCTTTTTGTCTTTCTCCTTCTAACTGTCTCTATCTATCTCTTACTTTTTATATTTCTCCCTCTCTCTTTCTCCCAGTCGCTTCTTTATTTCTAATCTACCGTTGTTTCTTTATTGAATTACCTTTACCTTATTTCTCGTCTCTTTCTCTTTGTCTGTGTGCATGTCTATGTAAAGATCTGCTTTCTGGTTTATCCTTGTTAGCATTCTTTAAATATCTTCTTTTATTTGCCATATCCTTTCAGGACGTAAGCGATCATAGCTCTCTACATCATTATATCTCTTGTAGTTCTTAATACGTTTTGTCTTGTTGTTTCTCAAAAACCTTGTTCTGTCATCCATTTGCTTAGTTCATCAAGTATGTCAGGCGCTATTTTTCCCTTGTCCTTCTTTCACCCTATCCGCCCTTTGTCTCTTTCAGTTGTTAAGTATAAGTTTCCCTTTTGTTTCAATTCTCTCGAAAACCTCGTCGTAGCTCACATGTTTGGTCCATGGTATCCTCAGCATCCTTCTGTAGAACTAAATTTCTAATGCTTCGAGTTTCTTATTCATCTTTGAGGAGATTGTCCAGTATTCCCTGCTATACAATGAATGCTGCTTTTGGGAAGCGTTTTTGGCCATCCCAATGCGTTTTGGTTGTTTTCCTATTGCCCTACTGTATGGGTTGAATACATCCGGTGAGAAGACACAACCTTGTCTTACACTTCTATTAATAAATCCGATGAGAAGACACAATCTTGTCTTACACTTCTATTTTTACATACGTGCTTATTTTGTACTTTGTGATGTTGGGGTAGGTATGATTACAACAGATATGTTGAAGAGCTTTCTATTCAGCTTAACTTCAATAATTCTTTCAGATAACTTACAGTATCCCAGAACGCATATTTTCATGCCTTGATCTATTATCAATCCAACTCCATTTTCATTTTTATCTCCGACTGCATATATAATCTTGTGGTTGTCACTGAAAAAATCTCCTTTGTTTGGCCACCTAGTTGCACATACATCTACACTTCTTCAGGGTTCCAACCTTTCATGTTTCGAGAGATTTTTTTCTTTTTGTTTTTTTTAATACGAACAGTTGCTGGATAATTGTCGAGTCACACCTATCACTCATGACGTTCCTTTTCGGTCGATGGATCTGTCCCGACTAATTTTATCTCCTTTATGCCGTTTATGCTAACAGTTGTTGGATGACGGTCAGGTGACACCTGCGCATGTCGTTCCTTACCTGGCGAGGAATTAATTTCCTCAGACTTAACTTCCTTCTTGCAATTAGGTTTCATATTTTGATTGTTTGTTGCCATGATGTTTTGGGGGATTAGTTATGGAATTGTTTCCCGTTACCTTCTCCACGGTGACGACCGTACTGGTAATAAGTTTAGAAACGTAATGTTAATTTGGGTAGCATCATTTAATTATTTGTTTTATTTTTTTCTTTTTGTCGTGACTGAGTAGGAGCAGTTACAAATAAATTAAAACGTTTTTAGAAAATTAATAATTATTTAATTTTCTTCTTCCTTCTACCTTACTAACTCCGATTCATAAACCCTTTCTTCGTAACAGATAAAGGAAGTACAAAAACTATTTTTTTTAAACCAGTGCACATACCTGTGCACCAGTTTAAGGAAGTCTGTGAAGAAGTATATATATATATATATATATATATATATACATATATATATATATATATATATATATATATATATCCGAGTGAATACAAGACGAAGAAAGAATTCTTACACCGTCCAAAACATTAATTTAAAACAGTGCTCGATATATAACATATAGAGCTGTGAATATTTAATATAAATTATATTTTAGAACATGTACATAATTTTTATCCACGACAAAGGTACGTTTGTTTCGGCATTGAAACTTCAATGTCTCATCAGGCAGTGTGTAAAGTAATAGAAAGCCTCTTCCCTTATATTTGTTTAGTTTTGTTAGAGGTGTTGGTGGGGGTTAGTGATAGGGGAATAAGTCTCTGATCGTTGGACTTTTTGGAGAGGGTGTTTGTTTTTAAAGTTCGAATTTCAGTTGAATTCATTACATTCACTTACGCGCAAATACCCTTGGGAAAGGTATTAATCCGTCTCTTCCTTCCAGTTATGGGTTAAATAACAGGACAGATTGGGTTCTATAGCCTTGGCTGGCAACCAGTCTACCGCAGAAAGCAATGGCAACCTACTGCGGGATAATCTTCTGCCCAGTCAGTCATATCTCTTTCAAGACATGATCGCCCAAGCGTTTTTCACGTATGGCACTTAACTGACTGATATCAGCAGTGTATGCACACGCCAGTCACCGAAAGGACTCAGTTCAGTTCTGAAGAGTCATGCTATATAAAAATTAAAACCTACCAAAGGGCGGAAGAACTCTCGATTAGTCAACAGTCAACTAACTGGAGGTGGTTTCTTTATATATACAAGATTTAATTTATATAGTGGTTAATTTGCATCGATGCATTTAAATCTTCAGTGTTTGCATAATGATAAATTTCTTAAAAGAGGCACAACCCTTATGGAAAAACAATACAGTTAATACATTTTTATTAGTGCTCCATTTTGTTGTTTCTTGTTGATTACAGTTAGAAATTGCAAGCATCAAATTAATATCGACAAAATGTTATGTAGAGGGAACATGGAAAATGTTCTTAATCATTTTGTGTTGTGTTGCTTGAATGCTGTTCTTATCCGTCAACAAAGAATTAATCAATACAATTAATGCAGGTAACGAGAATACAATCAATAAACACACAGAGAAAGTATCATCAGCATAGACGATATTTTTAATCAAAAATCAATTTTACTCGATGAAATCTATAAACAGTCAAAGGAGAAATTGGTTTTCGAAAGTTTGTACGACGTCTGCTTCGTGTTATCCTTTCGGTTCAAGCATTCTGTGTATTCGAATTTATGTCATCAGACAAGATACTGCACCAAAGATTACCCACCCATATGCAAGTGTTAACACAAGAGTGTTATCTGTTTCTCAAAATTTCTGTAATCTCCTATGTAGAAAAATTACCATTTTTACTTCTATTTTGATTTATTCTCTATTAAAATATCTGCATGCGTTAAAATTTCATCAAAAGAATTAAATATCATTTCTATCGTTATTATAAAAATTAAAATAAAAAGTTTTTGATTTCTTGTAAAAATTATATCCAGATTCCGAAATGAGTAACAAGCGTCTTTCGCATAGTACCTGTTTAATGTATTATTTTTACAAATAAAAGGGCTCACCTTGATGCTTTCTAAGACCTTATATGAAATTATTTTACACATTAGCATTTTTATAGTGAATACCCTATACAAGATCCAAGAACACTCAAGGTAGAAAGTCACTGAAGACAGTTGTGTGAGCGTTTTTGCAACGGGCTCAGTTTATTCGGCTATGTAAGAAACATAACGGTTAACCCTACACTTGAAGAGGTTAAAGTAGTAGTGGTTAGGAAAGCATCCCCCAGGGATTATGCTTCACAAAGCTAACTAACATACATTTCTATATTTTAAATTAATTAATCTATCTCGTTTTTTACTGGGAAAGATCATCGTGTTTTACAGTTTATATTGATGCAAATATTTTTAAAGACTAAAATTAATCAAATAAAGATTAATATAAATTAATCTGCTTAGAAATGTATGAGTTTATTTTTTGATAATCATTTCATTTATAGTTAAATAGAAGCGACACATTTATCATCATTATTTCTTAAGTTATCCTGCTTTAACACGATTATAATTGTAAAGTACCCAGTTGGGCTGAACTCAGGGGATCGGTTCACTAATAGAGGCATAATGGCAGGTGGTCAATTTCTCTTATTAGAGACAAGACGTCTTCAGCAAGGGAGAATTATAATAGTCAGGTTTTTAAGTGTTCAGTCACTGAAGTGCATTGAACAATTTAGATTGCAGTCTAAGAATCAAAATATAAAATTTAAAGAAACACAAGAAAAACTATTTATTACTTCAAGAAAAATTATATATTTGTGTGTTACCCCACGTGGCTTTTCCAAAAACTATCACTAGGGTGCGCTCTTTAAGTCCATAAAAAAGTTAAGCATATTCTCTCTCTTTCTTTCTTTAACTCTTTGCTTTCAGATGAAGTCGAACGTAGGAAAAGAATGATGCCGCTAGTGTTAGTTCGTTTTTCTTCGTCTGTTGACATTTGAGCCCTCTCCCACACGCACATACACAAACATGTCTACCACACCCGCTTATCTAATAAACACACAAACAAGTACATTCCCATAACTAGTTTCAATGTCTTTTCCTTTCATTTTAATAATATACACATGTTAATACTTTTATTAATACATGCATATAATTGCCGCGTGTTTTAAATTCATTGTTTTTTGTTACTTATTTTTGCCCAGACACACATGATTCGAAAATATTGTTTCCAGGAGCTCATTAATATTTACTATACGACATAAACACAATCATATCAAAACTGTTGATTCCCTTTACGAAGTGGGGACATATTTTTACTCGAACATCATAGTAACCCGCAACATATATTTCAAGAAACAGAAGAAAATGATGCATTATTTCAAATGACAGAAGAAATAAGTATGTATTATTTCAAGAAAACTGAACATAAAAAGATTAGGTCATCTAATTAAAATAAATATATTCTTGTGATAAAAAATAAAGATTTAGTATTGTTAGGATCACAAACAGAAGAGATCTTCGTATTGCATCCGGTAGAGAGACCCAAAAATTTTAAAGATGTCTAGAGTTCAGAATAATCCAATAACTCTTAATTATTGCATCGTGAAAGAGACCGACCCAAAACCAATATGTTTCACTTTATAAGCAATGTGTGTAAACTTAAGTAATCAAGATTGTTCATTCAGTATCGTTATTTAGGAAACATTTTAATTATTTGTTTTACGACTACAAAGGAAAAATACTTTCTCCTTAATTATTTTGTTGTATGTAATATAAGAAGCAAATATCCAGTCTTTAAGGATACAATTCGTATTAAATATTATTCAAAAGATGGTCTTTTCCGATCTCAGCAAAATTATTTTCACATCCTCTAAATGATGTCTTCTATAGATGATGTTTTCATCACTTCAAAGTCATTGATTGTGCAGAAGGCAATCTGTCTTATTTTCACCACCTACCCTTCATTGGGTGATAGGTGGAGATATTTTTATGCTGCACTTTTACATTGTTAATATTTTGATGTTATTCTTAATGTTTAACGCAAGAAAAATGCAACCGTAAATTTTAAAACGAGGTCCAAAATGCAACTGTAAATTATAGTGAAACGAAGTATAAAACGCAACTGTAAATTGTTGGAAAAGGAGATCTAAAATACATCTAAATATTTCACAATGAATAAATAACATTTTTAGTAACAAATTAAATATGATTATTTGGAATTTCAATTCATATAAGAGCAAATTAATATCCAGTTAATTACAGATCCAGAGAAATTTTCGGAGTTTTATACACTAAAATGATCACAAAGATGTTTTGTCATTGTTTTTGTATTTTTGTATTATATATTATAATTTTCAATATTCATTTAAACGTTTTCGGTTCAATGAACTACTCTATAGATTTTAGGTATCATCAGCATATTTGTATTTATGAAATTATGCAAGAATTCCATGATATTTTAGCAACATTCAAAACCTTCATCGTGTCCATTCTCATTTTATTAAAACAATATAAATAAATAAAAAAACGATGATCTATTCAGATACCAATAATTTTAACCTAGTTTTCATAATGCATTAATAATGCATTCATAATGGGAATGTAAAGAGATAAGCAATGATAACATTAAATTCAATTTGAAAATCACAAGAAAATTATTACTATTTTATTACTATATCATAGTCCATTAATTACGTTACCGTTAATAAAGATTTAAAAAGACTCTCACACACACACACAGCACATACACACACATGATATATATATCGCGTGTTTGCTCTTTAACAGTGCTTTATTATTTTATTTTCTACAATAATTCTGTCGTCGAGTAGCGAAGAATATATATATATATATATATATATATATATATATATATTAAAATTTTCCAAGATCGTATGGCCATTTCATCGAATGAAATTTGCTCCATTGGTGATCTTAAACACTATGGTAAAATACTATTAGTTGTTTGAGTGTGCTTGTGGGTAAAGACAACTGAAGTAAGCGTAGCGAAAAGAAAAGGAAAAGGTAAAAGGAAAGGAAGGAGAGAAAAAAGAAAATAGAAAAATGGGAAGGGGAAGGGAGAAAGAGGAAGGAAAAAGTGTGTCAGACTGACAGATTGAGGGGAACGTTGGCAACGATGGTGGGACTCGAGATAGATACATTAAAAAATAGATAAAAATGTCTATAGAAAAGAAAGATGACGACATTTATCCAGCTTCTTCAAATTTTTTCAAATTTTTTTAAAACCAAAACAGGGTTTGAATATTGTTCAGATGAAAATAATTTATGTTAAAAATTTATCTCAGGAATAAAAAGGAAAAATACGAGAAACTAATCTATAATAACATACCAAAAAAAAAAAAGAAAAACAACTATTATAAGAAAAATTAAAATTTAGATAAATGTAAATTAAATTAGAAATAAATCCAAGATGGCATCAACACTTAATACTTCTGATATAAATAAATTGAAAATTTGACAAATAATAAAAATTATTTGATAATGTATATAAAAAATTATATACATATATATATGTGTATATAATCATCCACAGACAGATCTGTTTCGCTGTATCATAGCTCATCAGTACAGTTAAACACCGATTGCTTTTTAACGCAGGATTGAAACCCGACCAAACTGACTTCAGTCGGCGATTTTACCTCTGAGCTATGGGCGCTCGGTAGAAAGAGGCAGACTTTTTAGCGTGTATATTATCATTATAAACGCCCAATAGCTGAAAGTGTTTTAATTCATTGCTGAGTAAACGATGCGTAGATGCTAGAGTAGCTACTGTTTTTCAATGTCTACCATTCTTCCAGAGTGCTCGATCAGGGTGTGAGAGCGTAAATAGTCATCCACAGACAGATCTGTTTCACTGTATCACAGCTAATCAGTACGGTTAGACTCCAATTGCTTTTTAACGCAGGATTGAAACTCGACCGAATTGGCGTCAGTCGGCGATTCTACTTCTGAGCTATGAGCGCTCGGTAGAAAGAGGCAGACTTTTTAGCGTGTATATTATCATTATAAACGCCCAATAGCTGAAAGTGTTTTAATTCATTGCTGAGTAAACGATGCGTAGATGCTAGAGTAGCTACTGTTTTTCAATGTCTACCATTCTTCCAGAGTGATCGATCAGGGTGTGAGAGCGTAAATAGTCATCCACAGACAGATCTGTTTCACTGTATCACAGCTAATCAGTACGGTTAGACTCCGATTGCTTTTTAACGCAGGATTGAAACCCGACCGAATTGGCGTCAGTCGGCGATTCTACTTCTGAGCTATAAGCGCTCGGTAGAAGGAGGCAGACTTTTAGCGTGTATATTATCATTATACACGCCCAATAGCTGAGAGTGTTCTAATTCATTGCTGAATGAACGATGTGTAGATATATTAATGCATGTTTTATTAAATAATGTAGATAAGTTTTGTCTATTTATTTTATGTAAATTTTTTTTCATTTTCTCTGATAAGCTTAATAGCATTATTATTAAATGAAAAAAGAAAATTACAAGATTGATACATAATTTTTTTAATAATCCAATCTAAGCTTTCGGCTTACATACGCCATTTTCAAAGATGTCAAATTACATTATATATTATAAACACGGACAAACTGTTTTTGTTTACATGGAAGATTTACAAGCAGCAACAAACTCGAACATATAAGACGCTGGAAGCGAATGTCGCATCACAGCCCATGACGTCACACATGACCAAGCGAGAGTGAAAACAAAACATATTAAGTATGGGAAGCCATTGGAATAAACCAATAGCTTCTGTTATTAATTATAGGCATTGAAGGATATTTGTGGAGATTTCAGAGTTTATCTTGTTCAGGTTAGGTTTCAACTGCTTTCTTGTTATTTCTCAAAAACCTAACTAATATTTATGCTGGTCACATCACATACACGCTTTCACGACCCTTGACACTACACTTGAACGATAATTTTAACATTTTTTGGTATTTAAAACAACAAGTCTGGTCATATACACAATTCCGGAAAATCCTAGTTGAAAACACAACTAAACTACGCGGTTATGGTATTACCGGTCGCTTGCTTGAACTAATCCAATCTTTCTTAAATAACCGCAAAATGAAGGTCGTTCTGAATGGGCGTGCTTCTTCGTCCTACAGCACGAATGCTGGTGTCCCACAGGGTTCTATCCTGGGCCCGACGCTCTTCCTTATTTTCATCAATGACCTCCTAGATGAGATCAAGTCCCAAGTAGGCATCTACGCAGATGACACTACAATATACTCCCGCACCAGTGAGAAACCTGTCGTGGCGGGCAGACATAATCTCGCTGCTGACCTTCAACGGGATCTACATTCTGTGGTGAACTGGGGCAAGAAATGGCTTGTCAACTTCAATTCATCTAAGACCAAGCTGTTGTTTGTCAACCATTATAGGCAACCTCTCCTGCCTCCCATAAGCATGGACCAAGCGATTCTCCCGGAGAGTAATACACTACGCCTCCTCGGACTTACCCTGTCCTCAGACCTCAAATGGAACCACTATATTGAATCCATAGCAAAATCTACTGCTAAGAAGGTTGGGTCACTATGTCGATCCAGGATGTTTTTTCCACCTGAATCCATCCTGCATATATACAAGTCAACCATCCGTCCGTGCATGGAGTACTGCTGCCATTTATGGTCAGGTGCCCCTGCTGTTCTCCTCAGTGTTCTTGACAGGCTCCAAAGGAGAGTCTGTAACGTGATAGGTACTGATCTGGCGACTCGACTGCAGCCACTTCCCCATCGTCGAAATGTGGCTTCCCTTTGTCTGTTCTCTAAATACTTTCATGGCTTCTGCTCAGACGAACTTGTCACTGATGCCTCCTCAAAGGTGTTTAGTGCAACCAGACTGGCAACTGGGTCCCACCCATTCGCAGTCAGGTTAGCCAGATGCAGACGACAATTCTACTCCTACAGCTTCTTCTCTCGCACTTCTCGCCTGTGGAACTCGCTCCCGTATTCTTGCTTTCCTGACGGCTACAACCTCCAGAAATTTAAATGCAAAGTCAATACTCATTTACTAACCACTGGACTCTAGCTCTCTCCCCACCCCCGTATAACCTTCCCCTTCTCTCCACCTATGTATCTGTCATCGCACCTGCTTTCTCAGCTTTCTATTGTTCCTTTCTAACTAGTATGTACTCCTCACTCTTTTCTAATTAATCTTTTTACATTTATGTAGCCCCCTGCACATCAGTGGCGTTTCCGCCTTGCTCGGGATGAAATGATTTTAAAAAAAATGAAAACAATTAACAAAAACTAAAAATTCTCCAAGCTATATACATAAACAGCTTATTATTATTATTATTATTATTATGTCATTTTTCATTATAAATCGATTTCTACTATGGTTGCACTACCTACCACATCAGCAGGAAGACCTAAAGCAGGTAGTGGTGTTTTGTTTTGACTCTATTTCATGTTTTTCATATCTCCCTAACATTCCTAGCGTTACATAGACAATGTTCTCCTTAGTGTGTGGGCTGTACTTAACAAACAATTTTTTGTATATCTCTTAAGTTGGAGTTTGTACGGATTCTTTCAGTGTGTTTTTTGTTCCATTTTTTATCATTCCAAGTGCACCCACTATCACTGGTACGATACTTGTTTTCAATTTCCATATATTTTCTATTTCAATTTCTAGGTTTTTAAATTTTGACTTTTTTGAATTCCTTGGTTGCTATGTTACAATCCGCTGGACAAGCCATATCAATTAATAAGCAAGTTTTTTTGTTTTTGTTTTTAACAATAATGTCCGGCCTATTTGCTTCAATTTTTCTGTTTATATAGATGGTGTAATCTCATAGAATGGTGACATCTTCTATTTCTGTAACTGCTACTGGGTGATATTCATACCAGTGTTTGTTTACATATTCTCCATAGTGTTTGCACATTGTCTAGTGTAAATATTGCCCCACTCTATCGTGACGATTTTTATATTCATTTTGCTCAAGCAGAGAACATCCTGAGATTAGATGGTCAATTGTTTCTTGGTATTTATCACAGAACCTGCATTTTGGATCCACACTATTATGTATAATATTTGCTTGAAAGTTCCTAGTGAAAAAACTTTAAAGAATAAAGTCTTCAGTTTCAGACTTTAATCCAGATGCACGTAACCATCAATGAATAATAACTTTATCAACATTGGGTTTATTAGCACGTTCTGGATATTGGCCACGCAGAGGTTTCTCTTGCCAGCGTTGTTTTATCAGTTCAAGAGCTTTATCCTTGGCTTTATTTTTGCTGCAATAGTTGGTTCTTGGCTTCTGTTTGCTTTTCAACATAATCTACTAAATGTAAATCTTGTTTGTATTTACTGCCTTCTTTCATTATTGAATATTTTTCTTTCTGTTTTCATGTTGTTTAACTTATTGTATTATCCAGTCCTTTGTTGTTTCTATGTATGTTAGTAAGCCAATAGTTGTTGTCTTGTATGACAGTTCTAGCTGAATAAGACCTCTTCCACTTTCTTTACGGGGTATGTATAGATGGTCTACATCAGCCTTTGGATGATGCATCTTATGTTTAGATAGGGGCTTTCTTGACTTAAAATCTATTTGTCTGGTGTCGTTTAGAGTCCTGTTCAAGATGTTGAAGTTATATTAGACCACTGGGATGGCAAGGTTATTAATGGCCATAATTCTGTTCTTAGAATTCAATTCAGTTTTTAAAATCAGTCGTAACCTTCTATAGTACTCTTTGCGCACTATTTCTTTCATTTTTTTGTGAATTCTTTCACTCTCATTTACATCTAGTTACTTATAAGTTTCTTCTTGCTCTATGTCTTTTAGTGTTGCAGCAGGTTCAAAGCTAATTGAGGATGTTTGCTGTAGTGATCCTCATAAAACTGTAATTTTACCACATTTATTCACATTTATTCACATTTCATTCCAATGTCTTCACTGAAGCATTTTACTGATTATTATTATTATAATAATTATTATTATTTTCATTTTTATTAAGTTACATATTTCCAGTATTTAAATATAAGTATATATATTATATTTTTTAAAATTAGTTTTTATATTATAAATAATTATTATTAATTTATATTCACTTATCGTCGTATGTTATTTTCATTATTAGGATTATTAGTATGTTTATTTTTATTATATTTATTATTATTATTAGTAGTAGTAGTAGTAGTAGTAGTAGTATCTTTTCTAATATTTTTTACAAATTTTCAGTTATTTATTTATATTTTAAATTTTTTAAATTTTTTATTATCACTTTTTAAAATTATTTTTATTATTTTTTAATTTCTTAATTTTTAATTTTTTAATTATCATTAATTTTAGGGGACTAGATTTTAATTTCTTTATCACCACGTTATTATTACTCCAAATATAATTATATAATACTACTATTATTATTACGATTAAAATTAATAAGAAAAACAAACAATATTTCTCTGGTAAATTCAACCCCTAATTTTTAAGTTTTAAATTTCAATGTCATGCATCTAAAGCAGACAACTAGCAACTCGGGTCAAAATGGATTTGTAAAAATCTTCAACTTTTGTTTCTTGATTATAATACTCTGTTAAATTTAAAAATAAATTTTAACATTAAGTTCTCTTTGGATTTAGTCTCTAGTAGAAATCTCCTTACTAAATTTCAAGGATTCTACTTTACTATATATATATATATATATATATATATATATATATATATATATATATATATATATATGTATATATAAAAGAAAAATTAAGACAGACACGTTATTTCATGGTGAATCGGAAGTATAGGCCTATTTCAGGCGAACCATCGTCAACTTCCGTCTTTATTTTACAAAAGATTTTTGTCGAATAACATGTCTGTCTTAATTTTACTTATATTTGCTCTATATGTATTTATATGCATATATGCTTAGAGCTCTCTGAGAGAGTTCTCTTACCCCTGTATGTACAGGATACTCCTTTGGATTCTTATATACCCACACTGCATGCTGATATATATATATATATATATATATATATATATATATATATATATATATAATGTTTTACTGAAATAATATATCTGGAGCTAAATATCGTAAACCATTGTTAAAGGAAATCGTGATTAAATTTATTTTTAATGACTGTTGTTGTCTACCTTTCATAATGCATGAATTTCCTAATATTCGTAAAGACACAGACAGTGAAAAATATATATGTTGTGTACTTATATGCAGTGACTCCGCATAAATGTCAGTAATGTTTTAGCAAGTTTAAAACGGATTACTGTAATTATCATTCGGTGGCAAATCTGTGGTGATTTAGTATCGAAACAAGATACATCAAGTCAAACTTTCACAAAAATTAATTTCTATCACATTTTTCTTAGGTGAATACCCACCAACTATTAAAGTGACCAGCGTAACAGTAGAATGAATAATATTAGGAAATAATCTTTATTCCTACTTATTGAAATAAAAACATCCAGAAAAGACAAATTAAAATTAACATACAATATCAAATCTTATAATTCAAAGAAATTTATGATTATTCATGACTATCTGAAGCATATTGCACAGTTATCTAATGAGGTGTTTGTTTTTCCATCAGCTCTCGCCAAAGAATCAAGGTCTGCATCAAGCTCTATTGAAAACCTCACGTTTTTTCTTACCGGAGTAGCATAAACCATACAAATGGGTAGTGTATGTGAACAATATCGCTTAAAAAGCAATGTTTATTACTTTCTATCAAATTTATTGTAGTAACGTATTCAGAAATTAGGATTTACTAAATCCTGAAGAAACCATCATGGTAGGCTACTTTAGTCAATAGCAACTCAAGCATTTCATTGATGCATTACACCCAAAATTTAATCAGCCTTTGTCAATATAAACAGTATAATTCTTGAGTATGACCATGCAAGAATTGTTCAATAAATTTAAACTAATGAATGTAGGCTGCTATATTCAACAAATGAAGAACTCTTAAATTATTGTGATTCCTTTGCTTACTCAGTGGATATTCATTTTCAGAAAATTTCTGTAAAACAAAACCCCAGAACATTATAAATGAATAAAAGAAATAAGAAACATTGCGTTAAGTTTGCGAAAACGTTTATCTTCTTGATTCATACAAATTGACTTAACTATATATAGAGTCATTTTATCTCTTCATTGATAAGGCAATATTAATTTCTAAGCAATCTACATCTCTCTCATACACACACACACACACACACACACACACACACACACACATATATATATATATATATATATATATATATATATATATATATAATAAAAGGATTGATATTAAATCCTGATATAAAATATCCGAACAAAGTATGTAAGGTGGAATTCGTGAAAACCAGTTGGATATTTTTAAAAATTATTTCGATAAAAAATATTTTAATTTTTCAAAATGAAACATGTTCAACATGCAACTGGTTTTCACCAATTACATCTTGCACACACACAGAGGCACGCACGTACACACACACACACAGAGGCATGTAAACACACACGCGCAATATGCACACGCGCACACGCATATATATATATATATATATATATATATATATATGCGTATATACCTTTAGTGTATAAAAAAGCATAGTGGCGAAGAAAGTGTGGAGTATTTACTTAAGACTGATCGAAAAGTATTCCCCAGTGGTAGAGTATAATTTGAACAGCACTTGTGAATATTTATCTTCGATTTCTCCGATTCTCAAGTAACCGTCCTGCTTTACTCCCCGTGGTGTGATTAGAATCTAGTCTATTATTTGACCTGTGCAACCAGAGAAGTCGCCATTTTATGCGTATTTACGTTTTCTTAAACACTATTCGTAGAAAGAATGACTGGCACTCGCACAGACAAATTGTAATATAAAACCTCTTTTTAAACCGTGATACTTTTCTGAGTTCAGATGATGATATGCGGGTATTGAGAAACTGAGGCTGTTGATGAAACCGAAATAAAAATACAGTAAAATATTGTTTACTTCTGAGAGTTAGTTAACGAAAAAATTATTTAGGAAATAAAAATATTCAGCTTTTACGCGATAAAAGTCTTTTGATGTGCTATAAAGACGATCGCTCTTAAAATTCACTCATCTTGTTATCAACAGAGAAGTATATATTTTTGTTTTGAATGTGTTTATTTAAGTAAGTATAACTTTTCCTACGAGATAAGAAATAAGGTAGTAAACTATTCGAATCGGAAATACTTTCTTTCTAGTATGTCTGTGAGATTCAGGATTATTTGTCTGTGTACGTGGCGTGTGCTCACTCTAAAGTTTTGAACTGGTAGAAAATAACAAATGTAATTCATCTGAACATGTAAATTGTAATAGAGTCTAGAAAGGCTAGCAAAGTTTCGTCTATGGGAAAGTGGTTGTAAGGTGGAAATATTTCAACACCCACAAAAAGCATGAACACTTTTGAATTCTGTGAAATCTAGATAATGAAGATTAAATACTCCAGTAAAGATATGACAGAAATAATCTTTTTTTAGTGTAAATTGGCTATTGTAAAAATAAAACATAGGAGAAATCTAGCACTTTCTGAAGTGAAACACGAAACTGAACCTTATTTCAATCTTTTTGGCGATTGATATGTGTCCTACTTCAGGTCTGGGGAGATCTTTAGGGTCAGTAGACGTTCAAGCAAGGAGCCTTATTAGGAGTTAAACGTTCATCAGGACTGGAGAAAATTCAATATGTTCAGTGATAATGAGAATTTACTAGATTGATTTGTGGGGAGTAACAGTTAGTTTTTTCTCATTACGCTGTTAGAGCGAGTTCAGGAGTTCAGATGATAGATCAGTTGCTGGCTTCTCGTGAGCTAGACTTTTGTGTGTGCTCTCATAAATTGTTATATCGTCTACATATATATTCAAGTGTATTCTTAAGCATAGTATATTCTGATAGGAATGACTTGATAATTGAGAAAACTCTCTCTTACAGAAATATCAAAGCTGGAGAGTTTGTATAGCAAGCCCCTATACTGCATAGGCTTTTGAAGTACCTAAGGTGATCATTTCTGTGTATGAGAGAAAGAGAGAGACAGTGTTGGGGGAGTGTTACAAATAGGTATATATATATATATTAAATTCTACTGTAAAGTAATCGCTAATAGGTTAATTTCGAATGCTCTTGCGCGTAAATTTGATTCACGTTAATATTTCATTAATAGAGCATTGCGAAAAACTCATCTAACTTTATCTAACAAATAACAACGCACAGGTATATTTAATACTGTATGATCTAACATGGGCTTCAAATTTTATTACTGCATGTTATTAAGAGATTTAGTTTTATTAGTTTCATTTATTAGTTTCATTAAAAAAGTACTTTTTGTTCGTTTGTGACAGTCATATTAGCCTCCATTATTTTATAAACTCTCAATATTACTTCAAGAAACACTGACATGTGTTTTAAATGTAAAAATAATTTATGCTTCTTATATGGATAAAATCAAAAGTATTCTGTGAATTTTATGTTGTTAAACATTTGGAAAAGCTAACAGAGTTCCACAGTGATGAAAGGATAAAACTGGAAACGAAATATCATTATATAATCTGCATGATAACCAACACACTAAAGATGTTTTTAAAAAAATTTTCACTGGCTTAGTTTTGTTAGTCTTCTTGATGTGTAGCTTCCAAATTAGTGGCAAATACATACTATATGGTATTTCTACGTGTAATTTGTTACTTGCAAAGGATAAAAGGGTTTCATATTTTAGCAGGTAATGAACAATACATAATGGAAGAAAATATGAATGCAAGAAGATCATGAAAAATACGGCATTTCGCACGATTAAACTTACCAATTGTATATTTACTAGTCCTACTATATGGCAGTGAATAATAGACAATCTCTTCGAGAGGGAAGAAGAGAGTTGAAGCAACAGAAATGTGTTTCTACAGGAGGATGTTGAGGTTACTATGAACCAAACATATAAGAATAGCTAAGAGGTTTTAGAGAAAAGGCGAAAAAAACGAACACTTATGCTTGGCAGCAAGAAGAGACAGATACAATTTATAAAATAAAAATAAGGAAGAAAAAGGTCTTCGAAAATTTGATAATCACAAGACAGATAGGAACAAAGAAGAGCAGAGGAAAACTTACGTAACGAGCTTGAGTAAATGGATCGCAGGACAAGTGTTAGGAGAGATAACAAAAAACAAACATTATTAAAGGCTACAAAGGACAGAAAATTGTGGAACACCATGATCGCAAACGTCCTGAAAGGACAAAACATATAGAAGAAACGTACATAAGGCTAGTCGTCATCTAAAGAAGATAAGTCTGTGTATACGTTGCTTTTGGAAGGTATTTTATGTCTATGAGCTTTTTCTGAAGAAGAATATTAATTCAAATAAGTACTGCTCTCAGACCAATATAAAAGCAGAACATGATAAAGAGTATACAGAATTAGTTACGAGAAACAGCCTTCTGTCGTAATAATCAAGGACCACGCATTTTTTGGTCATCATGAAAAAAATTGGTAAAGTTTGGTTAATAAGTTTTCATTTATCCGCTCTGTTCACTAGATATTGCAATTTCTGATTACCATTTATTCTAGTACTTACATAATTCTTTAATAATGACCTTCTGGAATACTAAAAAAGGCACAGAGATGTGAAACGGTCTTAAAGTGTGAAATTATTAAATTTTACAAAAAAATAACAGAAGTTAGTGGAACAGAACTAAATTCCATAATTGTTGAAAATAAAAATGGTTTGTATTTACTTAATAGATCGAAAGAATCTATATTCAGTTATACTGAATTTCATCATAGAGAATAGTTTTATTTTATCGAATACCATTAGAGTCACAGTCAATAATATTCCAAAAAGTATATGACCGAGAAGACATGAATTACACTGTTTAAAAGACAAACATTTAACAGTGGTGTCTACTCAAATACAGGTATCCACTAAATATAATATTTATAGTAATATTAAGGGTGCGATCAGTAATTTAATACAAATACATAAAATGGTGACAATCTCCCAATCGCACCTTATATATATATATATATATATATATATATATATATATATTGTATCTACTTATTTTTATACTGAATCTTTCCAGTTTCTTAATCTGTTTCGTGTCTTTGAGATGAAATCCATCAAGGAAGGCACCGTAGTTTGTTTTCTGTCCAAGTACTCTTCTACTGTAATAGTTTCTTTTCTCGCGCTTGTTTTTGACACTGCCTTCTGTTTGCTTGCTTTCCTGATAGCTACAATCTCCAAAAGTTTAAATACAACGTAAATTGCCATCTTCTATTTCCTTGATTTCCATCCTTCTCTTATCCTTTCTTCGACATCCCCTGTACCGTTTTTTTTTCTTTTCTTTCACTGTAATCTACTGCGCACCTGTGCTGGCTCTGCATTGCTTGAGGCGAAATGATTATATTTTTTTGTTTTTTAATTTCATCCTTTTTCTAAGATCCTATTCAGAGCTACATTACAAAAGACAATCATGTTATGTAACTGCAATAAAATAACCTTCACTTATGAATTTAACCTTCATTATAAAATTCACTTTTTTTGTGTATTGATTGACATAATAAAAGATATCTTACCATCCCATATAAAAAACAACTAGCATAAACAATTGCATATATATATTAAAATTCATAGCATAATTATGTTATAACATCACTATAATGTAGCTATTTTGTTTCAACACATTTGTGTCTTGTCAGGTGATGGTGCTGACTGCGAGATGAAGAATTTTAAAATGTTAAAAACTAACAAATCCACCTCAAGACACGGTTACGTAGTCTGTGATGACCAATCAAAATACAAGTAAATATTAATTTGAAAAACATGACAGCATATCCTAAAACAATTTATTGGTGTATTAATGTTAATGTTTAATTAAAATAGTAATCAGTATAACTAATTGACTATTAATTTCACTTTAAATTAAGAACTAGAATAAAAACTTATTACGAAATTAAATATATAAAATGGCGTCGG
Organism: Ascarosepion bandense; assembly: GCA_037127315.1. Lineage (NCBI taxonomy): Eukaryota > Metazoa > Mollusca > Cephalopoda > Sepiida > Sepiidae > Ascarosepion > Ascarosepion bandense. The sequence continues at coordinate 3,923,248 of JBBBDQ010000239.1, read as the reverse complement.
TGATAATAGTCTATAGTTATTCATATTATTCCCACCAATATTGTAAAGTAAATGGTGAACTATGTTTACAATTAACTGTAAGTTCATTCCTTTTGGTTAGTTGGTTAATCCTGTTTTTAAATTTGACGAGTTCTAATTTCTTATTAAGACAAAGATAAAATGGTTCATATAGGGAACTACAAATTCGAGCCCTTCTAATTAATTTCCATTTAACATTAGAATTTTTTAAAAATTCTATACTACGAATTTCAAATTTGAAATTTAACTGAGCATTATGTTTAAAGTATTATAAAGTTATTCAAAAATGAAATGGAGAAAAAAGACAGATACATATATACACACACACACATGTATATACATATGCACATACACATATCTACACACATATATATATATATATATATATATATATATATATATATATACACACATATTTGATAACTATTGTTTTAGCGATGTGTCAATTTATCCGTTAATTACAACGCTAACGTAAGTGTCTATGGACGTTACATATACTGGATACGTGTAAGTCTGAATTCGAATGATAAGATGTCAGAGGAGACGGTTATTGATGTGGCCTTGGCTTTAAAACCACTCAAGGAAAACACGAACGCAACGGATTGGGTTAAATACGTATATTGACAACAATACAAAGTACAATACAACATATGATACAGATGGTCAATCAAATATAAGCGCTTAGCAGAATCTTGAAGCATCACAATAATGCTACTACAGTTACTCGACTTAGTCCCTCACCAAGTACTGTCTCCTGGCTTAAATAGAATCTGGATGAGTTCACTCTGATATGTGGATAATGCATCATTACACCACCCGCTAAAGATTTTTCCCCGTGAAAAACTATGTATTTTTTTTCTCTTCGGGTCTATGCACAGAGGGTCTGTAATTGTTCTTTTCCGATTACATCTTTTTTCTGGTGCAACCTGAGGGGGTTCTAAATCAAAGTTATCAGAGATTATATCGATTGGTTCTTCACTTATGGGTGGCAGATCTTCCATGTTGTTAAATCGACATTTTTTTAATTGATTCAGGTGCCGCTTGTGCACCATTTTTGGGTCCTGTATTATATATATAAGGTTCCCGATTCTCAGCTTTATTGATCCTACCTCCTAGAATGTTATGTTATCTTACATGACTTGAATAATACTTTCTCGCCGCATCTGTAATGCTTCTTAAGAGGCGTAATGGTCCTTTTGAACCCTGCTTGTCTGGGTATCAACTTGTCGAAGACTGATTTAATCTTCCTTGAAAACATCACCTCGGCCGGTGACTGACCTGTAGGTGTGTTTGGGTTGGGAGTGATGCGGTAAACTTGTAAGAATTGTTGTTAAGCTTGATCGGTTGGTGTGCCTTGTGCCTTCTTCAGAGCTCTTTTGAGTGTGTCCACAAACCTTTCCGCTAAGCCATTAGACCTAGGGTGATACTGTGGAGCTGTCGAATGTTTAACCTGAAAAATTTCGCAAAAGTTCTTGAAATCCCTGGACGTATACTGTGTTCCGTTATCAGAGACAATTGTATCCACCACGCAGAACCTTGCGAAAAGCTTAAGTATAAAAGATATGTTGCAATTCGCCGTAGGCTTTTGCACCTTAGAACTTCAGGCCACTTGATATGACTGTCTACTACTATTAAGTAGTAGTGATTTTCTATCGGACCCGCAAAATCTATGTGAATGCGTTCCCATGGTCGTTCAGTTTTGGCCATGGTTTGCCAGTTGTTGGTGGGGTTTTGGCAGCAAATTCGCAACCTTTACATGATTCCACTGCGTTGATGATATCCTTATCCATGTTTGCCCAATAAATGTATCTTCTCATTAAGCTTTTCATGCGGTTCTTTCCTGGATGACCGACATGAAAGTCTCTCAGAATTTTTTCTGTAGAGTTTTAGGGATTACTACACGAACGTTGTAGAGTAGTACCTGGTCGTATAAGGAAAATACTTCCGGCACATTTTTATCCTTTAATTTAATTTTGTTTTTTTGTTGATAAAATAAAATTATCTGACGAAGCCTCTCTTTTAATGTCTGACAAAGAGACTGGTAATTTTCTCATAATGTTGGCTATCATGCTTTTTATTTCCCCGTACGATCTCAGTGTTGCAATTACTGAGTCCTCGAATACTTCCTTGCTTTCCGGGATCAATCTTGATAAGCCGTCTGCATGGCAGATCTTTTTCGATGACAGATGTTCTAATTTGAAATTGTATTTGAGTAAGATAGTACCCCAACGTATCAACCTGTTGGCTATATATACAGGTAGTCCTTTTTTGTTTCCGTATATTGCTAATAATGGCTTGTGATCAGTCTGCAATATGAACTTTCTTCCGTATACGTATCTATGGAACTTTGTAGTAGTAAAAATAATGCTTAATGCCTTTTTTTCAATTTGTGAGTATTGCTTTTTTGCTGGCAGTAGGGATCGTGAGGCGTGATCAATAGGCTTTTTTATTCCGTCTGGGAATTTATGCAGAATACATGCACCGACACCGTAACTACTAGCATCACTGGCCTCTATAATCACCAAGTTAGGGTCGTAATGTGTTAATACTAGATCTGAGACTAATGTCTTTTTAATTTCGTTGAACGCTGATTGGTATTCGTCAGTTCAGTTCCATCGTACATCTTTCTTAAGCAAATTATTTAGTGGTGCCTTTGGTAGAAATTAGCTAATCCAAGGAAGATTTCTAAAGATTGGACATCGTGTGGGGCGGGCATCTGTTTAATGGCTTTGATTCTCTCTGGGTCGGGAAGGCGCCCTTCTTTGTCTGCTATAAACCCTAAATATTTTATTTGAGGTAGAAAGAACTCACATTTGGACTCTTTCACTTTGAAGCTGTATTCTTTTATCTTCCCGAATACGTTCTTGATGTGTTCTTTATGCTCTTCAACCCATTCGCTTCGGACTAGTATGTCGTCCAAATAAGTGGTCGCATATTCAAGGTCCCCTAGGATTGTGTCCATTGTTTGTTGGAATATAGCTGGGGCAACCTTTATGCCAAAGGCTAACCTATTAAATTTATAGAGTCCCCTATGCGTGTTGATGCATAACAGCTTTGAGAATTCATTATCTACCTCGATTTGAAGGTACGCATCCGACAAATCGATCTTCGAGAATATTTTACCCCCGTTTAATCGGTTAAAAACATCTTCTAGAAAAATAATAATGGTGGTCTGTGAAAGCTGCGTTTATACCAGTCGAAAAGTCTGCACAGACTAATTTGATTAGTTTTCTTCTTGACGTAGACTACTCTGCCCATTCAGAGAAATCTACCTTTGTTAATATTTGTGAGTCAACTAACTAGTCCAATTCCCTGTCGATCTGTTCTGTGGCAGCGTATGGTATGTTCTTTTCTTTCTGAAGACTGGTTTTACGTTATCTTTCAGTTGGAAATTTGCTTTTATCTTGGTACACTTTCCCATGTCTCCTAAGAAGACGTCTGCAAATTCGTTTTTTAGTTCATTTTTTAATTCTTCACTTTTTGAGGTAGTAGACTGAATATTTTTACAAAATGTGTTTAGCGGACAATTTCAGAGGTCAAACTTTTGGATCCAATCAGTGCCAAATAAGTTCGTGGTATTTTTCATGACGTACGCCTTAAGCTTTTTCGTTGTTCCGTTTAGCGTAACGGTTAGGCTTACTTCGCCTAAGTTTCTCTCCCTTTACAGACCTTGCTGAGTTTTTTCGTTTTTAGTAATGTTGGTCTACGCCACGTATGGGCATTAATAATCGTTAGATCAGATCCACTGTCTAATTGCAGTTTAAATTTCTTATTTGCTATTTCTACAGTTACGTATTTACGCAAAATGTTTTCTTCATTGTCGCTGGACTGCCTTTGTCTGACCCGATTTCTTGGTTTTCTTAGTCGTATTTCATACCAGCAGTTATTTGTATAATGACCAGTTTTGCCACAGTTTTGACATCCGATTTTTTTTCCTAGCAAGACAGAATTTCCTCCAGTGCATTTTATTACATATATCGCACGGACCTGGGGGGAAATTTTTCTGTTTATTAGTATATTTGTCGAATTGATTTTTATTGCGTCTATCAGGGGAGTAATATTTTGGTCTGGCATAACTTTGATAAAACTCTTTTCCCTCGTTCCGTTCTGAGGAGTAGCGCTTTTTATTAATTTTTTTAATGTGGCTGACTGCAGCCTCTTTGATATTTTTAGAGTCGCTTTGTGTGGGAATGATTCTTTAGGAGTCTTTTGCCAACTTTTGCAACGTAAGTTCGGGTTCATTGTTCAACTTAGTCAAAACACGACGGCTTATTTCCGCGTCTTTTGCAGATATCAGGCCTTGCACCAATACGATACACTTAAAATTATCGGCTTATAATTGGGATAGTCTAAAATCGTTACAATGCTTATTGACAGTAGCAGCGAAAGTTAAAAAATCTTGCTGTTAGTCTTTCGTCAGATTTAAGCATTTCCACTTTGTGGAATAAGGATGTATTCGGCCCGAACAGTTCTAATAAAAGTTTCACTGCCTCCGAGAACTCTAGATTGGGTGTCTTTTTTGGGAATAAAAATCAACAAATTTACTGTGCTCCGTAGTGCCTAATTGTTGAAGTAGCAATCGTATTTTCTGTGTATTCGACCAAGCTGCAGTCAACTTGGAAGACATCTTCGTATCGTTCGTAATAAGCATCGAAGGTCTTCTCATTGCTTGGCACATATTCAAATATTTCCATCGAGTTCCAAATGTTACTATGTAGAAATGCAGAGTCATACCCGGTTTTTTTCTCTTGCAGTAATTTTATGAGTAATTCTTGTTGTTTCTGTAATTGTTGGTCAGTTTTTTGCTGGTATTGTTGTTGCATTTCCAATTGGATTTTTATGAGTTTGTCCGTTTCCTGCTTCTGTTCCAACAATCGTTCCTCATTTTCTGCTGCTGCTCCAGCAGTCGTTCATCCGTTCTCCGTTGACGTTCATCAGATTTCTGTTGCTGTTCAAACTGACTCTTCATAAGTTGAAGCATCGCCTTTGAAAGTACTTCCATTTTACGTGGAAAAATATGTATAAAAAATATCGTAAGAATTACTTACAGGTTTTCTGTAATGTTGCCAATTCCGTTGGTTATTATTTCCAAGATACTTGATTGTATGACCGACTTGTCAGTGTGAGGAGGGTCACTTGAATTCTGGTAATTTTTTGTTGAGTAGTTCGAATCCTTGGTAAATTTTGATTTTCCTGTGTCATATTCGAAGACCAATTGATGCGCTACGGGTCTGTGTGTTTTTTTCCGTCAGAATTACGAACCTTCGTCGCCATTTGATGTGCGACGATTCTGTGTTTTTTTTTTCTTCGTGTGAGTTACGATTCTTCGTTGCCAATTGATGTGGCCTTGGTTTTAAGACCACTCAAGGAAAACACGAACGCAACGAATTGGGTTAAATACATATATTAACAATACCAAGTACAATACAACATATAGATACAGATAGTCAATCAAATATAAGTGCTTAGCAGAGTCTTGATGTATCGCAGTTACTCGACTTATTCCCTCGCCAAGTACTGTCTCCTGGCTTAAATAGAATCTAGATGAGTTCACTCTGATATGTGGGTAATGCTCCCACAACAGTTATATAAATTTCAAGACAAACACAGCCATATTCCAATGCATAAACATATAAACATAACTAAATATATAAGCACGTAAATTCATATGCTAAAAACAAAATAAGTATGCACACAAAAAAACAAAGCAGCATATACAAAAATGAATCCACTTAAACACAAGTGCATATATAAATACACGCAAATATACACAGAAACAACCACACAGAAACATGCCCACACAAATACACATGCATACATAGATAGAAGTATATACACATATATACATATATATATACTTATATATGTAAATTAATATATTCATATGCACACTAGTACATAAAGCCACATGCACACTTATATACATGCATTTTTACATAGACAAACCCATGTACCAAGGTATATATATTCATATATAAACACAAGTAGAAACCAACATACAAAAATACATATGCACACACAAGTTAACATAGATAATAATTCAGAGCCCATCTGAAATTAATGCCTATTGAATCACAACTATTAAATATTAACTTGACTATCTATGCTAAATTAAATACCTAGCAAATATTAACTTGCCAGATTAAATTGCGAGCAAATATTAACTTGACAATCTATGCTACCTTAAATTTCCAGCAAATAAGGGTAAATAATAACTGACGTTAGTAATAATAGTCTATATTTATTTATAATATTAGTTGCAAGATAAATGGTGAATTATGTTTACAGTTAACGGTAAAGTCCATTCCTTTCGTTTAATAGCTTAATCTTGTCTTTAAATCGGACGATTTCTAATTTCTCATTAAGACAAAGATAACATGTGCATGTAGGGAATTACATCTTCGAGCCCTTTTAATTAATTTCATTTAACAGTAGAAGTTTTTTTTTTTTTAAACTCACAATGTACTTGGATAACGTCGTATTGTATTTATGAGTAATATTATTAAGAGATAGTACATGCTGGTAACAGCGGCTCTTAAACAAATTCTTAGTACTCCCAGTATAAAAGGGGGAGTAAACCACACGATCTTCCTAGATCTTGTCTTCTTATTATGGTCATTATTAGTTGGGTTTTTTAATTTAATAATAGTGCCAGAGTTAAAAAGCTGTAAAGAAAAAAGGGTTTCTCGCAAGAAAAATGCACGCTTCTGTATAGTTTTAGGAAGCGCCCACTATAGACGTGTTATTAGTAAAGTCAAGATGGATAATTCACAAGCATACGAGAACCGGTTTTTCAACATGGTATGGTCGAAAGCCACATTAATCGTTTTATTTTATTTTATTTTTTCTAATAACTGAATATACAATGCCATTTCATCGAATTTAAATTTTAATCACCCAGGGGAAAATATTGAGAATTTCAATTGAGTAGTTATTTCGATAGCTAATACGAAAATAATTCGTACAACCGGTTTTATTCGTAGAGCTTCTAATACTAAATTAAGCAATGACACTTTAACACTGAATAATTCTACGTTTATTTTTTACGTTTAATTTTCTCTGGTATTTTTTACACATTTTCTAAAGTAATGTTAAATCTTTATTGTCTTAGTGGTTGTACAGAATTCTTATATTTGGTGTCCAGCTCAACATGAGGAATAAGTATAAAAACTTACAGTTCTGCTACAGAAAGAAAGAAAGAGAGCGGGATAATGAAAACATGAAAGGATAAAGAAAAGATATTGCGGTGTAATAAAGAAACAAAGACAGAACAAGAAGAAGAAATTAAGATATATGGAAACAAGAATTAAGAAATGAAAAAAGCACAATAAATGAATGATGCAGTTAAAAAATAAATTAAATTAGAAATAACCATGCGGTTGAAAGAAGTGAAAAATCACCAAAACGATCGCAGTTATTGTTTATTAGAACCAATGTTTTGGTGCTTAAGATTTGTTTTGGAGACTAACTTTTCAATGATACTTTCTTCTATTTGCATATTTATTTGCATTTCTAATTCAGTTTATTCGCAGAAATATATCCGCCAACAAGAATATATCCAGCCTACACCTACTTTCATTACCATTCCTGTTCTTGTTCATAACCTAAAAGATTTGTTTGTATACCAAAATGCATAAGAAATCATACAATGTATATCAGACAAAATGAACCCCTTATCCAAAACTGTCATTTATAAATTGTACGAAAGAAAGACAACATGAAAATTGAATTGAATAATGAATATCAAAATCGACGAATATGAAACTTTTTGCTTTATCCTCACGTTTTTACTTTGATTATGGTCGTTAAAAGTCTGATAACAATTTCTTGTTAGCAGCAATAAAACAATTTTGTGAAAGTATTTGTTCCGTTTAAAATTATAAAGAAATTAGATGAAAGAGAACTTTCTTTGATTTCTACTCAGGAGACTAACCAGAAAACAGAGATTATATTAAATATGATAAATGCAAGTTAAAAAGATTTAGTGATTAAAAGAAAAGACAAAACGTAGTCGGTCATTCAATCAGTATATTCCATGAATGTAAGAGGCTTTAAGAACATTGTAACTTGAATGATCTGCTAGTCAGAGATAGATGAACGATTCTATTTGCATAATTCTCAGCGAGTAATAAATACTTGTGTGAAATGCATACCCCAGGGTCGATGACATTGCAACACCCTATCCTTGCTTTCATCACCAGTTTTAGTCTTTCCCTCCCATCTACGACAGCAATACACATTAACCAGAACTCGAAAGTGATAATGTATATTTAATGTAATTATAGAATTTTATGACCAACTCTTGAGTCTCAGGCCCGGTTGAATTATCTTCCGAACACATCAGGGACATATTTCACTCGTTTTTATTATCGTCCTCTGTTGTTCATATGCCAAGACTGAATGTGGTTAGGGGGAGGCTGTTAAACGTTGCGATGGAGACATACTGATCGGTGATAGCATTTCACAGCGTTGCAGGTTTTTGTCATAGTTTGAAATTACAAATCAAGCTCTGCTGTTACTTTTATGAATAGACTTTCAAAATTTTAAGGATGTTTTCATTCGATGTTCAAATCAAGGTGAATATTTTCAAAAAATGTTAACATTCAGACCATGTGATATGGGGGTTGCGAAAAACTTTAGGGTTGAAATGCTATCTTATATACAATTGGCTGATATTCTATATATTTCATTGATTCATCTTAATTAGGATAGCTACAAAGATGAAGATGATGGCTCAAACGTTCTTTTCTGACAAAAATGTACGCCCTCCATCAAGTATGTCAGATTGTATTATCTGAATTAATGTTTTACCAGTAAAATTGTTATTATCCAATTGATGTTAGTTAAAATTTTCAGAATTAATTTATATTTATATCATATCTATATTAGGATTATTGATATGACTTTTCGTTCTTATACATGTTTCTTTTAATGATAAATATTTTTATGCTAGATAATATAGAGAGAGGATACGGACTGAGTTGGTTTATTTTGTGACATTGAAGGCTTTTTTGGTAAGTGGGTCAATAGATAGATTTGCACAATGTAACGGGAAATGGCGTAGAATATGTTACATGAATGTACTCTTTAGCTTAAATACTATTGGTTGTGATCTCTACAACACGTACAGATATTGGACATGACCTTACAATAATTGTCTGTATTTATCTTGACAGTCATTAATTTTTGTGTGGCGTATAATTCTACTATATAAAAGGGAAATCGAGAACAATACTCTACTTTTTACATGTTCTCTTCTAAGTCATACTGTTTAATTATTTCCATGAAATTCATCCTCTCCTGCCCCAGCCAGCTGACATAATACATATGCCCATGACTATTGTTACAGCAATAGATTTGGTGTATAATATGCCATGCATATGCGCCAGCGATTATATAAAGACATCACTTCACAGCGTATATACTTTTATACGTATATGGCTATTCACAAAAATATTTTTCAAAGGTTAATTACTGTACGCGATGTGGGTTGATATAGGTGCGTCTAAAGACACTCGAATACCAGCAAAGAAACACAATGAATACTTATAAAGACAAGCATATTAACCCACAAACATTATTTGATAATGCACTGTGAAAGATGAAAGCGACCTTGACATCGTACAATTTATTTTCAAATTCACATAGAATGTAGAAAAAGTGATTAAATACAAATATTAATATAAATGATTTTTGCTTTTCTTCCACCAAACATGTGTCAAAAGCTGCCCAAATAAATCTTGTATATATATTCGATGGGTAAGTTGACACCATTTTATAGTTTAATTTCGAGCATGCGCGTTGTTTGCTTTTATTTTGTCAATCACATAGTCTAGTAAGGGACACTTGTGAACCATCTGTGAGAAAAAAGCACTATGAAGCAATTCACTTCACCAGAAATATGGAAACGACATAGTGTATTGCTTTGCATTCGCATCAGAAGCTCCAATGTGCTTATTTCAGTGTGTCTGGGTGCCAATTTGAAGACAAGTCTGTGGAATCGAAAAGAGTTTAGATGAATCTAATGGTGATTACGAAGAGACTTGGTGTGATCACTAGTGGTGGCTGCATTATGCTTCTACTAATCTTCCCACAGGACATCAGATTCAACACGGATATCTACATCAAGTATCATTAGGAGGTAGTACTGCCTTGAGTCGAGAGGGTGGCTGATGGAAGAGCCAGTGCCTGGTAACAAGACTCTGCACCATGCCACACAATCAAGAGAACCTAATAATAGCTGCCAGACAATTTCTGCGATCATATAATTCCTTATATCTGGTCACCTAACACCCCAGACTGCAACCACCTTAATTATTATACCTGGATCACAGTTGAACGAGAGACAGACAAAAGCCCTTGCAACACCAATGATCAACTGAAGGCAAAGATTATGGCAGCATTCACCATCTTAAACAAGGAGACGGCCCAGAAAAGGTGAAGAAAAGTCGTCTAAAGGCCGTAGTTAAAGCCAATGACTATTTTGTTGCATAAATTTACTCTCTAGTATTTCAAGATGTTTTGTGGAATTTTAGTAAATATATCATTTACAATGAGATGTCGTAATTTCGATGACAATTTATCCATCGTAACTGCCAGAAGTGTCTGAAATGCCATAAAATTAGAGAAAGCTTTTTTTGTGCAGTTGTGTACACCTTTACAATGCAGCCTATCGAGGTGGAAAGTTAAAGAGTAAGAGACACAGCTTATAAAGATATGTGTGGAAGATAATTCCTCATTTAAACCGGCTGAGATTGTTGCAAGTTGGCGCTACAAGGCAGTGGCTCGTTGGGTAAGCTGCTCGAGTGGAATTTACATTTCACTGGTGGAATACGAAGGGAATGTGGGTGTTTTTCTTTTATAATTGTTTCACCCCAAGCAAAGGTACTTATGCGCATGGGGTTGCATAAGAGAAGAGAAATGTGCCGGAGTGTTGGTAAGAGATGGATGGGAACACAGGTGTGAAAAGAGCTGCGAAAATGGAGAAGAACAAGATACACAGGGTGTTGGAAGACAAGGAGATAATAAATGGTAATTGACGTCGCATTTAAATTCTTGGGAGATTGTAGCTGTACAGAAGGGATTTCCACAGGCGGGAAGTGCGAGAAAAGAAGCTGAAAAGAAGTTGCGGTTACATTTGATTGTTTTCACTGTAAACGGGTGGGGCCGAAATCGAGTCTAGTAACTCACGTCGGTAAGAAAGTGATTGGAGTCGAGCTGCCAGGTCGGGATCGATTACATTGCAGATTGTTCCTTGGATTTTGTCGAGAACCCCGAGATGAATAGCAGGGGCACCCGGCCAGACGTGACAGCAGTATTCAATGCACGCACAGATGGTAGATTTCTATATGCGCAAGATGAATTCAGATGAGAAAACCTCTTTGTTTGCTGAAGTTGTGAAAACATCAAATTTATTGATTAAAGGACTGATGGAAGGTCTTTTGTTGTTTAACAGACTTTTGCAGTAGTCTTTGGATCTGAACTTGCGGGCTGCTATACGATGCTTCCTTCTATCAACAAACAACAGCCTATCATATTAATTTCCTCTTGCACTCATTACGAGCAGAGTAAAAAAGCGCCTATTATGGTCAGACGCGTGGCTCCGATAAAGCCGAAAGTAGTGATTCTTGTAGGCAATGGCAACCGACCAAGCAGGAGAGAACCAGGGAAACGAATGCGGTTTAAGTCGGAACATCCTGGCTGGAATTAAAGCATTGATGTCAGCTTTAAACCAAAAGGAAATCTCGGATACACAGTCGTCAACGAGGGTACTAAAAACTTTGTCCCAAGGTACGTAACAGAAAATCGCGCACAACTAGGTAGCTGTAAGATTTTCTGCTGGTTAGAGTTCCTGGAGTAGGCGGAGTGGAGAGAGATTTTAGCGGAAACCACGGCATGATCAGATTTACCAAGATGATAAAGCTGCATGGCATGGCAAGCATGACCCAAACCACCCCAGTCTCATGCTTGCCTGTATGTATATTGCGTGAGCTAACTGGCCCTGAGTTAGTCGCACCCTAGTTTGCAGCTGTTTGCTTTCGTTCTAGGTGATCGAAGATGCCAAATGATCAGTTGAAATCTCTCACTTCCCCTTTGATTTCTGATTTCAAAGAAAGTTAAAGACTCGAGGAAAAGGGGGCGTTCGTCTTCGTGCTGCATTCCTCGACAACTAAAAATCAAGAGAGGTTTGGGGGCATAATGCAGAAATAAGAGAAAGAGATAGGAAAAAAGATAACAAGTCAGTAGCGAAGGTCAGTCTATGTGGACTAATAATTATATTGTAACTCTTTGTACAGAAAAAGAGACAGAGTAAAAAAAAAAGAATTAATAAGAAAATACAATCCAGCTTCTTTCAGAGTCTACAAATTACTTGCTGCTACTATGTCTATTTGTTGTTAGTGGTAGTACAGTCTTTATTATCCTCTTCCCTTAGGTTCTGCTTAGAACGGGAACGTGTCTGCTAGTGTGGGAGAGATAATTTCTTTGTGTCTTCACTCCAACGCGTTTCGAGCAGGTCTCTTCTCTCTTCTTCCGGGGTTCTTCTGGTGTATCTGGCTTCTCTGTCTTGTTTTGCAAATTCGTTACCTTTTTGTTGAAACTGCTTCAATATTGCGTAGGGTGGTAAGTGTTCAAAATGTTTCTCCATAAAAGTCTAACGTGTTTCTGGCTTAAATCACCCACTTACGATTTAGCGCTGATGTCTGCCGATCAGGGAGTTCGGGGTCAATATTCGGCTGACTTTGTACATTCACCTGTCAGCATTAATTATAATTCTATCCTTACGTGGGTAGCCTTTTTTCTGGAATAGACCGACAATTCCCTTTTTTAGTCGTTCCTTTATCTCTTTCTCCGAGAGAGAAAGGGGGAGAAACAAACAAACAAGGAAGAAAGTAATAGAGTTCTCTTCCTTTGAGAGGCAGGCTTAACATATGGTCATTGTTCAATTGTTATCATATCAGTCGATGTCATTTCGTGAATGCCTTCTGTTTCGCCTCACTCCTATCTCTTGGCCACCCCAGCGCTCATTTCTTTCTTCCTCTCTTTTTTAGCTCTTCTCAAGAAAAAGAAAAAATATATACACGCAAGGATATTCTCCAAATATCTATTTCGGAGTTCAAATCCAGGGTCCGTCGATACTTAGTTTAACGTCTGTACATAAATTACGCAAGAGTCAGAAATAGAAATTAAACAGAGATCTAGCAGTGAGCCGAGTCCATTAGGGTTATTGAGAAAACGCGTGTGAAAATCCAAGACTTGCGTGTGAGATTTAGTGATTGAAATGTTCATGGTATGAACACTAGCAAGATCTGTGACAGAGTTTTCCAGCCATTTAGCATGGTGGGCATTAAAGTCTCCGACCACAAATATATTAGCAAACGGATGAGAGGAAATGGCCTTCTATATTTTTCGAGGTGCTGTCTAGTACGGAACAGTCAGGAGAAGAAGGGGAGCTGTAGAGAAAAAAAAGATAGCTAACCGAACTTAGTAGAGAGAGACGGAGATGCATGTAAGAATGGTCTGGAGATTCAAGAGAAATCTCCCTAGCTAGGAGGAGATGTTCGCTGACATAAACGCAAATTCAATGTTCTGGGTCTGATCGTCTTTAGTTTTCGAGGCATTGGATGTTACCAATCAGTTTCGCTCTCAGCTATCAAACTCTGGTTATCTAGGGTTGGGGAGGTGCACTCATATAGCATTGTATCATCAAAATAAACATTCGAAAATGTTCGGAGTATACGACAATTTATGCAAAGTAGGAATAGGGTTGGACTGAGAAACGAACATTTGGGGACACATGAGTTGAACACTTGGGCCTCAGTGGACTGACAGTTAACTGGCATTAGAGACCGTCTTCTCATTTTTCATGAAATCCACGAGGTGCTAGTAGAATTATACACCCTTGTGCAAACTGATTTAAACAACTGCTTTAATTTTCTTTTTTCATTATGTGTTCAGTTTTAGACCCACTATTGAGATAGGGTGTAATTGATTTCTATTTTTTCTTCATATTAGCTCATTTGAAGATGTGTGCAGTAATATGAATCTATTTTCAGGGTGTATGATGGAATCTGTTTGGCCTTGAAAAATATTGCGCAATCCGTTATTGTATCGGATTTTTTTTTTATCACGCCCAGACACTATTGTCTCGACTGTCGATTAGTTATCCTACGGTCATTGTCTGCTATGGACGTTACTTGAAAGAAACGTACGAAAATTGTAACGCTGCACGAATTCATAGGCAGCACAAACTGAATACATCAGTCCAAAACGGTTGGAAGAGAAAAACAACGCCAAGGGTCGACGTATACGTAATCAGGGAAAGATCCTAGGTAAACATTATTCGCTTTGTTTCAGTTAATTTGCACAAGCGTGTATATTGAGACATGTTCCAGCATGATCCATAACTGAATTTTATCTGTTCGGTTTAGCAGGTAAGTTACTGAGTTTGCCTTATAGATGTATAATGAGACTTAGATCAAGCGAGTGCGGGCACATTTCTTATACGTACAATTGACGATATCTATGTAGATTCAGTAATTTATGCAACAGTCTCAATAATTGTAACCTTAATGGTCAATGATTAAAAATTGCCTGGAGTTCCAGTGTGATTTAACTGATAAACTGCGTACGTTAAACTGGGATATAATGTGATCTTGGGATGGTGTCTGTCCGGAACTCACAGTTTTTAGTGGCTTAACTTTGCTGCTGTTTCCCAGGAGACATCTTAGAGCATTTGTCACGTGAAAAACAATGCTATATCTTTCTGTTCTCAACAGTATTCCGCAGATTAACAACTTTAAAATGGCTTTCATCACTAAATATTTTAATAACTTTAAGTGCTTTATGTGCTTTAAGTGTGTGTGTGTGTGTGTGTGTGTGTGTGTGTAAATAGATTTTAACTGAGACCCATATAATCTGGCACAACTCAACAGTACCTGAGCTCCGGGAAATAATCAAATTAAATGTAACAGATCAATAGATCTTCCAGTAGAAAATTACGAGGCTGAATACTTCAAGAAAATAAGGAAAAAATTGCGCCAATACACGCAAAATATATTGAACAAAAGCCTGAATGCCAGAAAATTTTAGAAAATTGAGGCACAAAATAAATGCAATAGAATGAAGTAAAGAGCTCGAGCATGTTTATTAAACTGTGACCTTGCGAATTGCCCACAATTTACTCCAAATCAGAAGGTTTAAAGAATATAAGTGTTTAGTTTGTATGTTTAAATGGAAATTTATTTATAGAACAGAATAACATCAATTAGTAGGAAGTGAGATTATTAACTGTAGAAATGTTCAAAGAGAAAGTGTACTACGGAGTTAAATTAATCTAGAGTTCGTAGTTGTAGCGAAATGAGTGTATGCAGACAAAGATTAACAAGGTCGTAATAAAGTCTGTGTTCCCTTCTTTCTTTCTACGGATGGCGAGAAAGTGAAAAGGAAGTAAAAAGAATAATTGTTCTTATCTACGTCAATTTTTAGGAGTCAGTTGAAGTGTCTTACTGTTTTTGTAGTCTTCTTATTCTTCTTCTTTGTTGATGGCGAAAATGGTGAGGACAAAGAATAAGAGACAAAAGAACACGCAAGGAAAGGGTGAACGAATGTATGTCGACGAGATATGTCCGGTTCAGCGGTTTCAAATTTATCCCTTACATTATGACGGTGGGTTATCTGATCTCTGCTCACATTTGACTGATTCCACTTTCTTTCTTTCTTTCTTTCTTTCTTTCTTTCTTTCTTCCTTTCTTTCTTTCTTTCTTTCTCTCTCTCTCTCTCTCTCTATATATATATATATATATATATATATCAAAAGACTTTTTTTACACAGGCTTGTTAAGTTCTCTCAGTTGGTTAGAAAATAATTAACTCCGGTTCGAGAAATTTGGCTTCGTCTTTTTCCTTGAAAAAACCAGATACAGATTTGCTTTGTTGTTATGATGTGAATAGAATTTTGCGGCATCATTTTTTGGTGAACTTTCGATACAATCCGGGATAATTATAGGCTTTTAATTAAAATTAAATGGGAATTCGTAACTTTCAGTGAAGAGAATTATGTCGAAAATACTTTTGAAATCTTCTGGTGTTTTAATTATTTCCTACATAATATAAAGAGAAAAGTGCATTCACCGAATTGAAAAAAGATGGAGCATTTTCTTTTCATTATTATTTCGAAAAAGAAAAAATTATATTTTCTTGGCCCGGAGGTCATGATTAATTTTTTTTTTAATCATATCACCCCGAGCAAGGCGGTAACGCCACTGATGTGCCGGGGGCTACGTAAGAGTGAAAAGATTAGAAGAGAGAAAGCCGGAAACCACATCCTAAACAGGGAACAAGGGATGAGCTTCTACACCTGTTCAATAGACGTGGGTGGAGTGTGAACCAGGCGATAGTTTAGTCTATCTACTCCAATTAGTCTATCTACTCCAATTAGTCTATCTACTCCAATTAGTCTATCTACTCCAATTAGTCTATCTACTCCAATCTGTGCTGGTGTGTAAGTTTAGATGCGGAACAATCAGATTTGACAAGATATGACCAGCTAAGTCAAGTTTAGACCAGGTAAGACAGGCTTAGTACTCACTGAGGGCGTATGCGTGGTCTGGGTAATCTTTCATCAATGGCCTAGCGTACGCGCTCGGGTTGCCCACATTAAAAATTGACCATGTATCACAACTCTCCTCAGTGAGGAAGGCTGGGTAAATAGTGTCCTTTCTTGGCCTAGAGGGCTTGATCAAAGTGTAGTATATGTGCACTGCACTACTGAAATACTTACTTTGCTTCGGAGGTAGAACGGTCTAGTTCGCTTACGATCTCGCTACCCGCGGTCGATCCGGCAAAGAAGACGACGATTGCCGTGGCTCGCACGTGCTAGCTCGCAGTGATTCCGTTTAATCCTGGAAGGCGAAACACGTGCCAACAAACGGCTGCAGCACACATATGTTACTTTCCCATTTTGGAAGTGAACAAGATTACGTTCCAACATGTAGCGTTCATGCCAACCCTGCTGACTGCCAATCCTACCAATCACTAACGACGTTCCTGCCTGACACTGACGACATTGCTGACGACGTTTCAGTCTACGACCATTTCTCGATTTCTGACTGTTTATCGCTCGTTGGTTTTATTTTAATAAAAATTTATGCTTGATGAATTTTGCAACTTTGTCTACGTCTCTTCATTGTTTTTCTGTTTCACATATTTCTATGATCCAAAAGCTTGTGGGGCGACATCCTTACCGAGGCCCCGCACAAAGATAATATCGACAGACACTCGATAGAATATGGGCAACAGTTCAACCAAAATTCATCATTATGCCTGAAGTACCAGCACCGAGGTAGATCTCATCCACACTTTATGAACTTAATGTATGATCAGTTAAACAAACAAAATGAGCTGAAAATATGACAAAATGCTAACTTGTATTGCTGATATCTTCATTTGATTTTCAAAAGTATTTTCTACTGCTAACTTTATGTTTTCATCTTATGGGTGAATAAACAAACTATATCAAAAGAAACTCCGTCTCCCATATAGGAGAGATGATATTGGACATCCACTTGTGCAGTTCTTGTCATTAAGAAGTCAGGCGAACCGAACTATTGACCCTTTACTGCTTTTTGACAAAGTAATAGGCGCTCTAATTAATTCTAGTCAAATTGTTTCAGTATCTAACGGGTTATTCTTTCACATAAGCAATAATGATTTCGCTTTTCTTGGTCATAGCTATAAAAGATTATTGAAGAAAAATGTATCAAGCTATAGATAAGAATGGTGAAACACAGGATGTTGCTTTCGATATCTCGAAGGCATTTGATAGGGTTTGGCACACTGATTTTCTTGAAAAGTATATCGGAACAAATGTTATTTCGTATGAAATTGCGAAATGAAAATTTCTTAAACGGTCACTCTTTTGGATCATTTGCATTAATGCAAGTTCTCCCACCCCGGGGCTTTATCCTTAGACCTACATTGTTAATTTTTATCATTGACTTACATGGTGGCTATATCTTTCTTATCGGTATCTATGTAGATGATGTAAATATTGACTACTGTATATCTTACTTACATACCGTAATTCTGATCGCTTCGATAATGTCAAATTGGCAGCTTTTCACAAAGGTAACGTAAAATAAATTGTTAGCTGGGGCAATAAATGGTTTGTTAATTTTAACTCATCTAAAACTAAACTGTTTTCTATTAATTATCTGCGAAAACAATTTCTGCCTTTTATCAGCATGGCTAATGCAAACTTCCAAAAGGATTACCTCTTTACACGTTCTCAACTAACGTTCATTGTTGACATGAATTGGAGTGATTTTATTCAGTCAATTGCTAGGTGTACTGCTAGGAAAGGTGGTTCACTGTGTAATGCAAAAACATTTTTTGCCAAAATCTATCTTACATGTCTACCATTCCACCATGTACTGAATATTGCTGCCACATCTGTTTGGTGCTTCTGTTATATATTTAGAGATTTTTAATAAAATATAAAGAAGAATTTGTAATCCTGTTGATGCTGACCTGACATTTCGACTTCAGTTACTTTCCCATCTCTGTAACATTGCTCTTTCTATAAATACTTTCATTACAATTATTCTGATGAAGTTTCCCCGGTGATACCGAGACTTTGTGAATTTAAGTGAAATATTAAATGGGCAGCAAGGTCTCATCATTTTACATTTGAAATGGCTAGTCGCAAGTTCTATGCTAACAGTTTCTTTTCTCGCTCTTCCCGGTTGTGGAACTCTTTTTAGGCTTCTTGCCGAAAATATTGGAAGATCAAAGTTGACTGAAAAAGTCAATTTTAATCTTCAAAAATTCAAATGAAATCGTGATCTTCTGTTTTCTTAATATATGTTCTTTTATTGTCCTCTATCTCCTTAATAATGTATTTTCTCGTGTTCTTTGACACTCAGTAAACCCTTGCGTCTGAGTAGCTTTATTGCTTTGATTTGTTGAAACGATTTAAAAATATATATCGAAAAAGAATCTAACACACTATATTGATAAATCTCTGAGATGTTTAACAAGAAGTTAGTTGAATTAACAAAGACGTATACGAGTGATATTGTTTTATTATTTTGCCTAATTTAACAGTGTATATTTAACTGCTTGAATTACGCCTACCACCTTGCGCACTTTAAATTCTTAATATTTAAACAAAATTTCCCCTTTGTAATTTTCATTATCACTGATTATATTTAATAATCTGTGATGGTAATTATTTATGTTTATTATTCTTACGTTTATTTTTTTATGTCACAATATCTTTACTATTTTCAATTTTAATGTCATGTTTCTTAAGAATACTTTTTCATCGTTTACAGATAGAAATATAATTATATGTCAGATACGAAAAAGTGGCAATTGGTGCATATTTATACTTTTCTGATAAATAGGTGTTATATAATCAGAAATTAATTCAGAATCTGTAGAAATATTGCATTTCATAAATTTTGCTGGCATTATGGTAAATTTTAGTTATTTCAAATTGCTTTTTGGGGGTTTGACAGTTGATAAAAATGAGAAACAACGTTTAATATTTTCGCTGTTTATTCCATTGTTGTCTCCCTTAGACTTTGTGTCCAAATAATTTCCCTTGATTTTGAAAGTTATTTCCCTTTGCTCAATAACCGCATGATCAAGAAAATAATGTTATATTCACCGGAAATATCCATATTACGAAAAAATAATAAAAAATAAATAAAAATAAAAATTATTATCCCATTAATACTCGCCATAAAATCTAGTATTAATTATAAAAATGAAAATTGGTTATTAATTATAAGTGTTTATGAAAATCCGGTAAAATTACAGGGTTATAAAAATTCTAATTAATTTTCTAAAATCCCGTATTATAAAAATTTGGTATTAATTATAGGCTTCTACATATAACAATTAACACCAACTGTCTCCAAAGTCGGACGGTGGACATTAATGGATTTGGATAAGAACATTTCATCAAGAAGTTGAGAAAGTATTTCTTTTCTTTAAAGGATAATTCAATTCTTACAAGACTGAACTAAAAACGTCGATTGAAAAACAACAACATTAAACTCAGTTAAACATGTCATTGTTATAAATAGAAATGTTAAAAAGATAAAATATGGCTTGTTGATTATTAATTAATTTAAGGAACCGTAAATCAAGGAAAAAAGTTTTTGAAAATAATTTCATATTAATGTTTAACGTTTAAATAGCATTTTTGATAGGAGTCTGTATCACATTTTTCGTTCTTTGTTAAAAACACTTCTCATATGATTAATTTTTTCTAGTTGCTCTAATACGTAGCACACACCTTAAGTTGTTTTATTGTTATACCTATGTTGGTATTTAGGAAAAATAAAACTAAATTATCTGAGATCAGCTGGTAATTCATTCTTTTTCACATTTATATGTTCTTGTAAATCTGGATTAGAAACAAGTATGCAATATACTTATGTAACTGTGAAAATCTCTCTCTCTCTCTCTCTCTCTCTCTCTCTCTCTCTCTCTCTCTCTCTCTCTCTCTCCAGAATTATTTTTACAATTTATATTATTTGCCATTGTTTTGTATTTGGCGTTTTCTCCACAAAGGCATGGCAGTGAAATGCCCCATTCTAAAATTGAATTTACTTTGACTACCAGATCAATATGTCATTTCTACAATAATGTTCTTTCAAAAAATATCAAAAACTGAATTTGACGCTATATTAGAACGAGATGCAAGTGTAATCGTTCTCCACTATCGTTCTTATTTTTCCAATGTCTGGAATTGTATCTAAAATGCAAATTTTTATCGAATTTTGTAATGAAAGATTATGATTTTTCGTATCATAAAAATCAAAATTATATATCACAAGTCTTTGAAAACGTACCTTTATTTACAAAGATGAGCGCACTCAGATGAAGGTGAAATTTAGGTGATCAAATTACGCAAAAGTCTGCACAGAAGAGTGATCGAAGCATATGGCAAAATAAACATCGGCTTTCTTGAATGTTAAGAGTGATAAAAATTCAGACTAAGAGTTAAAGAAATTAAGCTATTCATTGAATAATGCTCTGAGATTCTTTTAAATTACAATTTTTATATATTTTATATATCTATGTAAAATACGTAGATAAATAAGTGGGTGAACGAGAACAACAACAGCAACATATTTTTGGAAGGGCTTTTTGATCGAGCCGAGAACTTTTCAGCAAACGTTTAGATATACATGTGCATACGTAAATTGCTTTCGACTTCAAATATAGTTTCATAAACTTTTCATTGTCTTTAATTAATATCTGATAATATATAAAAAGAAAAAGATTAAAAATTTTATCTCAATAGGACGAAAAATGCGATACCGAAATCTGAAAACACATTGGGACAGCGAAAGATGCCTGCAAAGTTTTAGAAAACATGAAATTTCCGTTAGAAACAAAGAGACGAGCATTGAATTGTTACGTAATAGCAGTAATTCTATATAGCAGTTGATAGTGTAAAACCTCTTTACAGATGAACAAGAGAACTGAGGCAACAAAAATGTGGTTCTATAGAAGAATGTTGACAATAGCATGAACTGATCATGTGATGAATGGCAAAAATTTTGGAGAAAATGGAAATGAAAATGACGGCTATAGTTAGAATCAAAAAATAAAGTTGAAATTTCTTGAACAAATAATGACGAAAGAGGGCTTAGAAAATTTGACACTCAAAAGAAATAATGAAGACAAGAGGTACAGAGGAAAATAAACGACCTAATGAACTTGATTGTCAAAATAGGGATTGCGAGAGATAGCAAAAAGAATACACTTATCTAGAACCACAAACGACAGGAAGTTGTCGAGAGTCATGACAGTTCACGTCCTGAAGACGTTTATTTGTTTAACATCATCTTCTGGTGGACAGAAGATGATGTTAAACAAATAAAATGTTCAATAAAAATGCTAAGTACCAAATGTAATTGCAACTGAATTCGACTGAGTTATTTCCCTTGAACCACGATAAATTTACGACCGTGTGATAACTTTTATTTTTGAATTTTAAAAAAAGAGGAACACAACAATTGAAATGTTGAGGGTCGGAAAGAGTAGGTGTGCTGGTGTATTCACGGATGACTGCATGGTTGGACATAAAATAATTATAGAAAAAAAAGAAAATAAGATTTAGTCAGCAGTAGGTTATTGACTTATCCCAATCAAAATCATTATCGAAAAGACTGAAAAGAGAAAAATGGATCGATTACCGCTAGTGACAGGTGATTGAATAAATTAGAAGATTGGCAGTAAGGAAAAAGACCCCTATGTATGTTTAAATAGCAAAAGCGTTTTTAGCATATTACTAATAGCATTCCTTGGACCTTGCATGACTACGTTTTACCTCTAGTAAATGTTTCACATAGTAAATGGACGTATTTGTGGGAACCACTTATAAGAAAATCATCCAACTTAACGTTAAGTTATCATAAATATTAGAACCAATGAAAAATAATTGATCTACACACGCTAGTAAATAAGGTGAAAACTATGGAACAGTGATACCTGAGATGGTCAAATCATAGGAACTATAGTTTTCTCGTCACTAGTTAGGAATATTTCAAATAGACATCGTAGTAATAATAACGATAATAGAGATCTAAGGGAAGCATTGACAGGGTTTAGGGTACAAAGAACTGGGATCAGCAGAAATTACAGGGAACAAATTGACAAATATCTGATAGCCCAACAGCGTCTGTGCTCAACATCTGCGTCGCAAGGTGTGACTACGACTAATTGCCCTTTGAATTCTTCTTGTTCTTTATGTGCTTTTCAGGACGTAGGCGATCATGGGCTTCCACTTGCCTCTATCCCTTGTTGCTCTCAACAATTTTCCTCTTGGTACTTATCCCTAAACCCGCTCCACCATCCATTTACTCAAAATCATCAAGCATGTCCCGTGCTGCTTTCCACTTTTCTTTTTTTTCCCCCTCTATCCGTCCTGTGAGTATCAGATTCTCTAAACTCTTCTTCCTCGTTTCGTGTTCCAAAAACCGTTTCTGTCTCTTCCTGATGGTAAGTATAAGTTTCCTTTTCGTTTGCACCCTCTCCAACACTTTGTCGTTGTTCACATGCTCGGTCCATGGTATTCTCAGCATCCATCTGTAGAATCACATTTCTGTCTTTCCTTCATTTCTGAAAAGATCGTCTAATATTCGCTGCCATATAAAAGAACAGATATCAAATAACAATCTAGTACTCTTTTCGTAGTTTTCAACGAAACCTTCCTCACTTTTAATACTCTTCTTAGCATTTGAAATGCTTCTTTGGCCATACCAATTCTTCTTCGGATCTCATAATCGCACTTCCGTCCTCTTTCAGAACACTTACCAAGTACTTAAATTTCTACACCTGTTTGCATCCTCGACCTGTAGTTCACATTCTGGAGTACTGTTTTGCAGATGACCATGCGTTCAGTTTTCTTGAAGTTTATATTTATTACTTTCTTCTGCATCTGTTTGATTTTGGTATCTCAGACCTGTAGTTGTTATTTTGGGGTCCTCATTTTGCTGATGACCATGCATTCAGTTTTCTTGAAGTGTATGTCTAATCCTTTCTTGTCGCTTTTCATTACTACCTTAAGTAGTCCTGTATTTTCCTTTCCGTGTGTGCTATCAACACTGTGTCACCTGCGTATCTTATATTGTTTAGATCGTGGCCGCCAATCCTGGTAGGGCTTCTAGCTCTGTCAGAATTGTTTCGTTGTAACAGACCCAGTGAGAAGACACATCCTTTTTATTTTTTATATCTGCTGAATTCACTTCCTGTCCGTATACTGCCAGTATAGGTTCTTGATTATTCTAATGTCTTTCTCTATGTCTTTCGCTATATATCGTGGATGCCGAGCATCTCTATCAAGTCTTCGTGGCGTACTTTATCGAACGCCTTAGCGTAGACTATGCGACACATCCTTCTGCATTTGTATTGCTCTTTGATAACATTATGATCAGAAATATCGCGTTTCTTGTTCTGATATATTTGGTTAGCTCGCACTGTTCTTGACCTATCTCTGGTCCGATTCTACTGCGCACTATGTACATCAAATTCCAGACGATGAGTTTTGTTATATGGCTCATTAAGCTAATTTTTCGGTGGAGTTCACATTCCTTTGCATCTGGTTTCTTAGGTAGTGCTATGAAAATTGTTCTGCTTAGGTCCTTCGGTATACTGTCCCTGTTGTAGATTTAATTTATTATTTTTGTGATCCTGTCTACGCCGAAATCGTCTAACTAACAACCGTAACGGAGTATATGCTACAGGCCCTTGATGAGTCTGACGAGGCTTGCGCGATTGCTCTGGACATCTCCAAGGCTTTCGACAGGGTTTGGCACTCGGGCCTCCTATGCAAACTACGCGATTATGGTATTACCGGTCGCCTGCTTGACCTAATCCAATCTTTCTTAAATAACCGCAAAATGAAGGTCGTTCTGAATGGGCGTGCCTCTTCGTCCTACAGGATCTATCCTGGGCCCGACGCTCTTCCTTATTTTCATCAACGACCTCCCAGATGAGATCAAGTCCCAAGTAAGCATCTACGCAGATGACACTACAATATACTACCGCTCCAGTAAGAAACCTGTCGTGGCGGACAGACATAATCTCGCTGCTGACCTTGAGCGGTATCTACACTCTGTGGTGAACTGGGGCAAGAAGTGGCTTGTCAACTTCAATTCATCTAAGACCAAGCTGTTGTCTGTCAACCATTACAGGCAACCTCTCCTGCCTCCCATAAGCATGGACCAAGTGATTCTCCCTGAGAGTAATACACTACGCCTCCTCGGACTTACCCTGTCCTCAGACCTCAAATGAAACCACTATATTGAATCCATAGCAAAATCTACTGCTAAGAAGGTTGGGTCACTATGTCGATCCAGGATGTTTTTTCCACCTGAATCCATCCTGCATATATACAAGTCAACCATCCGTCCGTGCATGGAGTACTGCTGCCATTTATGGTCAGGTGCCCCTGCCGTTCTCCTCAGTGTTCTTGACAAGCTCCAAAGGAGAGTCTGTAATGTGATAGGTACTGATCTGGCGACTCGACTGCAGCCACTTCCCCATCGTCGAAATGTGGCCTCCCTTTGTCTCTTCTATAAATACTTTCATGGCTTCTGCTCGGACGAGCTTAAGTCACTGATGCCTCCTCAACAGGTGTTTACTCGTGCAACCAGACTGGCAACTGGGTCCCACCCATTCACAGTCAGGTTAGCCAAATGCAGACGACAATTCTACTCCTTCAGCTTCTTCTCTCGCACTTCCCGCCTGTGGAACTCGCTCCCGTATTCTTGCTTTCCTGACGGCTACAACCTCCAGAAATTTAAATGCAAAGTCAATACTCATCTACTAACCACTGGACTCTAGTTCTCTCCCCACCCCTGTATAACCTTCCCTTTCTCTTCACCTATGTATCTGTCATCGCACCTGCTTTCTATTGTTCCTTTCTAACTAGTTTGTACTCCTCACTCTTTTCTAAGTAATCTTTTTACATTTATGTAACCCCCTGCACATCAGTGGCGTTTCCGCCTTGCTCGGGGTGAAATGATTAAAAAAAAGTCTGTCAACATCTCTATTAGAATACCACCTGATCCTGCTGCTTTGTTTCTATTGAATTTGGCCAGTGCAACTTCCACTTCAGTTTTTAATATTTCTGGTCCGTTGGTATTTCTTTATATTGCCGGTTGCTCTTTTTTGTCATGGAGAAGATCTCAGATATATTCGTCCTATCACTGAAGTATTTTTCTTTTCTAATAGGTGCGTTCGTCTTTGGATTTTATGTATCCTGCTGCTGAACATGACTTTTATCATGTTAGTTCCTATTTTTATATGCATATCTCCTTTATTTGTCGTGCTCAATATCTCATTTTCTGCACATTTTTTGTTGAGCCAGTCTTCTTTAGCCTGTTTGCATTTGTTCCGTATTTCCTTATGTAGTCTCTTGTATTCCGTTCCATGTCTTGGCATTGTTTTCTGTCTCTTTTGCAAAATGTCAAGAATCTTCTCGATGATCCACTCATTTTTACTCCTACGTCCATTTTCCTTTAGGGTGATGTCACTAAACCTTCTCTTAGTGCGTCCCATTTTGAGTTTCCGTTTTCAAATTGTCCTTCGAATTTTCTTTTCATGCTCTCCGTATATTTTTCCCGCAGTTTTGGGTTGTTCACGAATCAGTTGTATTGCAGTTTCTTCAATCTCCAAAGTTTCATACTTAATTTGCATATAACCGAAAGGTGGTTGCTTCCGCAGTCAGCACTTGGACAGGTTTTACAGTGAGCAACTGCGTTCCTAAATCTCTTGTTGATAGTAATGTATTCAATCTATTTTTTCGTTTCTTCCTCTGTCTATAATCGTCTTGGCAACCAGGTGTTGGTTAATACCTCATCATTCCCTGTGCACCATTGAACCCATTTCTCTCCGCAGTCATAGCGGTTTTGTTCGAAATTGTCAACGTTTCACTTTCTCTCTCCTTACCAACTTTGACATTCAGGTTTCCCATGATAATTCTAATTTCTTGTGACTTGCATTGATACTTGGTGCTGTTCAGCATGAAGTAGAAAGTTTCGATTTCTTCTTCTGTACTTTGTGTTGTCGGTACATATACTACTATAACTGATATATTGCGGGCCTTCCCTTTCTGTTAAACCACAAAAATTATTTCAGATAACTGGCAAGTATCTCCTTTTTCAAATATTTTAACCACCTGCGTATATCATTCTGTGGTTGTCACAGATAAAGTCTCCGTTGTTCGGCCAACTCATTTTGCATATACCTAAAATGTTGACAGAAGCCTTAAAAATGAGAATAATAAAACTTGGCAATGAATAGACCGCGTCGATTTTCCAATGTTTTCACTCACGAGGGACAAAAAAAATACTGCTTATTTTCTCTTTTTTTTAATTCTTTGTCTTAATCCATTTATTGTGTGTGTGGGGGGGGGTTGAAAGTGTTTATTTACATCAAGACTTGGTGGAGGGGTAAAACAAATTAGAGGATTCTGTTTAAAGAAAGTTCTGCTGTCGCTGCCTCCTGCCTGTGTTTAGATCGATTAAGCAGAGGGCGAAGGGGTTCGTTTCTCACCCAAAGATCATGTCATTGGCGGAACAAAACAAAAGAAAAGGATATGACGCGTTACAATCTTTTCTGCCTTCTCTCTTTCCTTTACTGTATTTGTTCGAGAAACAGACGGCTTTATTTTGACGTGATAAATGCATCAGAACATAAAATAATAATAAAATAATGTGCCTGGAAGAAGAAAGGGGTGAACTATTTTGTTATTCATTTGCTTTTTGTTTCGTTTTTATTTATTTTTTCGTTATTTTTATTCTTTTCTTTGATTTTCCTCTTTTTTCTTTGTTTTAGTTATTTACAAATAAATTACTAAATAGTAAGGGGAGGCATGTAAAATAATAGGATAATGCATTTGACAAGTATTTAATGTTTTTAATAGGAAGAAAAATGAAGCTCTCAGGTAAAATAGCGTTTTAGCGCACTCAGACTCAAACAACGGACAAATATTAGAAATAAATGTAAAAGAAAAAAACAGTAACTTAGAAGGCGTCTTAATTGATTCATTATAAATGTTTTACATCATATACGTGAAAAATCTCCTTCGTATATTTTAACGCTTTATCGTACCAGTCAACGAACTCCTATTTGTCTTCACTGACCATCCACTCTACTGTGCTTCTTCAACTTTTCCTTTTGGTAAGACAACCCGACACCTTGAAACTTCGAACAACGTCAACAAGCCTTCTTTTTGTCATAGGTCAAATACAGTGTGAAGGAAACGGGCGACATAACACTGCGAGTCGTTTCGTCTAGTGTTAGAATTTTAGTTAGCTTTTATTTTACTTTATCCAATTCAAACATTTTCGATTCTACTGTTTTATATTGCTTCATCGCTGGTGAAATGTTATACACGTCCGAAAGGTAAGCTATAATCATTTGCTAATCCGACATGTTAACAAATAAAACATTGTATATATGTTAACATATACTAATTTTTCATCGAAGTGATGCATTTGTCCGATCGGTACAAGAATGCATGAATATGATTCTCAAAGAACATGCCCACAGACAGCTGGGGCAACCATTGTATTTCTGCAACAATAGTACTGTATGAAACCAATTGCCGGATGAGAATCAGAATTAGTTGTCAGACATCCTGGTGTACCTCACTCTCAATCTGACAAGTCGTACAGTCCGTAAAAGAAATTGATGGCAATGGTGCACTGCAATGAAAAGAAGTGTTGCTCATGAACTTCATACTGCTTTATCTGTCTATATTTTTTAGATGAGTTAGTATTTATACTATTATTCGGACTATTGTCCTCATCATTGCTGCCATTTGTACGACATTTCGGCCGTTGTACGCACCGGACTTCTTCTTGCTAGGAATTTCAAACCAAACATTTATTACAATCACTGGGGTATTCTCATTCCTTGCGTGAAGCCTCTTTTGGTAGTCATGAGTTATCTTCCTCTAACTCTCTAAGTTACTTGTTCACCACTACTGTAGCCTGCTATTGAACTCACAACTCTAGGTCAAGTCACTGAAACTAACTAACGTCTATATCCACTGGGCCATGTGTTCTTAAGGCAACAATAATGTAAATAGTGTTCATACTGCACGTTCAGTAAATACAGCGAGATATTATTAAACGCTGGACAGAGAGAAGGAAACTGTCCACTGAAAGAAAACAGGACGTTTGCATAATAATGTCATCTTGCTTTCAGCTACTTCACATACGGCTCACTTGACAAAAATGTTTTCCACGATATAGTTGGGTCTACAGCTGTGATTGTCAAAGTAAAAAAGTCCACAGGGGAGGAAGTCAGACTACTATTGTAATCAAGTAACTTTTTTTACAAAGTATATAAATCAAATTCTAAAACACATAGAGCAAAGGGTAATGTACGCCAAACTATTGATAATTGACAATGAGGATAGAACTTTCGGTTTTCGACCTTAATAACCGGGGTTCGAATCACACCGTGATCCGTTGATCAAGTAGGTGACAATATTATCGGTCTAAGGAGGCGATCCGTCCGTTCGGCACATTTAGAAAATGAATGAAAACCATACCACAGAACTATTCGAAAGGCATCAATAATTGTGCTAGCACGAAATCACAAGTTGTCGTGACCGAGGCTTTTAGCGTACTAGCTTTGTTGAATCTGCTGATAAGAACAGATAATGCAGTATCTCCCAGAAAATGTGATTAACGTCTGGTCAGCATAGTTGTACGTTTGCACTAGAGGTCTTGAATAAGCAGAAATGTATTTTAAATTGACTTGATACTCTAGCAGAGGAGTGTGCCCAGAAAACAAGTGATTTATGCTTTACAAAGAATAAAATTAGCATGATATTTACATATGAAAATTTACTTTTATTTAGATTTTTTTAAAACTCGAACATTCGTTTACATCTTGCTGGCGTTAGTTGGTCTGGTTTGTTTTATTTTACGGCATATCAACCATAATGGATTATTTAATGCCAAGAATTTTAGGATAGATTCGTATGAACAGAATATGTATTCTTTTTAAGAATGTAGTTTATAGATCAGGTTTTATTGACGTATTTTTGTAAAGATGGGTTTTGTCAATAATCAAATGTAATTTTCTTTCCAAGAATCAATTGCTAACAATATTTTTTAAAAATGTATTGCTGGTAATTTTATTTTTTTAAATTTATTGCTGGTAATTTGTTTTTGTGTGTGTGTATTGCTGGTAATATTTTTTAATGTATTGCTGTATGTTATTGTATTGCTGTATATTAACGTATTTAATTTTTTTTTTCAAAATTTTATTGCTTGTAATTCGTTTTTACTGGTAATATTTATGTTTTTTCAAATGCATTACTGCTTTTTTTATGTAATATTTTCTTCTCTACAAAAGTATTGCTAAAATTTTTAATATAATAATCTATTTTTATATTTTCGTTGTGTATTGACCTAAGTTTGTGGTTAACTATTTGCCCATAGCTGGAATCCTAACAGGTACTACCACCCCGGGTCAGGGTGGACCTGGGCACAACAGCAATTAAGAGGTGGTTCCGCGCTCCTCAAATTTCTCAATCAGAAACCTTACTGCTGTATGCAATTTATCGTCATACCCAGGACGCCGCATTGGAGTAGTCGGCCTATTCTGAAGTCCCAGCCAAAAGGCAGGCGTTATTTGAAGAGCATTTACCATGCGAAAGTAAAATCAGTACATTGTATGTGTCGTGATATAGCCATGTATGTTTGTCTGGAGCTATTTTATCTAATGGTAATTAAGAAAATCTGAAATGCGTATGTGTTAACAGTATTTGATTAGTTATTGTTTTGATATTACAGTATATCAAATAGCATTTTCGGCAGCTATGACTGGCCCTAGGATTGACAGTGAAGTGAGATTTACCATTTCTTTTTCTATGCTATTTTTTATTTAGACACCATCTCTAGGTAACTGTCCGTTAACTCATCAAGAGTTCTTATTTCTCATCTTACAAAGTTACTACTAACTACCCGTCTCACTCGTAATAAATTGGAGCAGGGGAACCGGTTTAGTCATAAACTATTCGGTAAAATGTTTCATGTATATATATCTTTCAGCGTAGTTAAAGTACATTTAAAGCAACTCCTTACCTTGTCTTTTCCGAGTTAAAAATTAATCAGAGAAGAAAAAAAATCAAACTGTTCCTATTCGAAGAGTCAAAATGTTGTAAGCTGGTTTGAAAAATCAAATGTTCTGTTTTCTCTCTCTCTATGGAGAGGAATGAGCTGTCGCTATACAAATGTCAAGGTTAACTCTCACACAATGCAGATAAATGTCGTCTCTTAATTTCTTCATTCAGTTTTGAAAATTTTATTATTATTATTTATCATTTTTTTCTTTTCCTACTTTTGTTGATATCCTATTTATTTTATCGACTTTCTTTAACGAATGACGAATTTCGCCATCGACTTGATTCTAGAATATCGTACCAATCACTCGTAAAGATGAAATCGGACATTGATGAACTGACGACATTTTCATGGTCTCTATTTCTTTGTTTCAATTTAGATATTTTTTCTGATTTACGTCCCATTAAATGAGTCTGTATTCATTTTTATTGAACTGGCTACGTCGCCATTGATCAGTTGGTTGTGGTGAGGTAATTTTGAGTTAAATATTTCACCATTACAAAATCAGTTTCCTCCTGCTATCATGTAAAATTCTAGATACCCTAAAGAAAAAAAAGTGAGATACTGCCTCCGTCACATAGTAAACATTTTAGCATACTTGGCAAGGAAAATTTATTTTTAAACCATAATGATTCAATTTTAAAACTGATGTCTGACATTATAAAATATTTCAGAATTTTTTTTTTATTAATTGCCAAGTCTTTCATAATTTCATTGACTGCACCCCGCCTATATTTACTAATATTTTGAATATTTTCAGTGAGAAACTCATTTCATCTTACTTGACTTTTCTCCTGTCATAGAAAAGAAATAAGATCTATTTAAAATTGCCTATGTATTTTATACAACCATATTTCAAACTTTACAACTAAAAAACTTTTTTTGCTTAAAACGTACACCATGTCAAGCAGAAATTGCTTGATATATATTCGTTATCAACCCGTCATTCAAAAATAATGTAGCTGAAATTACTAAAATGTTTTATTCATAAACGTTTTGTCAGAGGCAAAACAGAGGCAGAACATTCAGAAATTCCTTTCGGTATGTATTCTATATTTCACTAAACCACATTAAATAATTTGTAGTGATATTTCAGATTTTGAGTATCGAACCTAACGTAATCGAGGTTGTGTTTATTTACTTTAGAAAAATAGCTCTACTCTCTTTTATGTTTTAACTGTAGGATATTCTCTTCTTTAGTAGTTGAGAAAATAAGTTTACTGGCAAGACTATACTTGACTATTGCCAGCTTTATAATATATGCTTAGTAACATCGTTACACCGTTGATTTTATATACAAATAACAAACTAAATTAGTAAAAACAAATTATGGTAACTATTTAGCGAGTATTTTCTATTTGATAAATATATTTTAAACTTAAAACTCTGGGATAAATCTTCATATGACTCGATAATACGTTTACTAATTAATTCACAAAAGCAATGCTAAAGTTTATTTTGGCTACAGCGTTCGGGGTATTAAAATGTTCTTTGTTTTCCTATTGGCTACAACCCAACCATGATACTTTGGCTTTGCATCAACTACAAAAAAAGGTCATTGTTCGTCTTTCTCGTTCACTTCCGCTTAAAATAGACAGGAAATTAAGAGGCTCTACTTTATTTATGTGGCAAGGAAAATCAATATCTTGAATTTGAGAAATCGAACTCGACCTTAGCATTGATTCTTTTTAATGTTTGTCGTTAGACACATGTGAAATCAGGTACAGGCGAGCATCAACATACATGAAATATTAATAATGATTTTGAAGGATTACTTCGTTCAAACCTACTCTAAATTTTTCGAGAAAATTATGCAATGGCAAAATAAGACTGATTTTTTTTATACATATAGAAAATATTTAAATTGAAATCGATAAAACATTAATATAATTTATTAGTTTAATATAACAGATTTATTTTTATTTTGCTTCTAAAGAAAATGTCAGGAATATGTTAATTACAGTCTGCATCGATTTGCCAAATTGGCCAGTAATATAACAAAATCAGTAATTTTTTGATAGCTGCAAATTCAGAGTGGATGTGAGAAGTTATGTTGTTAGAACTTTTTCAAAACAATGCAGTCCAGAACTTATATTTATGTTCGACGTTTATAGCAAATACATTATTTGAAAGAGTAATTAATGGATGTACGTTGTAGTTCAGAGATTTCGAATTCTAGTTGAATTCGTTGCATTCACTTACGCGCAAATATCCTTGGAGAAGCTATTAATCCGTTTCTTCTTCTTCCAGCCATGGGTTAAATAGCAGTACAGATTAGGTTCTATAATTTTGGTTGGCAAACTGTCTACTGAAGAAAGTAATGGCATCCTACTGCGGGGAAAGCTTCTGCCCAGTTAGTCATGTCTCATTCAAGATATGATCGCGTAAGCGTGTATCACGTATGGAACTTAACTAACTGAAATAATGGCTATTGTTTGATTCTAATGTATCGTTTGGTTACTTAGGTAAACTTAATTCGTTTCGATAATTCCTAACACATCGTTTTCCGGCTGTTGTGTGTCATCTGACATTACTTTCAAAGATGTTTATTACCTTTCTTTATCCTGTGGTTTATACAATTTCAAGTACGGCAGTTTTTGTAGACGCATCCAAACCTTTTTAGTTAGTTTGAGAGCTATTCATTTCTTTCTTTCATCCTCTCGTAATGATGTACTTCTTTTACACGTAAACCGTTTTACTAATTTCATGTGCACTTTTTTCATTCCATTTGTCTACGAAAACTGCTAATACAAAAAAGACTTTTCCGCTTTATGCCCTTATAAATATAATTTCACGGTTCTGAATGACTGTGTATTATAAAATCCTCTGTGAACTCTTTTATTTATTTATTTTTAACCATTTAACTCCCAAGCAAGTTGATGATGCCACTAAGATGCAAGGGCTTACTGTGAGTGAAAGGGAATGAGAAAATATTTGTAAGGAAAAAGTATAATAAAAGAAAAGTTTCCAAAGAAACAGAATATGGCGGTTGACGCGGCATTTGCATCTTTGAAAATCGTATGTGGCATCGAAGCAAGAAACCGGAAAGGAATTCCTCACGCTAAAAGCGTGAGAAAAGGAACTATCAGAACAAAAATCACATTTAACTATTTTAGCAGTAAAGCAGTGAGACCCAATTGCCAATATAATTTGCTTAGATTCATGCAGTCGAGTTACCAAGAAGAAAAGCTTATTAGAATAAGTGCAATTAAAATATTTATAGAAAAGACACGAGAAGCCACGTCTCGGCGCTGAGAAAACGATTGAAGTCGTAATGACAGTCAGGACCCATCTTTGGATTTTGTCGAGAATCTTTAGATATATAGCAAAAGCACAACACAAGAATTATTTAATGTACGGACGTTTGGTATAGTTTTAAATGAGCAAGAGTAATTCTGATAATAAAAACGGCAGATAAAAGCAACTGATTCAATATAATAATTCCACATCATACCAGTAGAAAACGTGTAACAAATAAGACACTATGAACTACTCTTCATGCACTTTGGAAGCGTACACGTTTTAGAAAGTAAACGACATTTGTTTCTTCAGTTAAAAACTAGTTGGAGGTCATTTTCGAGATCAAATGCCAGTATTACTTTATCGGATCTATCGAACACTATCAGAACAGGAGTAAATAGATGTGTGATTAGCATAAATATCGATTTGGGAAATGATGGCATCTGGAAAGACGTTGATGAAGATGAAAAACAATGTAGGTACAAGCAAGAATAGATCTGTGGGAATGCCAACATTAATTAAAAAGATCTAGAATAATGGCCGTCGAACTCGAATGCCAATAACACGATTTCTTACGAAAAATTGAATCATATCAAATATTCGGCCAGATGCGTAACGCTTTCGTTTGTAAAGAAGGTCATCATATCAAACGCTGTCAAACGCCTTCAAGATATCCAAAGTCACACCGCGAAATTTGCTGTTTTTATCTAAAACTTGATAAACAAATCTAGTGATAACCGTTAACATATCAGCTTTGATATACAGAAGTAATAGTTACGCAATAGCAACAATTTGAAAGAATGACAAAAATAAGTTGTTACACGTGGTTGTTGACAATTATTTTTATCTATGAGGTGTGTGTAGGTGTCTGAGTATGGAAAAGTGTCTGTACTTATCGATTCGTAGTGAGCCCGGGGGATTTGGTGTCATTCAAATGGGTTGTTACCCGTTTGTGACCTGGCCATCAGCGTACGTGGGTATTCTGTGAAGTGCCTCGAACATCCGGTTCTTTTGTCTGTCAAGATGAAATCCTCCTCTTGGTCATTTTTGACAGACTATTTATGATGCAGTGCGCAGACGTAGTTGAGAGCAAACCTTCACACCTATTGGCGATTTGAATTAAATGTTCGTACAAATGAAAATGTATGGTGGTTTAAGGTGAAAGAAAAGCGTATTTTCAACCAATCGACTTTTAGTCCGATACAAGGATCAAGTTCATTTGAGACTCTACTTCTTCTTTTATGTGCCCTGTCCCTTCAGAAGGTAGGCGATCATGGCTTTCCATGTTTTCCTATACCTGGTGGCTCTGAGAACGCCTTCTCCTATTACACCATGCAACCCTCAATCCGTCATCCACCTGATTAGTTCCTTCAAATATGTTATCCGTTGCTTTCCCCTGTCTCTTTTTCCCCACTATCTGGGCTGTTAGTATCAGATTCTCCAAGCCCTCCTTCCTCATTGCATGTCCCAGGAACTTCAGCAGTCTCTTCCTGATGCTCAGTATTAATTTTCTTTTTGTTTCCATCATTTCTAAAGACCTCATCATGCTCATATGCTCGATCCATGATATTTGCAGCATCCTTCTGTAGAACCACATTTCAGTTGCTTCAAATTTTCCCTTCATCTTTGATGATATAGTCCAGCATTCACTGCCATATTGAAGAACGGACAGCACATAACAATCCAGTACTCACTTCCTTGTTTCTAGCGAAATTGTCCTGTTTCTTAATACCTTACTCAACTTCTGGAATGCTTTCTTCGCCATGCCAATTCGCACTCTCTGTGTCGCACTTTCGGATCTCTGTGTCGCACTTTCCGTCTTCTCTTATAATACTTCCCAGGTATTTAATTTTTGTACCTGCTTGATTCTAGTATCCCCGACCTGTATTTGGCATATTGGGCTGCCCTTTTTACTGATGACCATGCATTCGGTTTTCGTGCAGTTTATTTCTAGTCCTTTCTTGTTAATTTTTTCAGCTACCTTCTGTTTCCTTTCTATGTCTTCTATCAGCATTGTATCATCTGCGTACCTTTAATTGTTTGAATTGTGGCCTCCGGTGACAAATCCAGGCATAACTACTAGGGTCCTCAAAATATGCTCGCTGTACAAGTTGAACAGATCAGGTGAAAAGACACATCCTTGTCTTACGCCCCTTTCTATCTTTGTATATCTGCTGAATTCATTACCTGTCCGTATGCAAGCGGTTTGCTGCCAGTAAAGATTAATGATTACTCTCAAGTCTTTCCCAAATATGTCAAGGCTGCTGAGCATCTCTATCAATTCCTTGTGGCGTA
Organism: Ascarosepion bandense; assembly: GCA_037127315.1. NCBI lineage: Eukaryota > Metazoa > Mollusca > Cephalopoda > Sepiida > Sepiidae > Ascarosepion > Ascarosepion bandense. The sequence goes on along the minus strand of JBBBDQ010000239.1, from coordinate 3,887,024 downwards.
TTTTGCCAAACGCCTTCGCATAATCAATAAAGGACAGGTATAAGTCCTTCTTCATTTGTATTGCCCTTTCGGAGAGCATCCTAATCTGAAATATATGGCATTCCTTGTTCTTGTGTCTTTAACGAAACCACACTGTTCTTGTCCTATCTCTGTCATGATTCTGCTTCTCGCTCTATTTTTTTTTTTTTTTTTTTTTAATCATTTCACCCCGAGCAAGGCAGAAACGCCACTGATGTGCAGGGGGTTACATAAGTGTAGAAAGATTAATTAGAAAAGAGTGAGGAGTACAAGCTAGTTAGAAAGGAACAATAGAAAACTGAGAAAGCAGGTGCAATGACAGGTACATGGGCGGAGAGAAAGGGAAGCTTATACAGGGGAGGGGAGAGAGAGCTAGAGGCCAGTGGTTAGTAGGTGAGTATTAACTTTGCTTTTAAATTTCTGGAGGTCGTAGCCGTCAGGAAAGCAAGAATACGGGAGTGAGTTCCACAGGCGGGAAGTGCGAGAGAGGAAGCTGCAGGAGTAGAATTGTCGTCTGCGTTTGGCTAACCTGACTGTGAATGGGTGGGACCCAGTTGCCAGTCTGGTTGAACGGGTAAACACCTGTTGAGGAGGCATCAGTGACTTAAGCTCATCCGAGCAGAAGCCATGAAAGTATTTATAGAAGAGACAGAGGGAGGCCACATTTCGACGATGGGAAAGTGGCTGCAGACGAGTCGCCAGATCAGTACCTATCACATTACAGACTCTCCTTTGGAGCTTGTCAAGAACACTGAGGAGAACGGCAGGGGCACCTGACCATAAATGGCAGCAGTACTCCATGCACGGACGGATGGTTGACTTGTATATATGCAGGATGGATTCAGGTGGAAAAAACATCCTGGATCGACATAGTGACCCAATCTTCTTAGCAGTAGATTTTGCTATGGATTCAATATAGTGCTTCCATTTGAGGTCTGAGGACAGGGTAAGTCCGAGGAGGCGTAGTGTATTACTCTCCGGGAGAATCATCTGGTCCATGCTTATGGGAGGCAGAAGAGGTTGCCTGTAATGGTTGACAGACAACAGCTTGGTCTTAGAGGAATTAAAGTTGACAAGCCACTTCTTGCCCCAGTTCACCACAGAGTGTAGATCCCGCTCAAGGTCAGCAGCGAGATTATGTCTGTCCGCCACGACAGGTTTCTTACTGGAGCGGGAGTATATTGTAGTGTCATCTGCGTAGATGCCTACTTGGGACCTGATCTCATCTGGGAGGTCGTTGATGAAAATAAGGAAGAGCGTTGGGCCCAGGATAGAGCCTTGTGGGACACCAGCATTCGTGCTGTAGGACGAAGAGGCACGCCCATTCAGAACGACCTTCATTTTGCGGTTATTTAAGAAAGATTGGATTAGGTCAAGCAGGCGACCGGTAATACCATAACCGCGTAGTTTGCATAGGAGGCCAGGGTGCCAAACCCTGTCGAAAGCCTTTGGAGATATCCAGAGCAACCGCGCGAGCCTCGTCAGACTCATCAAGGGCCTGTAGCATGTACTCCGTTACAGTAGTTAGCAGGTCGGCTGTGGACCTGTCAAATCGGAATCCATATTGCCTGTCGGAGAACAGCTTGTGGGCGGTGAGATGATGAACTATTTCAGCATTTATTATAGCCTCGAACACTTTCCCGAATATTGGTAGGAGACTGATAGGGCGATAGTTGGATGGGTCCGAGGGTTCACCACAATTCTTAAAGACAGGAACGACTGAGGAGAATTTCCAGCATGCAGGAAAGCAGGAAGCAGAAAGGCAGTAGTTAAACAGTTTAGAGAGGACAGGGGAAAGTTCAGGGGCACACCTCTTAAGGACTATCACCGGGATTCCATCGTCTCCACACGCCTTATGGGGGTCGAGTTTTGAAATTACTCTGGATACTATTGTCGGGGTAATATACACGTCATGCAGTTTGGCCTCAGTTCTAATAGGGAAGTCGGGTGGGTGCACTCCGGACGAGTCGAGTGTGGAGTTGGATGAGAATCTGCGGGCAAAGCACTCAGCTTTCTCAGCAGATGACGTGAGAACGTCAAATCCATGGATTAAAGGAGGTATTGAGGATTTCCTATTGTTGAGCACTCGTTTACAAATCCTCCAATAGTCCTTGGAGCCGAACTTGCGGTCAGCTATGTGCTGTCGCATTCTCTCCGCAAACAACTGTTTGGCGTCATTTAGAGTTCTCTTGCACTCACTGCGAGCGGATGTGAACAGGCGCCTATTGTGATCAGTTGGCTGTCTCTGGAATAGATGGAAGTAATGGTTCCTGTGGGCAATGGCGGCTGAGCAGGCTGGAGAGAACCACGGAGGGGAATGAGGTTTTAAGCAATACTTCCTGGTGGGTATGAAGGCATCAATGCCAGCTTTCACCCATGACGAGACCTCAGAGGCACAGTCATCAACTGATAGGTCAAACACTTTTCCCCAAGGGACGTCGCAGAGGAAATCGCGAAAGGCTTCCCAGTCAGCTTTTTGGTAGAGGTAGGAGGTTCTATGAGTAGGGGGATCCTGTGGGGAGTGAGATTGGAAAGAAATACTGAGGGAGACTACAGCGTGGTCGGAGTTGCCGAGAGGGCAAAGCTGCGAGACTTGACAGGCGTCGGGCGCAGAGGTGAAACATATATCTAGCAGTGAGGAATGACCCGAGGGTGTGCTTGGGAAGCGAGTGGGGAAGTCCACCACTTGCGTAAGGGATTGGGAAATAGCAAAGTTCATGGCGTGAGTGCCCGCCGAATCAGTAACAGCGTTTTCAAGCCACTCAGAGTGATGGGCATTGAGGTCTCCAAATACAAATATGTGGGCAAATGGGTGATAGGTAATAGCCTTATCTATGTCGTCGGCAATGCTATCTAGTAGGGAGCAGTCAGGAGAGGAGGGAGAACGGTAAAGGAAGAATAGGTAGCTAACCGAACTGAGGAGAGACAAGCGGAGACATATGTATTGGTGGTCAGTAGATTCGAGTGAAGTCACCCTAGTTATGGGGAGGTGTTCGCTGACATAAACACCCAGCCCATGCATGTGGACAGTAGAATCCTTCCTTAAAAGGGGAAGATAACCAGGGATGAAGAGGTCAGAGGAGGGAATAGTTGAGTTGAGGTTAGTTTCGCAGAGCGCGAGGATGTCAGGGGACTTTTCATGCAGGAACGCTTCTACACTAGCAAAGTTAGTACGAATGCCTCGGATATTAGTGAAGGAGAGGTTAATGGGCTTAGGTGGTTTGGATTTAGCTGGTTTAGGGTCATTTCTGTTTTGTCTTGTCATGTTTTTGGTTTATAGAAAGGGACCTAGGGTAGAGGATACAGGCGGTCATTACCCACGATCTGAGCTGGGAGGGGGACTGGCTAGGGCTGCAACAAGGTGTGGCCTCGGGGTTGCCCACCGAAAGCGCTTGCAGGGACACCTATCCATGCGCGACATGGCACTACAAGAACCCCGATATTATACAACTGTTGATCAGAGCAGCCGCTCTTGACGCTACGCAAGAGTTAGGGCTCCTAATTTTCATCAGGATTCAGACGATCAGTTTTGTTATATGGCTCATTAAACTGATGGTTCTGTGGAGTTCGCACTCGTTTGCTCCTGGCTTCTTATTTAGTGCTATGAAGATAGACTTGCTGAGATCATCTGGTATAACCCCACTATTGTAAATTTAATTTATTATTTCTGTAATTTTCTCTATGCCAAATTCCATGGCTATCAGCAGCTCTATGACTATGCCGTCTGGTCCAGCTGCTTTGTTTCTATTCAGTTTGGCTACTGCAAATTCCATTTCAGACTTTAATATTTGCGTATCAGCCGTAGATGATAATATGGCAAACTGACTGAAGATCTATTCATGTTTAACACAAAGCGCCAGTCATCAGGAGATCACACACTTGTGAGATTTTATCTTTTTATCAACAACTTAGCTACGCTGGGGGCACGCTTATACTTACTACGAGCGAATACAAAAAAGCGTCCTTTGTGATTCAAACTATTATGTTGGTATAACCAGAAAAAGTGATTCCAATGATTTATAGTGACTAAACGGACATAAGTGAACTAAGGAGAAGCATGAGGATTTATTTCGTATTTTTGCGATAGCACCAAAGCTTTGATGACGCCTTTCACCTATGAAAAAACTTGATGGTACAATTTTCAGTTATGCTGTCTCTTCTTTCGCCAGAATTTTGTTTATTTTATCCACTACGACAACTATCTAATCTTACGTTTTTGTTTTTCAATATTTCATAAGTTATAGATAGATAGAAAGATAAATAGAGATTATGTGATAGATAGATAGATAGATAGATAGATAGATAGATAGATAGATGTGAGTTTGGAACCCTGGGTTTCACGCTCTTGCGATCGCCAGACAAACTGACTAATTTTTTTAAAAATTGGTTATATGTAGGGATGTGTATATTCGTGTATTTTTGTGGAAGTAGGGGAAATCTGCCAGACGCAGACATTTGTGGAATTGGGGGAAATCTGTCGTCACTACAGACGCAGATATATATATATATATATATATATATATATATATATATTTGTACACCCATCAACGAGCGCAAAGACACACACATACACACGCACGCGCGTTCGCTCACTGAGGCTTGCATAAACATACACATGCGAATCGTGCGGGGTTCGGTATATATATGTATGTGTGCTGTTGCGCACATACATACGCATTCGGTTGGTGCATTCGAATAGTGTAGCGATGTCAACTACACGTCGATTTCTCGTACGTACATATGTACTTTTGATGGGTTCTGTGTGAAACTATGATAGGTAAGAATTGCTATTATTTTATTTAAGGCTGTATTGTTATTTTTTGTTTTAAAGTCAGTTATCGGCTTGTTTTTTTTATTTTTTGTGGTTGCGTATATTTAAATGGTAGAAATTCTCATTTGTAATGCTTGTTAGTGTTTATTTGTGGTGTATTAATTTTACTATGGCAGAGACTTGTGATTTTTGTTTTATCCGTTTGGTATAAATTGTGATAATAGGTATTAATACCTATTATCACAATGTATACATATATATATATATATATATATATATGTCTGCGTCTGTAGTGACGACAGATTTCCCCCAATTCCACAAATGTCTGCGTCTGACAGATTTCCCCCACTTCCACAAAAATACACGAATATACGCAACCTTACATATAACCAATTTTTAAAAAAATTAATCAGTTTGTCTGACGATCGCAAGAGCGTGAAACCCAGGGTTACAAACTCACACCTATCTATATGAATATGTCTGCTCTATCACTGATATTGAGCGCTTTTAAATAAGTACTACGCATATATAATATGTAAACAATATAATATATATAACAAATTGCATATATATATATATATATATATTGATATTTATAATTATATACATACACTTTTCACACACACACACACACACACACACACACATATATATATATATATATATATATATATATGAAATGAAATTCCAAAATATTCACCTTATATTGAAACAATTTATTTCACAGTTCTCTGTGCGTGTGCGTTTGCGCGCGCGCGCGCGTGTGTGTGTGTGTGTTTGCATTTTATAGTATATAATATTTCGTTAAAGTGATCTGTGTTGTTTTCAAGCATTTTCACCGACAGTTTATGCGCCGTGTAAATAATTTTCAAGTGATGTCTAGATTTGTATTAACCTTCACCATTAATGGCAAATAAAATAAAATAGTGACAGTTTTGTTTTGCATTGCATTTTATTATTCAACTGCATAATTTATTTTGAGCGATTGACGACTTAGTTTCTGGCTTTTTCCTTAAATTATTCACAAAGTTGACACTTTTTATGAAACATCTCAGTGTAAACTTCGATATCAGTTGATAAATTACATAGTTACACCCTTCGATATCAGTTGATAAATTACATAGTTACACCCTTCGATATCAGTTGATAAATTACATAGTTACACCCTTCCTTTAATAGTCATGAATAAAAGTCTAAATAATTCATTTGGGAGAATTTTCCTCTGGCAATAATCAAAGCTGTTGTGTGATTTCTGTTTTGAATTCGATCTTCAGATGCTTGGATGTTTCTATTTTCATTTGATTATTGTATTTTCAGTTGTGAACTTTAGCTTCTATTCGGAATTTCGAGAGGAAAACAAAATATGCAGATTGAATGTAAGTGCTTTGATAATCAATATCACCGTCACCGCACCCTCTCTCATTTTGGTTATCAACGTTAGTTCTATTTCCATTATATTTTCACACACACAGATTTTGTACGTATTAAATTTGTTGTGGAGTAAAGAAAACACCCCCGCTAGGACAAATAAACTAGGTAAGATGCCTTAAATAATCAATTCAAAAAGAGTCTAGGAACAGAGTTCCGAAAGAATGTTCGAAAGAGTAACGTTGGAGCCAGTCGAAAAATATTATAACCGTTAATAGCGAGTTATAATTGTGGCGACGAATCGAAACTTATACGGAGTAGGAAAATACTAACGAAAAAAGAAAAATTAAGATTTTGTCACATCTGCTGAAATCGTTAACAAGGTGTGTGAACGATTCAAACTAAACGAGCTGATTCAGTATATGTTTAAAGGATTAATTTTCTTTCAAGGGTTAAACGCGAACAAAAACGCAGAAATGCGTGCTAGAATCCTAACGAAATTGGATCAGAATCAAAAACTAACACTACAAGAAATATCGGACGAATGTCAGAGAATCATAAATCTCCGAAGAGATGAGGAGGATATTGAAGAAAAAGAATGCACATATATACAAGCCAAAGAAAAATATAGAAAAAGCAAAAAGAATCTATATCAGAAACGACTGTCTCTAAGAATTAGAAGTGCTACAAGTGTGGAAAAGTAGGACATAAATAGTCACACTATAAAATTAAAGCAAGGAAAATCTATCACAGAAAAAAAATTTGTACACAACGGTGAGACCGAAAAATAATTACAGAAAACCAAATAAATTTGTGTACGTGAAAATTAATAATGTAGATGTTAAAATGCAAGTACACACTAGTTGTGATATTATGGGATACATATTTTTTTTATTAGAATAAGCAACAGGAAAAACAATAGAACATTCTAGAGAAATTGGATCAAAACAGCAGTAGAATTTAGATTACATTTTTATATTTCTCAACCAATCAGCTAAAAACTTAGAATAAGAACATTCTAGAAAAATAGGCTTGGAAGTAAATTAACACAAAAATATTTAGGCCCCAAAACAAAAATGTAAAATAATAAATCTGATTGGTCAGTAAATGTTTTCACACCCTAATGTTAGGAAGATTAGTTGATCCCCTATTAATGTATATAATACACACAGTTAGAAGAAAGGACAGTCACCAAGCAGTAACCAAGCAGGCCATTAAGTCCGCATGCCACCGTATACTTTGCCGGCCATGTCATTTCTTCCATGCCAAAAGTTCGTGACCTCGCTCCAAGGACCTTAAAAAGAAAAGCCGACGAATTTTCTTTGAGCAGCGCGACACGTTGTCGCCAACTGAAACAACGCACCAAATGTAAGTAGGAAAGGCTTATTTACAGACTTTGCTAATGCAAACTCATACACGTTTTTGGACAAAAATTAACTTCTTGCCAAGTTTATATTTCTCAAAAAGGCAATTTTAGAATCATGTATTTTGTTGGTTTCTACATACCATTTTATTTGTCAAATAATAAATTGTTTGTTGTTGAATGTCCGTTGTAAATTATTCCATCACTTTGCGCGATTGCAAAATAGAGTGTTGTATTTGTGGGGGAAATAATCAACATACAACCCAGCAAATACCAAATCCCCCACAAAATTGGTGACCTTCCGACTAGTGAAAGCACGTAACACAAAAAAGCTCTCATATTAGAAAACAACACATAAATTACCACAACGCGTAAAAGATGGAAAACAACGACATTGAACCCACAACAGCAACAATATCAGCCAGCATTCCCAGCTACAACCCAACTAACATACCAGTATGTCCGTTGTAAATTATTCCTTCACTTTGCGCGATTGCAAAATTGAGTGTTGTATTTGTGGGGGAAATAATCAACATACAACCCAACAAATACCAAATCCCCCACAATATCACAATAATCAACGACGCTACATGGAAAGCAAACGGAAAACCTATATTAAAAAAAAACATTTCATGTGACGTAAGAAATTTAAATGACTGGTAACGTTTCATTTCGTAACCAGTATGTCAAAGCTAAAGTTTATATGTTAAAAATTCTACAAACGTATTCTTTACTGACTGTCTGGAATTATTCGAGTTATAGGATTTACCTATAAATATTTATTGCAAAAATATAAGTGAACAAGTAACCAGTTTAAAAAAAAAAGTATAAATTTGAAGGAAGAATTGAAAAAAATGTTTTCCAGATGCTCTGTCTGATTAGTTGGATCGGTTTCCAAAGTTAAAGAAAAAATTTAAGTGAAAAAAGGGTCGACGCCAGTGTTTCATCTGAAATGTAGTGTACTGTTCGCAGTATTGGATGTGAGCAAAGAAAGAATCAGTCGGACTTGAAAAAATTCGTGTAACTGAAAAAAATGACCATTCAAAACAGGCAGCACCAGTAGTATATGTAAGGAAAAAATAATAAAATTCGTGCTTGTGCTGATTTTTCGACTGGTTTAAATAAATCTTTATAATCACATAGCTACCCATTATGAAGTCTAGAGGACATTTTTGCGAAAGTAAACCGTTGGAAATTTTTCCGAAGCTAGATCTTTCTGAGACATATTTGCAGATAAAAGTTCAAGAAGAATGTTCAGACTTAAAAACTATAAATACGCTCAATGGATTTGCATAATTTCAACCGACTTCCTTTTTGGGATAAAAACGGCTTCAGTTATATTTCAACAAGCTATGGACACTATGCTTTCAGACTGTGATTTTGCAGTTGCTTATCTGGTTAATATATTGATTAAAAGTGCATCTAAGTAACAACATATCGAGAATGCATAAAGAATGTTTGTGAAAATACGGAAGTACAGGTTCAAACTCAGGAAAAGTGTGATTGGTTTTCGCCTTAAATCAAGTACCTTGGAAAAATTATAAAAATGGTCGTCAACCAAATCCGTCGATTGCAAGTGCGATTAAGAATATACCTTCTCAAAAAAAGTTACTAGGCTATAAGCATTTTTAGGATTTGCAAATTATTATCAAATCTACATGTCCATTATGCAAAATATGAGAGATTTGCTGAACAATTTGCTTAAAAAAGGCGTAAAGTGGAACTGAACTGATAAGTGTGAAAAGGCGTTAAAAGAAATCAAGGAAATACTAACGTCAGACTTATTATCAGCGCACTACGAACCGGAAGTAGAAATCGTATTGGTTTCAGTTGCTAGTCGCTATGGTATAGGGACGGTAATTCTACATAAAGATGATGACGGTAACACGAAAACCGTCGGACATGCTTCACGTTCTGTATTACTATAAAAAAATTAAAATACAGCGAAATCCAAAAATAGACGTTAGCAATAATATTTGCAGTGACAAATATATACAAGGAAGGAGTTTTCGTTTACAGACAAACGACAGACCTTTATTATCAAAACTTTTATAAAAATAGGAATTCCACGCATACAACGAATAGATTACAATGCTGGGGTACTATCTTATTAAATTACGATGTTAGGATAGAAAAACAACCATCGAAAATATTAGGACATGCGGATGGTTTAAGAAGATTGATACAAAAAATACTGATCCATTTCATGTTACTCTAATTGGAGTATTAAAAAGTAAAATAGAAATGAAAAAAAATATGTATTGTAGCAAGTGAAGTACTTGTTACCCTGAAAGAAATAAAAGTAAAAGCAGAAAATATGTCTATTTCGAAATAAAAACTAAAATATAGATATAATATATAGATCAGTTTTAGAACGAAATCCAAACTTGAACGCTTATTCGTTATGTGACAAATTACTAATGATTGCACAAAGATATTAATACCTATCATTTTACAAATGTGGATATTAAAGGATTTCAAAGTGAACATCCGGGAATTTCAAGGATATAATCTATAAGAAGTTATATGTATTCGGCCAAAATCGACCAAAACATTGAAAAATTAGTAAGAGCCTGCAGAGGTTGTACTCTGGCAGTAATATAGCATTCTATGAAACTACAACCTTGGCCAAAGACAGATACTCCGTGGTCAAGACTGCACATAGATTTGGCAGGTTCAATAAACGGATTGCATTATCTGGTAATAGTGGATTGTTGTACTGAATCGCCTGAAATTTGTAAGTGTCAAAAAAAAATTTCCATACTTAGAGTGAATGAGATGACATAGTATGCAGTTCACTACTTATGAATTTAAAGAATTTTGGAAAATTTTCTAGATTGAAAATATTACTCTCCTGTTGAATCATCACCCAAGGTCAAACGGACAAGATGAACCGTTTGTGAGTACTTTTAAGAGAACTTTCAAAAAACAAGTAATGAATAAGTGATTGAAGATAACAAAAAAGGCACGATATTTTTCAGAATTGACGAAAAAGTTTTTTTCAGAGTATATAAAAATGGAAATATGGAAAGACGGCGTAATAAGGTCACGAAATGGAAAATTATTTATATGATGAAAGGAAAGAAATGGAAATACAAAAAGCATTGGAATCAGTTTTACAAAAACAGTACAGGTTGCGTGTTCAGATTCCCTTAGCCCGAGCTTGTGTCACATCTCGTCTCAGTCGGGGGATTCAGGGTAACTACAAGAGTTCCACACGAATAAGCAGTCAGATAAGATATCTGTCTTTGGACAGATAGCCGAAATAAACCGGCTTAGTGCCCGATCCCGCGTATGATGGGGCTAGGCAAATTTTGTTCCCCGATTAAAGCCCAACATTGTATCATATCCCGTCTCTGTCAAGGAGAGGGATTTCAGGGCAAATACCCAGAGTTGATGTCAGACGAGCTGTCTTCGAGCATAGAACGACCCAGTAGGGAATCTGTCTATGGACTGGGACTCGGTTGAGAAAAGTATACAGCCATAGTGCCCAATCAACCGTATGCATGGTTCTTGGTAAATTTTGACCCTTGGCCCGACTGTACATACTCGGGTACTCTACATTAAACCCGACATGTGCCACATCCCGTCTCAGTGGGGAAACTTTGAATAAATACCCAGATTTCTGCGAGACCTGCATTTGTCAAGGTTTCTGATTTTGAGCAGAGAACGGCTCAGTCCAGGTTACGTCTACAGGTTGAGAGTCGGCTGAGAAAAATAGACAAGCCTGATTTCACTTATGCAGAGTGGGTAATTTTTGTTGAGTGTACGCGCTCGGAAACCTCCCTTGAAAAACTGCTCTTGTTGGAACACAAGGGCAATTTTTCCCGCAAATACATTTTTACATTCTGTAAATACCCAGAATTCTGCGAGAACTAGAAATTGTCTGTTAAGCTCTCTTCCTTCGAGCAGAGATTGATTTTGCAATTTAATCATCCATGTCGCTTTTATAAATTGTCATTATATTAATTGTTATAATTACGCACTCTTTTTTCATATCCACACACTCATGTCATACAAATGTAATGCATATGAATGTGTGTGTGTGTGTGTGTGTGTGTGTGTGTGTGTGTGTGTGTGTGTGTGTGTACATATTGTGGATGAGAGGTTTTATGTGTTTTTGCCAATTCATAAGCATATATTTACACCTTGGTCGACCAATTTTATTACCCAGTATTTCAGCAGAAATTCTTTTTCACTTAACTTTCATTTAAATGCAAACAACGTTATAATTAACATACATCTTTTAGCTTTCAAGTCCTTCTGAGACTGCTGACTTTCCGCGCCAAATCTCTGTTCGAAATGACGTCACTAAACTACTTTCCAAGTTCCTGTCAAAATCTCTGGGTGCAACCGAACTAAAGGGCGTTGAAGAAGCATTTATATTTTCTTCTGTCTTCCTTTTCTTTCTTCGCTACCTGTGTTTATTATAAAATAGAAATTTTTAAAACTAACTTTGATCTTAATTAAATGTAAGATTTTCTTTTATTCTGTGTTTTGTGTTTCTTCTGATATATATATATATATATATATATATATATATATATATATATATTAGAACCTTGAATAAGTTCTCGCTGTTTTCCAACAGATGCCTTTCCCAGAACTGCGTGAATGTAGTGTCAGATGGTAATGCATCTGTAAGGAAGTACTATAAGCAAGCTTGAAATTCAGTGTATATCCTTTCGCCGAAGAGTAAACAACTTTGTTTTTCATAACGCTAAACATGGTGGATTTCGAAAGAAAAAGAAAAATGTATTTGCGGGGAATTTATTCAGATCTGCAGCTGCAGTACACAGCATTCTTGGTGAGACTTACGGCGACCATGCTCTGTTGGAAACAACATGCAGTGATTGGTTTAGACGCTTCAAAAATGATGATTTTGATGTTGAAGATAAAAAACACTCTGGCTTGCCGAATGTTTCAAGACGAAGAATTGGAGGTATTACTTCATGAAGACTCACGTCAGGCGCCAGGTGAACTTGCAGAATCAGTAGGAGTTGATCATACAAATAGTTCTGAAATGTTCGAAAGCTTTAAGAATGGTTCAAAAGCAAGAACATGGGGTGCTGTATGAGTTGAAGCCGAGAGATGTCGAACGGCGTGTTGTCACGTGTGAACAGCTACTTCGACGGTAAAAAAGAAAATGTTTTTACATCGTATCGTGATCGGTGATGAAAAGTGGATACACTACAATAATCTTAAGCGTGGTGTGAGCCCGGTCATGCATCAACATCGGCGGCAAAGCCGAATATCCATGTTTCAAAACTTCTGCTCTGCATTTGGTAGGATCAGTTGGGTGTAATTTATGATGAGCAACTCAAATCGACCGAAACCATCACGAGAGATCGTTATCGACTACAATTCATGCGCTTAAGCTGAGCATTAAAGAAGATGGCCGGTACAAGAGCAAAGACACGATAAAGTGATTTTGCAACATGACAATTCTAGACTGCATATTGCAAAACAGGTAAAAACTTACTTGGAAACACTTAAATCCTACCCAAGCCGCCGTATTCATCAGACATGACCGCGTTCAGATCGGTGGTACATGGCCTGGCTGAGTAGCACTTCCATTCTTATGAAGATGCCAAAATGGTCCGAGTCGTGGTTAGACTCAAAAGACGTTTCCTTTACCTGAAGTGGAATTCAAAAATGATTGGGAAAAAGTAGTGGTTATACTTTCGGTGACATCTTTCTTATTAATTTTTGCAAATAAAGGATTACTTTTCATAAAAATCAGTGATAATGTATTCAAGGTCCTAATACATTAACAACCTTAAACAACCACCCCAAATTTATAATTTATAACGACCTTAAACAACGCAAGAACTAAAAATTAAAATCCAGAAAATGTCAGTTCATAATATTCACCTGATAATTGCACAGGGCATGAAACTCCGAGTCATGCTATATACGTAGAATAATGTGTATATTTAGTAATTTATACTTAATAGCTTTGTTATATTACAATGAGCAGTGTTCTATTAACACCATAAAAATATTTTTTATATGTGTGTACTTGCGTGTATATCCATATGTATATTTATTGGTCTCCCTACTTATATATATATATATATATATATATATATATATATATATATATATACGTGTAGCATTAAATTCCGAGCAAGTTATGTGCATTTACTTTCGCATAAATGTCCTTAGGGAAGACATGAATCCATGTTTTCTCTAGATATGGGTTAAATAGCAGAATAAACAGGGCTCTCTAGCTTTAGGCGGCAGACAATCTCGGAGAAGAATTACGATGAAAACCGCATAGAAGTAACCAGGTAAGCAGTCCAATATCTTTCTAAGAAATCATGATGATTTGCAAATAATAAAGAAACGAAATCCACGGAGTGATATGAACGCCTATGTTCTGAAAGTTTATGACGTTTGTAAAATGTGTATATTGGTGCATTTATATAGGTTAATCATGATAGCAGAGAGATTGCCTTTTTGGTTTGGCAAGCTGTTCAAAATTACAGTTTTGATTAAGTGTTCAAAAAATTAAACTTATAAAGTTAATAAAATAAAACACATTTAAATAAACTGTCTTTATGTACATATATAGACATTAATGCCTTTTTATATTAAATAATTTTTCTCATAAGTATTTTACTGTATTTTATTCTGTATGCGAAGCGTTGTTTTATGCTAACATGTTATAGCCAACTTTTGACTAGGAAATTACCTGTTTTGAATGATGCACAAGAACCATATTTATATCTCTGAGCAAACATGCTAATGACTCAATAGCCTTTAGTTTTATCTAATACAGAGTAACATAAACAGACATTTCATTATCCTACTTTATGTGTATTTGATTTTTTCTAATTTCATAATTATACTTTTTGCTGCCAAAACTGGCTTCTGTTATCCATCTAGAGATTCTCGACAAAATCCAAAGAAGAATTGGCAAAATCATCGGTCCTTACCAGGCATTCTAGCTTCAGTCATTTTTCTATCACTGTAACATAACTTCTCTGTCTCTTCTGTAAATATTTTCACGGCCATTGTTCTGATTATTTGTCCTTGTTGATACCTCAACTTTACGAATTTATGCGCAGTGCTAGATTTGCAGCTAGGTTTCATAATTTCGCTATTGAAATAGATAGTTTTAACTATGATTCCTAGGCTAATAGTTTTTTTCTGCCACACTTCCAGTTTGTGAAGCACTCTGACCGTTTCCTGATTTTCTAGAAACTGTGATCTTTATTTTTTAATACTGTTTGCTTGGGGTGAAATGATAATATACATAAACATTTAATGGTATTTTAAGAAAGATCTTCAGTTGTCGAATAATGTTTAACAATACAATTATTTGTTTTTCCACACGCTGATAATAAAAAAAAAACTATAAAAACTACAATTTTTCAATTGTCAGGTTAAGCCCGGATATTTTCGAACCATTTAAAAAATCTTTCGATACTTTTAATAAAATCATTAAACATCCGCGATCAGAGATGGCTTCGTTTATTTGTTTATTTTTACAATTACAAATACTGGTCTGGATCCATTTTTAGTTAGATATTTTTATTCCCAATTTCTCTTGCAGGTAAATGTAAGATTCTATTCTTTAGCACTATATCAACTAGATTACACTTACTACCCAGTCACGAATTCCTGTTATTTAATATTTACTACTTTTTTTAAATTCTGACTTCTACAGTAAAAATATACATATTGTGCATTTCAATCCTTCTCCCCACAAACTTATTGAGATGTCCACTTTATGAGTTTTATCACTAGCTATTAGGATTATAGCCATATTCTGTTGAAACAACTCATATTCTTGAAACAATTTTATATGTCATGGTAATTGTTCTATTCTTGCAACTATTTTATATATGATGGTAATATTTTTATTCTTGCAACAATTTTTTTGTGATTTTGATAGTTCTGTTCTCACAAAAGTTTTTGTGTGATGGCAAAAACTTCCATTCTTGCAACAATTTTACATGTAAATGGTAATAGGCTTCTTTTTGTAACGATTTTTTTTCTTTTCATTCAAGACAACCACTTTTACTTTCTTATCAATATCGATATGATTACATCGGGTGTTTATTTTCAAATTGATTATCAAAATATTTCATCAAATAAACAAAATAAAAAATGACGTCAGATCAATTATTAATTTCACTCCAAGTGTTGAATTTCTTTTTTCATTGCAAGGAAAGAAGATGTAAATATGTAGATTACTTGAACAAATACTGGAATGCAAAAAAAATATACATCGGGAAAAAATGAAAATGTCTACACGCGAAAGATAATCAGAAGCACATATTCACACAAAGCCGAACGAAGAATTTACAAGTAGACGTTGTCATTTAGATAAACAGATGCATCAGAATCGAAAAAAATTAGATGCAGGAATTTAGTTATTCATACACACACGCGAGCACTCGTACACAATCTTCCTTTTAACGTAATCGTTATTTCTATTTTGTTGAACTGTAAAAGACAAAAAAAATCTTTTTTGCATGTAAGACTTAAAATAATAATTGATACATATGGTAATAGACAAACATCCGTTGAGATTATCACTTGCGTCCGTGTAAAGTTAAAGAGAAATGAGGAAATTCCTCAACCGTTTAAATTTACCCACACCACTCGTACACTAACCCACACACTGACACAGGCGCCCACGCACCCCCAACACACTAATATATGTATATAATGATTAGTAGGTATTTCTTCTTCTTCTTCTTCTTCTTCTTCTTCTTCTTCTTCTTCTTCTTCTTCGTGCCGTGTCCCTTCTGGACATAGGCGATTATGGTCTTCCACATCTCCCTATCCCTTATAGCTCTTAACACCCTTTCTCTTGTTACTCCACTCAAACCCTGCTCTGCCATTCGTTTGCTCAAACCCATAATGTCTGTCATGCGTTGCTTTTCCCTGTCCATCCTTCCCTCTATCTATCCTATGAGTATCAGATTCTCTAAGCACTCCTTCCTCATTATTTTCCAGAAACTTCAGCTGTTTTTCCTTATGTTAATTGTCAGTTTCATGTTTAAGATAACACTTTTTTTTTAAGTATATTGGTTAACCTAAGAAATAATCTGTTACTCTCGTATCATCTTGATATCATCAACTAGAAATTTACTACTTACAATACCAACATCAGATATTATTTCAAATCTACCCACTTGTCTTTGTGTTGATTGACGATTTTTCTAAAGGACATAAATTCTAGCTCAGCTATCAAGTCCATCCTTAATCGTCGGACATTCATATCAATAAAAATTACAGTAGAAAACTCAATTTTCTTGTACTTTTTCGCCATCGTAATAGGTTTCTCTTTTGGTACTTTAAAGTGATTGATTGGCTGCTTACATACTTTATTCAATGTTGTCAATATTCTGCACCATTTCTAATTATTTACTTTCACAATACCAGATTTTAAAAGTATTTTTTTACTAATCAATTAATTTTGCTTACTTACTGACGTTTTAATTTCTCACAGATCTTTTTTGCGATATTCCTAAAGCCAGTTTTTGTTCATATCAGTTACCAGTTTTTTTTTATCTTTTCCTTATTTTTTTCAATGATTTAATTTGTCAAAGTTGGGTTTCCAACTCTCAATAAATTTAAAACAACGCGTTTCTCTTTTGATATTTTATCTTACTCATTGCAGTTGTTTAGATCCGAAACTAAAGAAATATAATATCCATAGCTATAAAACTATAGCTATAGTTACGATATGAACAACACTCAAGTCGCATGATAAAATTTCACACATTGCATAAATATTTGTAAATATTACTAAAAAAAACGTATTTTAAGCTGAAATTTCCATAGTATATTTATTCCATTAACATATTAAAATGATATATTTACTATATAAATATATACATATTCTGAACATTTTTCCTTAGTTGATTAATACTAATTTTCTTGTAAAAACCTTGACTTGCATTATAAATCTTTTATAATATATACTAAATGCCGATTTTCTCATGCTAAATAAAGAATTGTACACCACACTTAAATATTTACAACACGAGGTCATCCGGCGCCATTCTTTTCTTTCTTTTTCTTTATCAAGCAGATATTCTAAAAGACAGCAAGCCAACTAGGAAATCGCCATTACTTAAACTCGAACAAATTACCAACCTTCGCGCGGAACATCACATTATTTATTTTTTTATATCCCATAACCTAAATGTCCAATATTATATATATTTTTGGCCTTGATTCTCTTCCAATAATGCAAATGTGGGGTAAACAATTGGGTGGTTTCGTATCGCTCCAACAGTTTTCGTCAAATAAGAAAAGGATAAAGCGATCGAATTTGGCATTGTTTGATTTCACAAGTTATCCTTGCGTTAACAGGTCACATTTAATTTGGCAGAAAGTGTTTCAGATACTTTACTTTTCCACAGAATCTGTTGCTAAATTTGATATTAGTCAGTTCAAAATTTGTTATATGTATTAATCAGAGCTCTGAAGAAGTTTTTTCTTCCTTTGGTATTGGTTGGAGTTGGGTGAGGGCTGAGCCAAAAAAACTTTCAGAATCTCTTCGCGTATATGATGATGATGATGATGATGATTAATTAGAAATCAAATTCGATAATTTTAGGTAGTGTCCGTGCGAATAGCCATATGGTTATGGCCTAGTGCCAGACAAAACTTAGTAAATGATTATACATTAAAAAATATTCACATCTATAGATATTTATTAGCAGATATATAGTAGCTTTGCATACAATATATTAAAAGATAAGTATCTAGGTATCTTATGTTGTATATGTATTTGCCTATGCCAGAGTCTGAACGGTGTAAACCTGGCCAACTCCCCTCTCTATTACTACCCATTATGGCTCGTCCTAACGTAAAGCAAACGCCATTAAGCTGGTTGTGAGCTTTTAAAAAACTTGGAAGGTATTGTGAGGCGTCTCAGGGGGTTCTGAGTGTATATTGCCAAAAACTATTGTATCAACAGGGGCTGGAGATAAAAAGCCAATTAAGGCTTCATTCAAGCGATCTATTTATGGAATTCCGAGCCAGCTGTGTTGATAGGTTTATTAGAAAAGACGTGACGGCTGTAATGTGGCAAGGGATAGATGTGAGAAGGTGTGCAAATGGTTTGGATGGGTCACGAGAAGTGGACGGTCTGCATATGTACAAAAGTGTGAGAATAAAGTGAATTCAGAGAACGGGTCAGAATACAAGTGGAAAACAATTCATAAGAAAGACATTTTCCGGAAGTTAACGGGTGCTGTCCTCATCAAATTTCCCCATTAATGTCTCTTAAATTTTAACAAAAATTAAATATTAAACAACGTTAAATATTTGGTCCCGTTTCCAGAAAGCAAACGTTTATATTTGTTCGGAACTTCATTGTGTGAAGAACCCCACACCAGATTTCGAGAATATAGTTAGGCGATAAGGTAAGTAATGCTTTTTCTCATATTTCAGAAAACCATTTTAGAAATAATTTTGCTTATTACCTAAAATATGATTTATTATTATTATTATTATTATTATTATTCATGGTATTCATGTCCTTTTTCTTCTTTATTATTAATGCTGCCAACTATAATATCCTGTCTTTACTTAAATTTTTCTGCTCATGCAAGTTCGCCAGGTGATAGCAAGTCTCATAAGTGTTGATCATTTGTCTAAATATCCATCTGTCTACTACTTCATCAGAACAACTATCTTTATTTTATTGATTTATTTTTAATAACATTGATTTTTTGAGAATTATCACACATTTATTAACGATCGGATTTTTGGAGATTAAGTGATAAAAATCTCTTATATACCGACAATTTACTTTGCTATTGAGTTCAATAATCAATACTCAATAGTTTCAGTACTCATATTGATCTGAACATACTATAGTTTTTGCAAGACATTTAGATCGTTTTAAAAGACTGAAAAAGCACGAATTTGCTCAGCATCTTCCCAAATCCACGAAGTTTCAAAGTTTTCTAGCAACTTTTCATTCTTATTTCATTTTACTTGTCGCTCTCTTCGAACATTACGTCTACTATCTGGTATTTCTTCTTTCCTTTATTTATGATGATAAGATTATTTATTCTTTCACTTGGATTTCTAAGTTCGATAGGAAATTGTGTTTTTAATTTCCTACATTGTTTTTGATATAATAATTAATATTATGCATTCGACTCAAGTTTTCTCAGATCTCCAGTATCTCTCTAATCATCCTTGTCGACTTTAACAACCCCAGGTTTAAGTGTTTCAACTGTTCCATGAATCTGTATTTCTTCACTTTCGCCTTTAGGATGGTTTGCAATGCACGAGTCATGAGTAAGAACATCACTCTTAAATGAGTAAGATCATCACTTCTCGAACTATATTTTCCTTTTGTTTTTTCAGTTATTATTATTATTATTATTATTATTATTATTGTATTTATATATTCGCAACTGTATTTTGATGGTTATCGAAGTCGATTAAATTTCAGTAAATTCCCTTCAATAACCCAGTACTTTTATCCGATACGGTTTTCTTTATTGGATTCGGTTCTCGGTCTGCGTGTTCAAATCACAAAACAGTTGGGATTTTAATTTTCCATGAGTGCCGTCGCTCGTACTGATATTATTTATCTACTTGGTTGAATATAAGTCATTTGCCGTTCCTTGTGAATGACTGTCGCCATTCTGCCGTACGTTCTTCAGTATTTTTTTTCGGTCATCTTGCTATGTACATAGATTATGTCGTTAAGTGCTTCATTTATTTCTCAACGGCGCCAACTGCCATTTTTATGACTTTTTCAATTCTTCATATCTATGTATTTTGTCCCGATACACTTTTTTCTTGGTTGTGATGATTAAAGATTCCGTTTCTTTCCAAGAGTAAACGAAAACTTTTTCCCTTATTACATATCCTGCAAAATAGTTAATTCCTTTTATCTGGTTTTAACTACTTATTTTGGTTTTTCTTTTTACGTCCTGTGAAATTTTATTTTTAATTTGTCTTTCAGCTCTTTCCTGCTTTATTGTGCGATATTCGATATTCTTGCTGTTAATGATCTTGTCTTGATATCTGGCATGTCGATTTCACTTATTATATATATATATATATATATATATATATATATATATATAGTTGTGCATTTTTCTATCCAAAATTCTATCAACACCTCATCGATAAAGCATTTAAGCATGTTGATCAAGTTTCGAGTTCCTCTTTTGATTATTATTATTATTATTATTATTATTATTATTATTATTACCTCCACCATGTTTATCCATATCCAGAAAAATTAAGATTACCTGTATTTTAATTTCATCGAGATATTATGTGGCACATTATTTACAATCAAACTCGATGCTGTTAATTTCTAAGAAACTGAAAATGCGGTTGCAGCCTTGCAGATAAAATAGAATTCTTATTAACCATTCGATTCGTCATGAAAATTGTCTGCAAGTTCCATAGAAAGTTCTTATGATGTAGCCACAAAAAGATTATTCTGAACTAAATTTAGCAGAGTTTAGCTTTCATATTGCTTTGTTAACAGTGTTATATTTACAAATGACTCGTTTATATTTATCACACCTATTATATATTTCATATTGATTGTGAAGAAATCCATGCACAGAATTCATATATATATATATATATATATATATATTAAATATTATGCTAGAACATGTGAAAAACTAATAAAAAAGTGTACATTTTGTTTCGACATTGAAAGAACAATGTCTGATTACGTAGTTAACAATGATGCTAATAAACGCTTTTTATTTAGAATTTTGTTAATTTCATGAAAAACACTTTCCTTTCATTTTTGGGGAAAAAATTCCGTACAAGGTAACAGTATATAATAAAGAAAAAGAAGAAAGACAGAGGGAAGAAAAGAGAAGATGAGAAATTAAGTAAAGGAAAAGAAAGAAGAAAAAGAACGATACAGAAGAAATAGAAAATGAAGAGAAAAATAAGTGACAAAATGTTGAAAAGAGAAAAACCAATAAAAACAGCTAAGGAGGAGAATTCAGATTAGAACGGAAATAAGATTTTAACACATAGTTACAATGTAGCAACTCAAACGCTTTAGCATTAAAAAAAAAGAAATTCCATACCCAGCAGAAATATTAATCATAGAACATAAAATAAATGCTATTTAAAGAAGTAATACAAAGGGTTAAATAATTCATTAGACCTATTATTATAAATTAGAATAAAAATCAAATCAAATAAAAATAAAAGAATTTACAAAATGGATGAAAAAATATATATAATATAATATAAAACTAACTAATTTATATATATATATAAATTAGTTGGCTTTTGATCAGAATTAAATTAGGTTAGTACTCAATTGTATTAGAGTAGAACTTTTTCATTTGATTGCAACAGCCAGATTAATTCTCAACATATGCCGAGAACGCACCCTTTGCCATATGTAAAACCAATTTTCTTGACAGATAATCATCTGCAGACACGAAATTGTCGACCACAACCTGGTCAATAATCTAATATTGTCTAAATTTGAAATAATAGAAACCTAACTCTTCCTTTAATTCCATATGCCTTTACAATAATAAATCTTATATTTTGCATGCCGTAATAAGGTTATTTAAAAATGCTTGTCATGATTTAATTTGAAAAACATTTATTATTCTCTACAGAAGATTGAAGTTAGATCAAAAAATATAAAAGTAAATCACACTTTTCCCCAAGTCTATTTTTCAATTTGAGAACTGGTTTCAAAGCTTTCGAATCAGTCCACTTGCCAAAAACAAACAAATATCAGAATTTATTTTGCAAGCTTTTCTTGACCAAGACTAGAACTTTTCAGAACTTCTACTTTTTATACCTATATCAATTTACGCGTGTGCGTATGTTTACCATGTGTGCGCGCGTGTGTGTGAGAGAGAGAGAGAGATGCAGAGAGAGAGAGAGAGAGAGAGAGTAGAGTACTATGCTTTGTTAAAATGTTTGAAGATAGAAAGGACGGGATGAAAAAGTAGGCATTGATAATTTTGTGACATATTATGTAACACATCTAAGAAAATTATTCAGTCGTTAACTTGTATTTGCCATTAGTCATTGTGTTATATATTTGGTTAATTAAAGTTTCTCCAAATAACTAATTATATTTTAAATCTGTCTTTTCGAAATTCGGATGGATTGGACCTTCCATCTTTCTATGCATTTTTAAGGGTCGATTTTTATTTAATGGCTGTTTTATGTTTTTACCAACACCGAATTCCATTTCATTTTTGTTGCGTTTAACAATTTAGCAAATCGTTTTCAATTTTATTTATCAAAGTTAAACACTGAGGAAGTGATATGCTTTAGAACTTGGAACCAGCAAATATCAACGAAAGGATTCTTTTTGAATGCAGAATACACATTCGTATTCTTATTTAAAATTCTGAGAATAAGAAGCATTCATATCTGCAATTTAAAATTTAGCAACTTACGTAAAAAAATTACAAAATAATGTTTGTTCTATTTAATCTTTTTCTTCTATTTATCAAGTGTAAACATGCTCTTTTGCGCAAATCTCTCAAACATACATTTTCTTGAAAGATCGCTCGATATTTTCCCCTTAATCTTACAATCTTTAAAGGCTTAAGAAAAATATGTCTTGTTTCTGTTTAAATTACTTTAACCTTACTCTCACGCTTTATTTTCCTTTGTGTTTGTCTCTTTCTACTT
The DNA here is from genome assembly GCA_037127315.1 of Ascarosepion bandense. Taxonomy (NCBI): domain Eukaryota; kingdom Metazoa; phylum Mollusca; class Cephalopoda; order Sepiida; family Sepiidae; genus Ascarosepion; species Ascarosepion bandense. The sequence goes on along the minus strand of JBBBDQ010000239.1, from coordinate 3,863,859 downwards.
TTACCCTCTTGTTTTCCTGTTGCCTCACTCTCTTTCTGTTTTTACCCTCTTGCTTTCCTCTTGCCTCACTCTCTTTCTGCTTTTACCCTCTTGCTTTCCTCTTGCCTCACTCTCTTTCTGCTTTTACACACTGACTTTTCCTTTATCTCTATCACATTCTGATTTTAAACAGTTCCTTTCCCTTTCCCTTTATCGCTTTCTGTTTTTAACCACTGGCTTTACCTTTGTCTCTTTCTGATTTTACGCACTTCCTTTCTATTTACCTATTTTCTGTTTTTACAAACTCGTTTTTCGGTTAACTCTATTTCTTTCTGCTTTTAACATCTTCCTTTTCCCTTTTTTATCTCTTTCTCTTTAACCTTACTTTTATTTCTGATTTTACTTACTTGCGTTTCTTTGGCTGTATCTCTTTCTGTTTTATCCATTCGATTGTCCTGTACCTCTATCTTTTTCAGAATTACCCACTTGCCTTTCCTTTACAGAGCATCTTTCTGTTTAAAGCGTTTGTTTCTGTTAACCTCTAGTAAATCAGTTTTTACCCGCATGTTTTTCTTTTCCAGTAGTGTATCTGCTTTATATTATTTGCTATTCCTTTATATATATATATATATATATATATATATATATATATATATATATATACATATCCTTTTACCCACATGTTTTTCTTTATCTGTATCTCTTTCTACTTTTTACCACTTGCTTTTTTTTATTTGTGTCTTTCTATTTTAACCACTTGCTTCCCGTTAACATCCATCCCTTCTGTTTTTACACACTCGATTTTACTGTATTCCACGCTTTCTGATTTTACCCATTTCATTTCATTTACCTCTATCTCTTTCTACATTTATTCACTTACTTTTTTATTAACTTTATGTTTTTCTGTTTTAACCACTTTTTTTACCGTTAACGTCTGCCTCTTCTGTTTTTGCACACTCGAATTTCCTTTGTTCTACTGTTTCGGATTTTAACTTGATTCCACTTACCTACATTTCTTTCTACATTTACCCACTTACATTTCCTTACCTCTACCGCTTCTTCTTCTTATCTACTTTTGTTCTTTATATCTATATTTTTTTCATTTACCTACTTGCATTTCCTTGAACTCTGTCTCATTTTTCTCTAACCATTTATTTTTATTTTACATTTACTTCTTCTGTTTTTACTCACTTGCTTTTCTTTTGCCTCTATCTCTTTCAGCTGTTACAAATTTGCTTTTTTACTACTATCTCTTTCTGTTATTACTTATTTGTTTTTCCTTTACCTCTATCTCTTTCTGTTTTTACCCACTTGAATTTAATTTACGCTTCTCTTCCTGCTTTTACATTACTTCTTTTTCATTTAATTATATCTCCCTCTGCTTTTAACCACTCGCTTTAGAGAGACTTCTATCTTACTTAGTTTTCCTTTACATATATATCTTTCTGTTTTAACCAATTACTTTCCGTTAACGTCTACCTCATATGATTTTACAGATATTTTGCTTTTCCTTTGCTCTACTCTTAATTTACATTTAGCTCTATCTATTCCTATTTTACTCTTTCTTTACCACTATCGATATCTGCTCTGATTCACTTGTATTTTATTACGTCTATCAGTTTCTGTTTTAACCACTTGCGTTTCTTTTATCACTATCTGTTTCAGCTTTTACATATTTACAAATATTTTAACTCTATATCTTTCTATTTTTAACTACTAGCTTTTCCTTTTCTTCTATATCATTCTGCTTTTATCTACTTGCATTTTCTTTTCCATCTAGCTCTATCTATTTTTACTCACTTGCTTTTCCTTTAACTCTATCTCATTACTTGCTATTCATTTGTCTCTATATCTTTTTGATTTACTTTCTTGTTTTTCTTTACTGCTACCAGTTTCTGCTTTTACCTTCCCCTTTTTCCTTTACCGCTATCTGTTTCTGCTTTAAGCCATTGCATTTCCATTACTTACATATATTTCTGTTCTTAACCAACTGTTTCCCTTTACCTCTATCTCTTCCTGTGTTAATCCTCTTCCTTCTCTTTTAACTCACTCTGATTCTGGTTTTCCCCACTTGCTTTTTATTTATTTCTATCTATTTCTGCTTTTACCACTTGATATTTATGTACTTCTCTCCATTATTACTTTACTCACTTGATTTTCTTTTCCCTCTATCGTTCTGGGGGTTTTATTCGTTGGCTTTTGTTCACATCTATCTTTTTCTGATTTAACTCACTTGCTTTTCCTTTATCTCTAAATCTTTCTGTTGTTACGATCTTACTTTTCTTTACCTCTAACTTATTCTGTTTTTAATCACTTGCATTTCCTTTGCCTCTGCTTCTTTCACCTATTAACAACTTGCATTTTACTTAACTCACTCTCTTTCTGATTTTGTCCACTTGCTTTTCCTTTGCGTCTGTCTCTTACAGCTTTTAGCCGCGTGATTTTCTTTGCGTCTTTCTCTTTCTACTTTAACGCATGTGATTTTCTTTACCTCTATCACGTTTTGATTTTACCAACTTGCATTTACTTTACCAGTTCCCTCTCTTTCTCCCTCTCTCTATTTATGTCTCTGTCTGTCTGTCTGTCTGTCTCTCTCTCTCTCTCTCTCTGACTTTACCCATTTACTTATCATTTACATATTTCTTTCTTTTTTTTACCCACTTGCTTTTCCTTTGCCTCTATCTCTTTCAAGTTTTACCCCCTAGCTTTTCTTTTACATCTTTCTGTTTTATATCAATTTGATATATGTACCAATTAAATATATGTAGTATACCAGTGACGTATACCAGGCTGTATAACCTGCAAACTAATGCTGATGATCACCTTGAAATATAACGACGACAACGTGTATACAAAATATATTCACTTAATTTATGCTCTGCAATATGACGATTGTGTGTAGAGAAGTCGTCAGAGGAACACAAACATAAGAGGGAGTGACAACTGGAGTTGTCTTTCTTTGATGTCTCTTCGCGTCCCGAGCTTGTCTGCTCTGTCCTCTGTCTGTTCCTAGACCTGGGAAAATCCGTTTTGTCTAGCTCCACCCATTTACATAATTCTCGGGCAGGCCTAATAACTAATTGTTGTCATTGGCCATTTGCATTTTGACGTAATCACATTATCGTTTATTTCATTGCTCAATTTTTCCAACTTTGACACGCTGATGCAATGCCTGTTTATTTCCTTATTTTGTCAACCAGAATATATTTCTCTATTCATTGTTTTACAACCTGAAGTAACTTACTGTATATTATATTCGCTTCTAACCGAATAATTAAATTAAATTATATTCTATTGTTTATATTTCGTGACCTTGAAAATCGGTGTTGTTTTCACAATAAACTGTTTATTTTTGTTTTGCATTCCAGCTTTGACTGAAATCATCGCGTGTTCTTTTTCGCCTTGAAACGAATATTTTTTTCTTGCCTCTTTCAGCTTTTACCAACTTGCATTTCATTTACTTCACTCTCTTTCGGCATTTACCCACTTGCTTTCCTTTGTTTTTGTTTTTATTCGCATCCTTTTTTACTTACTTGATTTTTATTTACTTTTATCTCGTTTTGATTTTACCAACAGTCATTTCATTTATGCCTATCTCATCCTACTTTTATCCACTAGCTTTTCCTTTACCTCTATCTCTTTCTACATTTAAGCAATTCTTTTATGTACGCCGTGTCTTTTCAGAACATAGGTGATCGTGAACTTCCACTTTTCTCTATCCCTTGTCACTCTTAAAACATTTCCTCTTGATATCTCTCACAAAAACACCGTCATTCACTAGCTCAAGTCCATCAAGTATACTTCGCGCTGCTTTCCACCTGTTTCTCTTTTCTTCCGTCGTTCTGTGAGTATTAAATTAACCAAACCCTTCCTCCTTATTTCATTTCTCAGAAATCTCACTTGTGTTTTCATGATATTTAGTATAAATGTCCTTTTCATTTGCATCCTCTCCAACACATTGTCATGCTCGGTTCATGGTAACCTCAGTATCTTACTGATTTCTGTTGCTTCGAGTCTCTTCTTCATCTTTGATTAGATCGTGCAGCATTCGCTGCCATATAGAAGGACAGTTATCGCATCATATAGTACTCTTTGTTTTTCAACAAAATCTTCCAGGCTTTCAATACTCTGCTTAAATTTTTAAATGCCTCCTTGACCATCCCAATGTGTCACAATTTCTGTCAGAACACTTCCGAGGTATTTAAACTTCTGCACCTGTTTGATTTTAGTATCCCTGGCCTGTAGTTGGCATTTGAGGCTTCTCTTTTTTCTGATGACCATGCATTCAGTTTTCTTGAAGTTTAGCCCTTTCTTCTCGATTTTCCTTGGTACCTTCTGTAGGAGATCCTTTTTTTTTCTTTTCCGTGTCTGCTATCAGCACTGTATCATCTGCATACTTACATTGTTGAGTTTGTGACCGCTAATGATGAATCCTGGCAGGGCTGCTTGCTCTCTCAGAATTGTTTTGCTGTATAATTTGAATAGGTCCAATGAGAAGACGCATCCTTGTCTTACGCCCCTTTCTATTTTTGTATATCCGCCGAATTCATTTTCTGTTCGTATGCAAGAGGTTTGCTACCAGTACAGGTTCTTAATTATTCTAATGTCTTTCCCGAACATGTCGAGTTTGCCGAGCATTTCTAATAAGTCTTTGTGGCGTAATTTGCCTAGTCTATAAAACACAGGTACAGGTTTTCTTTTTAACACTGGCATAAATATCGCGTTCCTTGTTCCGGTGTCTTTGACGAACCTGCACTGTTCTCATCCTATTTTTGACCTGATTCTGCTGTGCACTTTCCAGGCTATGAGTGTGATGTGGCTCATGAAGTTGATTGTTCGGTGGAGTTCACATTTTTTTTGCACCTGATGCTTTAAGTAGTGCTATGAAAATTAACCTGCTTAGGTCCTCCGGTATATTGTCACTGTTGTAGATTTCATTTAGTATGTCTGTGATCCTGTCTACGCCGAAATTGTCAAAGGCTGTCATCTTCTCTATTACAATACTCTCTGATTCTGCTGCTTTCTTTCTATACAGTTTGATCAATTCAGCTTCCACTTCGGTTTTTAATATTTCTGATCCGTCGATATTTATGTGTACTGTCGTTTGCTCCCCACACTCTCTCTCTGTTTGCACTCACATGATTTTTCTTTGCCTCTATCATTCTGGTTTACCTCTTCCTTTTCCTTTACCTCTACTTCTTACTACATTTAATCACTTTCTTGTCTTTTAGCACTCTCTCTATTCTTTTACCCACTTTATTTTCATTTATCTCCCTCTTCTTCTGCATTTGCGTAATTGCTTTACCTTTATTTTAAAATCGTCTGTTTTAAAACAGTAGTCTTCTTTTACTACTCTCCTCTCTCTCTCTCTCTCTCTCTCTCTCTCTCTCTCTCTCTCTCTCTGTTTTTACTCACTTCATTTTCCTTTGCTTGTAACCCTATTTCTACATATGAAAAAAATGTAATTCTTAGTTTAATACGACGGAGCGAAAGAAATTATTATTAGTGGTGTTAATTTTGCAGTTTGTTGTAAATCGCGATATGAGCGCTGATTAGAAATATTTTAATACTGGGATGCTTGCAAAATCCGGAAAATAGAAAACTAACTGGAAATTAGGGAGAAAAAGAAATATATTTTTCCCATTGATATTCAGAAGCGATTTTTTGGCCAGTAGAGTGAAACTTTTATGTTTTAAAAGTAATTGGAAAAATCGAAAGCTCTGGTTTTTCTAAACAAATCTTTCGCTCCGTTGTGAACATTGAATTCAACGATTGTACAGTCTGCTTTTATTGTTAATTATTTTTTTATATATAAAAATACTTTTTCCGTAACTCATCCAGGCGTCTTAGAACGTATTCATTTTATTTATTTATTTTTTTTTATCAACACAAGTGTACACATGTCTCAGGTCTGGTTTGAGGTGATAGAGAAATTGCCACCGGGTTTCAAAGTGTCTTTCCTAGGGATCAAAGCATACAGTGTGGGCAGGAAAGTTCACTGTTGTAATAGACGTCTTGAGGACCTGGTGTGACGAGAGCGTCGTCATAACTGGTGCCGTTTCGACAGCATCAACCCTGAGTCAGGTTCCGGATCAGGGCGCAGCGAGCCAGCCAGCCAGGTGGCCGTGTCACATGCCTCTATCATTCTGATTTTACCCTTTTTCCTTTACCTCTATGTCTTTCTGCTTTACAAGTTGCAATTTCATTTAACTATCTCATTCTGAGAGAACCCACCTGCTTTTCCTGTCATTCTATCTCATTATGATTTTACCCACTTGCTTTTCCTTTCCCTATATCTCTTACTGCTTTCACCAAATTTCTTTTTCTTTTGCCACGCTTTATAATATTTTAAACATTTGCTTTTCCTTTATTTCAATTTCTCTCTGTTTTTCAACTGCTTTTTCTTCACCTCTACTTTTTTCTACTTTTACCCACACTCTCTCTCTCTATTATTTTGCCCCTTACTTTTCATTTACCTCCATCTCTTTCCGCTTTTACCCAATTGCTTTAACTTTACCTCTAAATCATCTGTTTTGAACCAGTTGCCTTTCTTTTCCTCTATCTCTGCTTTTTTCCATCTACTTTTCTTTTGCCTTTATCTCTTACAGTTGTTAACCACTTTATATTCCTCTACCACTCTGTCTATTTTTTTAAACTCTTGCATTTTCTTTATATCTATCTCTTTCCGATTTTATCCAATTTATTTTCCTTTAAATCTTCCTCCCCTGTTTTAAACCGCTTGCAGTTCCTCTGCCTCTATCTACTTCTGCTTTTACAACTTACTTTTCATTTACTTCTGTCTGTTTCTGCTTTCTCCCACTTGCTTTTCTCTTGCATCCATCTTTTTCTACTCTACCAACTTTTTCTTTACTACTCTCTCTATTTTTTACCCATTTGCCTTCTATCTATTTCTGCTTTTAGCTCTACATTGTCAGGTTTTATTCAGTTCCCCTTCCTTACCCTCTCACTCGTTCTGTGTTACGCATTTACTTTTATTTACTTCTATCTCTTTCTGTTTTTACCCACTTGCTTTTTCTTTCCTCTCTCTCTCTTTCTACTTTTACTGTCTTACTTCTCCTTTACATCTATCTCTTTCTGCTTTAATCCTCTCGATTTCCTTTGCCTGTATCTCTTTCTGCTTTTTACTTGCTTTTCCATTATCTCAATATCTTTACGCTTCCACCAAATTGCTTTTCCTTTACTTGTACCTCTTCTGTTTTTAACCAGTTGCCTCTTTTTTAACTCTAGCTCGTTTGTTTTTACTCAATTGTTTTTTCTTTACTTCTTTCTTTTTCTGTTTTACCCTCTTCATTTTCTTTTACCTATAACTCATTCTGCTTTTACCCACTTCTTTTTCCTTTATATTTTTCTGCTTTCACCATCTTGTTTTTTCTTTGCCTCTATCGATTTCTACTTTTATCTACTCACTTTTCATTCGTCTCTACGTGTACTTTTCTTACTTAGTTACTTACTTTCCTTAACCTTTCTCTTTTTTCCTTTTACTCTTTTGTTTTTCCTTTGCTCTCTCTCTCTCTCTCTCTTTCTCTCTCTCTCTCACTCTCTTCCTCTCACTCTCAACCCAAATAATTTTTTGTTTCATTTTCTCATTTCAAAATTTTGTTCAGTTTTTACCTATATCTCTTCTGTCTCCCATCCCTGCTAATTCGTTTTTACTTTATTTTCCTTTAATCACTAATATTTCTCCTCTAAGATTTATATGAACAAATCTACGTTCAGGGTTTCTATGTTTCTATGTTTCTATATTAAGCTTTTATTTTACTCCCTCTTATTTCTACGTCATAACCGTTCTCGCTTTTCTTTTCAGTCTTTTAACGCATTAAACTCTCCTTATGATATTTGCCAAATCTTATGGCTTCCATTATTCTTAATATTTTTATCGCTTTTAATATGCTTCTCTTACAATTTGTCTATTAAACATTTCTTTAATTTTCTTTTTTCCTGAATTCTATCTGTTTCTATTAATCACAGCATAAATACAGTGTATTATCTTGTCCCTTTTTATATTTTATAGTGCATAGAAATGAGCATTTAATTTCATACATTTTATACAACTTACAAATACATCACATTCTCTGTATTCCATTATTTCTACTTTTGTTTCTATCGAGATGAGTATTTATGCGTACTGATACTGGTGTTCCTTTTAGAAAGTCTGATACATATAAGAGAAGTTCCCTAAATAAAAATTCCCAAGACTATCATTGCGAGTCATATAAAGTCATTTGCTCACACACACACACACACACACACACACACACTCTCTCTCTCTCTCTCTCTCTCTCTCTCCCTCTTTCTGTGTGTGTGTATGCATATAAGTCTAGACTTTGAGAGTTTATTTATAACTGTTAACATAATGACTTTCTCCTCAAAGCCAGTTCTTTTATTGTCCTCTCTGTTTCTTTCACTCGCAATAACCCATTGCGTCTGAATGACTTTTATAACCTTACTTGAGGAGTCATATTTAAAAACAAACACTACTGATGTGAACTGAATCAGTGTAAAAATAAATTTATGTGAGCCTTTAACCCATCTTCAATGATTTGTAACAAATTATCTAAATAATATTAATATTTCACTCTGTCTATGAAAACCTATTTTTGTTTTGATCTAATCTACAATTTACCAATCAATCTACTATCATAGCAATAAGGCTGATAGATAGATAGATAGATAGATAGATAGATAGATAGATAGATAGATAGATAATAACATTTCGTATGACAAGATCTACACTAAAAAAAATGCACTAAATTGATATTTTTGTTATAACTATATGCAAAAAATCTCAGAATATAAAACCCTTCTTATTCATTTCAGCAAGACTTTATGCTTATTCTCCACGCTTATCTCTATAATTTAATTAAACTTCACAAATCCTTTTATTGCTATGAATTAAAAAAGTTACAAACTCTATTCCTGCATTGAGAATAGACAGATAATCTCCCAACACTAACGCAATCTACCACAAATACAATCTTTGAAAAACTATCGCCATTATATATATATATATATATATATATATATATATATATTGCGTAATGAGTCACATAAGAAAACTCATCATTCAAATTCTGATTAATAGAGCTCCTAGTAGTAGAATCAAGATAGAAATAGAACAAGAACAGTGCAAGGATACTGAAATAAGGAAGGCGATATTTATGCTCAGAACGTTATCAGAAGGACGTCTACATGTGTTTCACTGAATGAGCAAAGGCATTCCACAAGGTACGCAACGAAAACTGGGTAAAGTTCCTCGGTAACCTTGATATATTACGGTAAGGCATTTTAATAATTAAGAACCTGTACTGGTAGAAAACTACTTGCATACGATTAGGATTCAAGTTCAGCAAATACACAAAAATACAAAGGGGTGTAGGACAAGGATGTGTCTTCTCATCAGATTTATTCAACTTATAGTGAGGCAATTCTGAGTTTTGCCAGTATGTGACATTGTCAGCCACAATCTGAGTAAAATAAGATACGCAGATAATACAGTGCTAATAGCAAACAGAAAAGAAACTACAAGACCTCTTACATAAGGTAGCTAAAGAAAGCGACAAAAAAGGACTAAACATAAAATGCAAGAAAACTGAATGCATGATCATCAGTAAAAAAGGAAGGAACCCAACATGCAATTACAAGTTAGGGATACTAAAAGCAAGCAGGTACGGTAATTTAAATAGCTGAAAAGGATTCTAATAGAGGACGGAAAGTGCAATACTGAGAGCCGAAGACGTAGTGGCATGCCCAAGGAGGCATTCGATTCGAAAAGCTAAGCAGAGTATTGAGAGACAATAAATTTTCGTTGAAAACAAAGAAAAAGAGTACAGGAGTGTTATGTGACGTCTTTACTCTAATATGGCAGCAAATTCTGGGCAATCTCATGAAAAACGAAGGAACAACCTGAAGCAACTGAAATGTGGTTCTACACAAGGATGCAGGTAATACCATGGACTGAACATTTGAGCAATGACGAGATTTTGAAAAGGATGGAAATGAAGAGGAAACTTATACATCAGGAAAAGACACGTGAAGTTTCTGGTACATGTAATGAGGAAGATAGAAGACAGATAGAAGGAAAGAGAAACAGGCGAAAGGAATACATGAAATACTTGACAGACTTGAGCAAATGGATGGCGGAGCTGGGTTTAGGAGCGGTAACAAAAGAAAGGGTGTTAAGAGCTACAAGAGATAGAGAGATGTGGAAGGCCATGATCACCTGAAAAGAACAAAGCACATAAAAAAGGGGGAAGAAGAAAAAGAAGAAGCGGAAGAAGAAGATTAATATATCTTAACTAAATTAAACTGCAAATTTTATGTATTTTACTTCCGTAATACCACTATTACGCCCCGTTCCTAAGATCCTAAAGCAAAGAAAATCGAAATTTCAATTAAAAAAGAAATATAATTATTGAAATAAATTGTCTGTTACATAAATAAAAATATAAACTGAAAAGATTTACTATAAATTGAATGGAGAGCAAGGAAGGGAAAATCAATTAACGACAAAATTTGACGCGGTTAATATGAACGAAATCCTGGAAAATGATGTTCGTGGTTTTGGGCTCTGTTTCTGTAATTACGCAAGAAAATTATAAGAATTCTTAAAGATACAAAGAGTATAAAGATATTGATGGGTGGTAATAAAAGCAAAAGAAAAATATTGTTTAAACAGGCGAGACTCGAGAAGTATCATGCGAACTTATGAAGCAGGTAATTAGACAATATCGGTGAGAATTCTGCATCTGGAATAAATAGAATAAAAGAACAGATTCATGTTAATGTCGCTCTCTCTCTCTCTCTCTCTCTCTCTCTCTCTCTCTCTCTCTATCTATCTATCTATCTCTATCTATCTCTCTCTCTCTCTCTCTCTCTCTCTCTCTCTGAAAGCACGCTCAATCTATTGCTACTGGTTAAATTGCTGTCCACAGATTCACTTATGACAAAAGATTGAATGTCTTCTTGTAAAAGACATAACAAAGCTTCACATAATGAATTATAAGTAAAAAAAAACAATGCAACATCAATGAAGGGAAACATTTATATGCTGAATAAACCGGAAATGATTACATTTTCGTTTGCTGACGCAGGCAAATAAGATTATTGTTGAAACTAATGAACATTTGTGCGCACACGTAGAACGTCTATGAATATTAATACTGTTTTCCCGGTTTAAAACATATTTATGAAATATTTTTCTTCTATAGTTTTCACGACAAACCTTTTCCATTTTAAAACCATAGATATTAATATTACTAATTAAACAGAAAAACACGTTTAAATATTCATCACGTCTTTTAATAATAATTGAAATAAAATAAATAACAATGCATTCAAGCTGTTAAAATTACCGAAGTTATTTAAAACACTTTAAAAGCAATTTACATACTATGTATATGTACGAATATAAAGAAATGCATATAGGTGCATCAGTTTATATTTGTACAACTAACGACCCACCGAATTATGTAAGCATAAATAAATGCCCTTTGATGACCATTTCTAATCGAACAATGACGTAGTAACAATTTAATTAATATTGGAATTTAAATACGATAATGGTAACATACTGAATTTCATTTCATGCATGTAAAGAAAGATTATTTAAGTGACTTTGAATGTGGGCTCAGTTTATGACTACGGCGCACTCCTCTGTGGTGGCCACTTCCAGCAGGAGGACGCTCACATAAAAATAGTGTCCTGGAGGCCACTATTTTTATGTGATACGACACACCGTATAAATAAAAAACACCAGACCTCGATCCCATAGAACATCTCTCAATATGGTGGAAATCCTAGATATACCGCACCAAAAATTTAAAATAATTGCGTGATACCATCATAATAGTATAGTCCAAAATTTCCAAAGAATTCTTCCAACAGATCGTCGAAAATATTCCAGGAAGCATTGGGAAGGTTCTAAAGACAAAAGGTAGTTCAGCCTGGTAATAATAGAGTATACATAATATAGTGGCCGGTGAATGTATATGCACATATTTATATATAAACGTGTAACCGTCTGAAAATTAACTCCGTTAGCAACCATATGTAAATACTTTTATCCACTTCAACTTCATTTAATATCATTCTTGCTTTCTTTCTCCCGCCACAAAATCACGCAAAGATACACGTGCACATGAATAAGTACATGATAAACTCATTATACAACTGCAATAAACCAATGCGATCACACTGTTCACCTGGAAAGTTATACAGCATTCTTATTTTAACAAGTACTCTATTACATCCTCTTCGTATTAAAGATGTTATACATCTTTAAATATCAATACTGCACAAGCACTGGTTGCAATGAAATATTTGTCCTACTACTCGAGTCAATCATTCTTATGAAATTTATAGTCTCTTCACTGATATTTAAATACGTCTACGGGCAAAAGTTGGTGACAATCTTCAAATTAAGAAACAACGCACACACACAAGTAAGCAGTCAGGAAAATGTGAGAAGGGTGAGAGGGAGAGAGAGAGAGAAAGAAAGAGAGTGTGTGTGTGCGTGAGCTTATTGGTATGTGTATGTGTGTGCATTCATTTAAGTGGGTTCTTGTTTGATGAAACGAAATACTTTACAAAATCTAGGCAGCATGAAACAACCTCCGTCAATAAATTTGAACTTTGTAAAACAATCTAGTCTAAGAATTATATAAAACAAAAATTATTATTTGTTTGTTGTGAATTGTTTTGTAAGTATTTACGATTTTTTTTCATTTATTAACATTTTTGCTATTACTGCCAATCAATGTAAAATTTTTAACAATCAATGTTGTTATATATAGAAATAATGTAGGAATAAAACTGTGATAATTAAAAAAAGCAGTTACGTAATTAACTGGGATCTCTGGGTATCATATTGTCAAAATGTCATCTATACGTCGTATTTTATATTGGTTCTTTCTTCTTGAGTGTTTATTGTGTACAATAGTTTTCATAACTATTCTACTCTTACCACTTTTGATAAATGTGTATACAATCATCATATTATATAATATTTGTTAGCTTTATTATACACACACACACACACACACAGATAGATAGATAGATAGATAGATAGATAGATAGATAGATAGATAGATAGATAGATAGATGTGTGTGTGAGAGAGATACAGAAATAGATATATATAGAGAAAGGATAGACATGAAAAACATTTTGAAAACACTGAAAGTTCATGTTTTTAAGAATCCGTTGGTCAGAGCTCGATTTTCATTGTTAATATAAAATGACCACAACTCGAGACTAGGGTTTGTTTGGGTGCCGATTTCTGGTGTCTTCTAGATTGGAACATAGCATAGTTCCGTTGCGAATCAGACTTTGTTGAATGTTGATGTATTATCCAAAAATGAATCCCTTAAATATGGAGGAAAAAAAAATTTGGTAGATTAGGCTCTTATGAATTTCGGGAAGGAGTAACCGTCGGAACTTCGTCAAAAACAACAAAAAAAACCATCATGAGGTAGTTTTATATCGTGCTCAAATGGTTTGGCAAAATTCATCAGGCGGTTTTAAGCTAAAAGATTAATCACGCTTTGGGCAAACTTCCGACGTCATAGACCATTGAAAAATTTGTGCCCGATTAGAAAATTAAAAATAAAATTTTACATACTCACCGAAACATTGATTGGTCATGTAAATAAATAGTCTTCATTGTTTTAAATAAATCATTCCCATCATTCTACTATTGTTGCCCATCGTTCTACAACTATCTCCCATCATTTTACAACTGTTTCCCATTGTTTTACAAGCTTATTAATATATTTTTCATGGAAAAGTCTTGTTTTTGTTGTAAGAAGTTTGTGTGGTAGTTTTCCACTAACTATACAAATATTTTGGCATTTAAATTGTACTGTAGGGACCTGCAAAGATAAAAATCCAAAGGAACCATCTCAGAAGAATACGTTAGATGCTTAAGGGTTTTCAATTTGAACTATTTAAGCATCTTTAAGGTTTGTTTTGCAATATGTGATCTTGCTATCACGTGGTGGAAAATGACACTTTTTCGATTTGCCCAAAAAAGCCATTTTTCTTTAACAACCGCATTAAAATTGGTGAGTTGGTCGCAGTACTTATTTTGCAGTTATTGATTTGCCGTCTGTAAGAAGCTCTACATGATTTATTCATTTGCAATGTCAACAAATAACCAACAATTCCTTCATTGGATGCAAGCTCGCTTTAGCTACGGTTTCTGCACATTCACAAACTTGTTTCCAGCTCCTTTTGCGTCAAAAGTTATCGTAAATTATCCATTTTCATTGTTTCAGACAATTATGCAAAAACATGACTCCTTTTCGTGGCGAATCCTCGAAGAAACACGATGAGTTCTGTTCAATCAGAGAATGTCACACCTACCTGTCGAGTTTCAAAACGAACCCAAGTCTCTTCAGATGGCGAAAACTTAGACTTTAACAACTGTAGCTGCTCACCACTATTTACGCATTGTCCATTCAATAATGAAATTGAACACTCTCAGCTACTGGCGTGTGTTTACATCGTGTATATAACAGGTTAAAAACTACCTTCCTCCACCGAGCGCCCATAGTTTAGAGGTAGAACCGCCAACTGGTGTCAGTTTGGACAGGTTTAAATCCTGGCTTTAAAGCAATTGGATGTGTAACCGTAATGTTGAGCTGTGATACAGCAAAACAGAACTGTCTGTGGATGACTACTGGTTTTCCAACTATATAAATTTATGCGTGTTACTAGAGTGGCATGAGTGTGTCACCTGTTTACTGTTAAAACAGCTAAATGCAACCGCCACATCTACTTGTACAGTTTATTTTCTCGCATTTCCAATTTGTGGAGTTACCTTTTGTTTACTTACTTTTATGATGTATAATTTTAAAATATTTAAATGCAACGTTACTTGATATCTTCTATCTTTTTGAATTCCGTTCATCTTTTACACTTTCCTCAATCCTCCCTAGAGTCAGTCTTTTCTCTTATTTCACTCTGTTTAACTCCTTGCGTATAAGTGGCATTTCCTCCTTGCTTAGGGTAAAATTATTTTATAAAAATGTTTTCACAAGAATCTGAAAAATGTCGAGTTACACAAAATCAGTTGTTTAGCCGAACAATCTAGAAAAGTATTTCCTATGGAAACTGCAATAAATATATTAATAAAGAGATAACAAAAGATTATGAAAAGGCACTGTCATCTAGAAGCTATGACTGAATCGACATGAAAACATACATGAAGCTTCTTTCCAGAAAACGCAATACAACAGAATGACATTTCTTTATGATTAAATAATTAATGGATAAAAAATGGGAAATTCCAACGCTGAAAGCAAAAATCTTAAAGAAAGCTTTTCAATGTAAAACAGGAATTAAAATTTTATTCATTTTATAATTCCCCTAACACAATAGACTATAGAATAAAATGTTTTAATTACTCCCAAAAGATAAAATTTGTGATGTTACTTACCCATTGTTTAAATGTTGGTGGAGTCATCTATGTTTGTGTCCCAATAAAATATCTCAAGTAAGGTATACTATTACGCGTTAAGCCATCGCCTATCGTAAAACTTTCAGTTATACTTATTATTTTTCTTTTTAATTCGTTTTTACTGAAATTTCTGCTTATTTGACATTTTCTGCTGTTTTTCAAGAGACGCTACGTAATTTTCAGTTTGCCATCATTATAAATAATGCAGTTGTGGTATTATGTTTACATGTGTTTTATTATTATAGATAAATATTTATACGATTTCTTCTATCTTACTAGTCGGGATCTTCGATTGTTTTTATTTCGAAATTTTATCGGAGAAACGGTAAATTGATTGAAAATAACAAATAACTCAACATCAATAAAAAAATTATACTGGAAGTCATTAGCAAAAATCTTTATAGTTTTTCAATATTTTCAATCAATTGGAACAAGACTAATCTGATGCTATAGTCATGTAAAGATGGGTCTTAAAATGTATGTAAATTTTGCAATCAAGTATAAACTATGCGCTGAAATGATAGACAATTTTAAAAAGGTTAATATATTATACTAGCAGTATAGCCCGGCGTTGCTCGGGTGTAATGAAAGCTTTAAAACTAATCCATGGTCCTGGAGCTCAGACCCTTTGGACGTTGGCACGAAAGACTAAAAAGCAATAGTTGTTTCCAGTTAAAGCGAAACTGTAGACTGAAAGAAAAATGAATGGATGTAATTAAAATTTGATTTACTGGTATCGATATCAAATAAGTTTTTTTCGTCGTAAACTGAATTTTGAAGGCTAAATAAGTCCTCTGAGTAAATGGTATCATGGATGAGAATAAGAACTACAATTATACCTACTTAGAGACAAACCCGAAGCAAAAACTAAAATAAAAGGGCTGAAAAAATACAGACATACAGGCAGATAAACAGTCACACAAGCATCTTGCCTTTTATATATATATATATATATTATCGATTTTCTGCACTATTGTAAGAATTGCAATTTTGAAATTTCTTAATATCATTGTTTATGTCTTTGTCTATGAGTGTATCAAATTTGGTTAAAATCGGGCCACTCCTTCTATAACCCGATTTTTTCGATTATCGATTTTCGATATTTATCGCGGATACCTCGACACAAAACCTAGCTAAGAACACTCGCAGACGCTTATAGTACAACTGTGTAAATTTTCAAGAAAATCGGTTCAGCCGTTTCGGAGTCTATAGGTAACGGACACACACGCACACACACAGACACACACACACAGACACACACTTACACAGACAAAGTTCCATTTATAAATAAGTTTAGATATAATTCGCATAAACCTTTTACAAAATGCATTTAATATGCCCTATTTTAAATGTCTGGATGTTGTGTACTTTAACTACAGGTAATGGCTCCATGATGTTTTTCATTTTATTTTTTCATCATACTTTATCAGAATACAGAAACCAGTAATTATTCAAAGTATGTGAGCATTCTTACTGAATATTTTGCAACTTTCCACATAAAAACACCTGCGTTATCCTGAATATTCTCTATTAAAACCCCTTAATTTGTGCTGTTAAAATGTTGTGAAAGTGTGAAACTTTTAGGTAAATAGATTCTCTATCAACATACATGGCCAAAATTGATATACAGCACTTACTACACTATTAGAAATTGTCGTGTTCTTATCTAAGTTAATTTTGTAGGGATTAAGTAAGTGGTAATCCGAATGTACAATATGAGATTAGTACAGCGATTCTAATAGGGCATCTAAGACATGCAGTACAAAATTTTAGTGGATCTGCAAAAAAACATGAAGCATGGTACTTTCCAGATAGAAAATGGCACCTTTATCATTGGCCTGTTTCACTTGCTGTCTTTAATAACTATGAAAACAGTAGTTGCTTGAATTCAATTTCTGACTTTGCAGAATGAATAAGAAATAAAAACATTTATCCAATTCCATCATGTATCTTCTTCGGGTGTATACCGGCTTTTAGAATGCATAACAGTGGCTCATTTCATTTTCCACGAGAACTCTTCCGATCCATAGTGCAAACAATCTATGTTTGATCGCCTACAATATTTTTCTTCAGATATTGGGTCGTTTTTGTGGCGTTTGAGCAAAGAACGGCAAATAGAAATGTGTTCAATAAGATTTTTTCCGTTAACTCATGAGGCACCTAAATATTGTAACGATTCACATATCAATGTGTTTTCAAATGCTGCGAGTTCATGCGACCTGGATTATTTTTATTAGTATTTCAACTTTGTCATTATCTACGACAGGGTCTGACGGAACGTTCCTGTACTTCCAGATTAAAATTACTACATATGAAATACGCGAACTGCTTACAAACTCGCAGCTATAGCACCATCTCCATAAACGGCGCATATCTTCTTTTGCTTCTGATGCAGCGTTTTCCCCCTTTGCGTAAATGAAAAAAATTAAATGACAAAAACACATCTCATTTTTTTTTTCATTTTCAATTTTAACACCCAAAAATTTAAATTCACTATCCACACACAAATCAAATTTTATAGATCAAATAAAAAAGATCTAGTAAATCACAATACTCTCAGCTGAGACAACATTTTTTTTTTGCTATTCTGGAAATAAATGAGCATCAAATTACCAAAATACGTATCATTTATATTCATTTTCACTATTAACGTAAAACAGTTAAAATACACAAACTATACATGAATCGTACAGAAGGACATGTTGAAATTTCATCTTTCAGAAAATGTATGTCATCAATTTAAGACCCACGTGAAACGAATTCACCTTTTCAATGGCCATCTATTAAAAGAATTCCACGAACGTTTATTTTCACCTTATAATTAATCAATATCGTTTCAGTATTATACATTCCTCTCTCTTCTCCCAGATGCAGCATCGCCGTGGTTGTTACAGTTTCATTTTCTTCGAAAGTCCAGTCCGCCCAGTCTCAATTCCACTCTAAGTGGTATCCTTCTAATTACACTAATTATTATTGGCTCTTTTATAAGAATATATATCTCTCAGATACTCAGCAAAGTTCCAGTATTTTTTTTAACTGTTTTCATTTTCCTCACAGCTACATCTACAGTCTAGCAAGTCTTGTATTATTTATTTTCGACTTTCAAATCTGATCTTCTCGTATATTTTTCACATCAGTGTTCAACAGATTTTTAACTATGATATGTCCTCTGTAGTTTAGCCGATTGTAGCAATACGGCAGTATGAATATTTTAGATCCTTTCTGATATATACACTTTTAACTTTTTTGAAAGCTTTTTCAAGATCCTTACAAGACCTCCATTATGAGAACAACTGTTATTTATATGCTTTACAGATATTTTCAGTTCTTCCGCAAGATATATATATATATATATATATATATATATATATATATATATATATATATAATATTTATTAAGTTTTAACTGGTACTCTGCAGTCTGCTGGAACAACAACATTTGTTGTAGTTCTTCTTCTTTTTATTATTATTATTATTATTATTATTATTATTATTATTATTATTATTATTATTATTCAGGTTTAATAAAACGAACACGAAAAGTTCAAAATGAAAACCCTTATACTGATCGTACTTTTAACTGTTGCTTTACTGCTGGATTCAACTTCGGCCCAGTTTCCCAGTTACCATGACAATCACTACCCGGGCTCAGCGCAAAGTAGTAACTCTAACTACAACTGCAACAACTGTTTCCGGATGAGAAATCTTTGTCGTAATAATTTCCTGCCCTTCTGGTTTTGCCACGAGACGCACTCCAGCTGTTACTACCGCTTCTGTTATCACTACAACGCCCACAGGTCAGTATACAGCCTTGTTATTGTTGATCTAACAGGAAATATCTGAACATTAAAAAAGCAGAACTTAACATAATGAGCTTTTTTCGTGGGATGGGGTGTGGTGGATTCAAATTAATGACGATTGCTTTTTATAAAAGAAAATAATGTTTAAAATTATGGTTGAAATTTTGTATGGTTATTAGTCAAGCTTATTTAAATATCATTTTATACTTTTTCTTTCCTTGCAGTCTTATTTTTAACTTTATTACATATACTGATGTTGTTCGCTTATGTTCGTTTTTATGTTCAGTGTCAAGTATCATTATTTAAATCTAGCAAAAGGCTCACCTTCAAATGCTAAATTCATTAATAAACCGATTAAAACATAAATTATAATAACAGATCGATTTGACATGGATTATTTAGTCCACTTGTTTATTCACATAATAATAGATTGTGCTTTTTTATTGCAAGAGGGGTGCAATGTATATATAAAAAATTTAAACTGAGAGACACCCGAAAAAGATAGATAGATAGATAGATAGATAGATAGATAGATAGATAGATAGATAGATAGAAACTAATACAAAAATATACCTACCTAATATGTAAGAAGAATGTAAACAATATGTCTTTTAAACGTTGACAAAAGCAATTAAACCTTATGCTTATAATGTTATAGTAAGATATACTCATACGTTAAAGACATTTGTTAAAGGCAAAATTTCAATAAACAAATAATTTCATGTTGTAATAGCATCTATTGTTAATTTGTCAAAGTGTTAAGCGATTCTGTTCCTTGTCTCTGTTTTCACAATAAAATTAATTATTCTTAGACTGCAAAAGAATACGGAAATTCAGTTACAGTAATATCATATTTGGTAGGAACAAAAGTATGGAGTGTGGAGTATATAGGGTTTGAACATGCCATTTCGATTTACACATGACAGAAACTAATAACATATTAAAAATGTAATTTTTTCGGAAATAGTAATTCCGAAATGCAACAGTTCAGCGCATCTTTCTATATGATTTGTGAGTAAATAATTAATTTTAAATGTTTTTTACGTTAAAAGTGAATATGGAAGAAAATGATATGCATTTTCTTTTTCTTCTCTAAACAAAAAACACTATACAGGCAGCCAAAAATATATGTACCGTTTATGAAGATGTTTTCATAGCATGTAAGTGATTCGCTGGATTCAGAAGTGGAATATTTGATTTGTAAGAACGAGAACGTAAGGAACGCCTTTAATCGTTGTTGAAGACCAAATCGAACCGCTGATTAAAAATAATCCCGGTTAACGGCAAGGCATGGAATATAGTAGAGATACTCCTCATATCTTTTATGTATCTTACAAGACATTTCAGAAAACTTGGATATTTGAATCGCTATGATGCTTAGATGCCGCACGACTTAACGGAAAACATCTAAAGAGCCGTATTTATATTTTCGATGCTCTGCTCAAATGCAATCAAAAAACAACCGTTTTTAAAAGAAGCAATTGATGAAAATTAATTATTTACAATAGTGTAGCGTGAATAACAAATAACGATCTGCACCAGAAGAAAAGTGTCCTGTATTTCTGGTGGAATTAGAAAGGAATTCTGTTATACCGGTTCCTTCCGCAAAAATCCGAGGGTGAATTCAGAAAAGTACTAAGAGGAAATACTCCAACGATGGGAAGAATGTATAAAGATCGTTTCCACGACAAGAGAGAGCAACCAATAATACGCAGAGATGAGGACGAACCGGAAATATGAAAGTCTGAAGTGGAATATGCAGTAGCCAAGCTGAATAGAAACAAAGCACCTGGACCAAACGGCATAGTCATAGAGCTGCTGATAGCCCTGGAAGAATTTGGTATAGAGAAAATTACTGAAATAATAAATGAAATTTATAATAGTGGGGTAATGCCAGAGGACCTCAGCAAGTCTATCTTCATAGCACTACTTAAGAAGCCAGGAACAAATGAGTGCGAACTCCACAGAACCATCAGTTTAATGAGCCATATAACAAAACTGATCGTCCAAATCCTGATGAATAGAGCGAGAAGTTAGGACAAGAACAGTATGGTTTCGTTAAAAACACAGGAAAAATGAATTCCATATTTATGATTAGGATGCTCTCCGAAAGGGCAATACAAATGAAGAAGGGCTTATACCTGTGCCTTATTGATTATGCGAAGGCGTTTGACAAAATACGCCACAAAGAATTGATAGAGATGATCGGAAGCCTGGACATATTTGGGAAAGACTTGAGAGTGATCAGGAATCTTTACTGGCAGTAAACCGCTTGCATACGGACAGGTAATGAATTGAGTAGATATACAAAGATAGAAAGAGGCGTAAGACAAGGATGTGTCTTTTCACCTGATCTGTTCAACTTGTACAGCGAGAATATTTTGAGGACCCTAGAAGATACACCTGCATTCGTAATCTGAGGCCACAATTTAAACAGCCCAAGATACGCAGATGATACAGTGCTGATAGCAGACATAGAAAGGAAACTACAAGACCTCCTACTAAAGGTATCTGAAGAAAGTAACAAGAAAGGACTAGAAATAAACTGCAAGAAAACCGAATGCATGGTCATCAGTAAAAAGGGCAACCCAATATGCCAAATACAGGTCGGAGATACCAGAATCAAGCAGGTACAAAAATTTAAATACCTGGGAAGTATTCTAACAGAAGATAAAAAGTGCGACACAAAGATCCGCAGGCGAATTGGCATAGCGAATGAAGCATTCCAGAAGTTGAGCAAAGTATTAAGAAACAGGACAATTTCGCTAGAAAAAGGAAAAGAGTACTGGATTGCTATGTGATGTCGGTTATTCAATATGGCAGTGAATGCTGGACAATATCATCAAAGATGAAGGAAAAATTTGAAGCAACTGAAATGTGGTTCTACAGAAAGATGCTGCGAATATCATGAATCGAGCATTGAGCAACGATGAGGTTTTAGAAATGTTGGAAACAAAAAGGAAATTAATACTGAGTATCAGAAAGAGACAGCTGAAGTTCCTGGGACATGCAATGAGGAAGGAGGGCTTGGAGAATCTGATAATAACAGGCCAGATAGAGGGGAAAAGAGACAGGGGAAAGCAACGGATAATATATTTGAAGGACCTAATCAGGTGGATGACGGAGCGAGGGTTGCATGGTGTAATAGAAGAAGGCGTGCTCAGAGCCACCAAGGATAGGGAAACGTGGAAAGCCATGATCGCCTCCATTCTAAAGGGACAGGGCACATAGAAGACTGTTCCTCAATTAAAGGTAGAAATAGATTAAAAGCGCCCGGGACTGGTCAATTGGAACAGTGTCTTCTTTCATCAAGACAACGCCAGACACCACGTCTCTTTGTAAACATGGCAACTAATACAATCTGGTTGGGATGTCACTTAGACCAGTTAATTACTTAGACCAATTAATCACACCAGAAAGGTCTTGAATTCTTGGGGGATGGCACATGAAGCTGCTACAAAGATGATTAAATATAATGGAACAAAATGTTGCATATGCAATGGAATAAACTTATATATTGTCTTTGGAATTCTCATAAAAATCGCTAAGAAACAATTGTTCCAATTCAATATTTAATAATGTGAATTATATTTATATTACTTTTCTAGTTAAAAATTAGATTAAAAAAAGTTTTGATTCAAGATATGCTTCCACAACTATTTCTAGCATCATACGCAGCAACTAATTCAATACAATCGTTCCACATCATGTCAGTTGAAAACGTGAGACCAAAGCAGGCACAAATGTTGAACTCCTGCAGTTTTGCATCAGCCATGCTGAAGGTAGGCAAAAAGCTTCCCCAAGAATTAAAAGAGAGCAGTTTCGCTAAAATATTAACATGCCATTTCTTGTTCCTGTTAACAATAGGTTGAAGGTTATTTTCGAGATCAGCCGCTAATTTAATTTTATGGAACAAGTCAAACATATTATTCGCACAGGAGTATAAAGAAGTAAGATACCGTTTCGAGGAATGTTGAAATCAGGAAGGTCTTTAATGAAAATAAGCAACACAATTAACCTAAGGATAGAGCACTGGGAACAAGAGCATTAATATAAAAAATATTTAGAAGAGTAACATTAATTACGTGATTTGATAAGAAAGATTGAATCAAATAAAAAAAAAGACTAGTTGGCAGCACTACAATCTTTTAACTTGTGAAGAATACCAGCATACCAAACACTGTCAAACACCTTTGGACTATCTAAAGCTCTAAAGCAAGAGCCAGAGCTTCACCATTCTTATCTAAAGGTTGGCAGATACTTTCACAATAGTCATCAGCACATAAAACACATCATCACTCAATCTCAAGAAACGAATGCCATATTGTTTGTCTAAAAGAAAACTCTTCGTGGTGACATGCTTAACCGATTCAGAGTTGATTTGAGTCTCTTGCAATTTTCCAAAAAGCTGTAGAAGATTGATATGTCGATAGTTCGAAGGATCAGTCAGTTTACAAGTGTTTTAAAAGCAGGAACTACAGAAGAGTATTTTGGAGATGATAGCGGATATCATAGACGGAGTTACATGTATAGCAGAGACGCTGTTTTAAGTGTAAAGTTCCCCTGGAGAATTAAAAGACAAATTTCTGTATACCTTATCCAAAGTATCCAAAGTTTAAAACAAAATATCAGAAGAATGCTTCACAACAGATCGAGATACTGTTGCATCTAATATTTTGATTCAGATATTGTTTTCCCTAACCCAAACTCGGAAAAACTTTAGTCAAATTAATAGTATCAAAATAGAAGAATTCCAATCAACAAAATGGGAGTTTCATCCGAATTCCTTCTGTGAATTTCTTGAACTATCAAAATAAAATTTTCATTTCCAAATACAATAATACATCATTTTAAAGAAATTGAATGTTCTAATTGTTTCTATATTATAAAGGATTTTACCTTTGATTCTAGACTCTAAAATTATTATATATTCTAAAGGATTTAAATGTTTTAGTTTTATATTAATGACCTATTTAAAACATTTTTATGACGAGCGCTAATACACGGTTCGATTATTTATATTATAAAAATGTTTTTCATGCAAAGGCATTCAATTTTGACGATTCTTGAATATATATAATTTTCATTATTTTTTCTTAAGCAATTCGTTTTGAAACTAATTTCAACGACGATGATCCGAGCAAGAAAACAAAGAACACTCGGAACAGAAGTGTTTTAACCCGAAAAAAGATGTTTGTGATTTCTCTTACAGACATCAATACTTATTTTAAAATCACCTTGAAATATAAGGTAAGTTTTAGATATTTAAAATGATTATATTTCAAGAATCTGCACTTACAGAATTCTTTATACTACTCAAATGTCAAGAAGTATGAAAGTTATGTGACTGGGTGCTGCAAAGCCTTTACTGTAAGATTATTTGAATATTCTACTATTAAAATATGTTAATTCATACTACATTCTATGATTTTTAACATTCCAAAATATTTAAATAACTGTTAACTCACACCAAACTCTATATTCGTCACGTTAATCTGCGCTCGGTGGTGAGATTTCTAATCTCGTTTTCAATTTCGATACCTACATTTTCAGTTTAGAAAAACATTCACATTTATCTCATTACCTGAGTAGATATCCACCACATAGGCTCAGGTTAATATACGTTCAAATTTCAGTCTTCTAATAAGATGGAATAAAGAACTATTGTCTATAAAATGACAATTATTCATCGTGCATAATTTGTTTAATTAAAAAAATATTCCTCTTGTTTTCAAACATTCTTTTCTTAAGAAAACAGTAATGGTAATGTTAATTTTAGCTATTTCTTTATAAGGAAACATTCAACATTCATTAATCAAACATTTAGTGTTACTGTCAATTGAAATTTATATAATCTTTCTCTTAAAACAATTTTTAACGAAAATAGGTTTCTCATGTTCAGTAGTTGCCAATACTCTCTCCAATATTGACAGAGGCTTTCTTTTTTGCTTTATTTTTGAGGTAGTGTAGAATGTCAGCATCTTCAGCATGTTATTATTCTCTGTTCGATTTACATGGACTATCCATTTTAGGTGTTGTTGCTGTTGAAAGTTATCAATTTATGTATAATTTATATTATTTGGTACAGTTGTTCATAATTCCATAACACTAGTGACAAGATTCAAGGAAGGATGATCCTCGTTGACGCCTACACGCTTCACTCGCTCGAAGCAGTGGTGAAAAAATAACTTAGATAGTTGAGTCAAAAAGAAATGACTAAGACATTTGAAAGTGGCATGGCTCATGGAACGAGAACAATATACCCCTGTGATCGAAATAAAAGGTTAGGTTCGAAATTCCAATAACCTGAAGAAGGCTGGATCTTACAACAGCCGAAACGCTGTGAATATGGAAATAAAGATGAGGTCAACAGCCCAAACAATGTAAATAATGTACATTTAAAATTGTTTATTAAACGACAATTCTCATAACCAGAAATGTTCCTGATCCCATTCTTGAAATTGTAGTATAAGAGTTTCTATATTATACACCTGCCGATAGGATAGCCACCGCATAAATTATCCTATGGTTCGATTTCCTGACTATCAAGTCGATAATGTCAACCTAGAAAATGTTTTCTCCAGTGCCCCTAATGAAATAATACAATGTAAAATTTCGTTGAATCCCATTTAATTAATTGCATGTCAAAAGAAAATTGACATTTGTTATCAGCGAATGATAAACCAGTGCGAACACTAAAATCATTCACCGTTCATTCACAGAATTCCATGATTTGTGTCTGGTGAAATATGAAAAGTGTCGTCCATTATGAGCAACTGAAATAATAAAGAACAGCCACTACAGGCGTTCCTTGTCAACAACATGATCAGCTAGGCAAATCATTACGTCTAAAGTGTTCTGATTTGATAAACGGGAAAAGTGCTATTATTCAGCACGACAATAAAATGACACTCTGCAAAACAAATCTAAGAAAAATTGGATCGTTAGGATAGAAGATTCTTCCACATCCTCTTTGTTCAACAGTTTTACCACCTACATATCTTCATCTGTTAATTTAAAATATTTCATAAGCAGACAAACAGTAGTTGAGGCAATGGTAGTCTTTTCATCTTTTTGTGCAGTTGGGGGAGACTTTTATTTAAATGTCGAATCGAAAGGTTGTCTTTCCATAATATTGTAAATTGCCTTATATATATATATATATATATAAATATATATATATATATATATATATATAATTTTTAAAAGAATTATTACATGATCTATGGTTCCACCATATGATGTATCAGGTGATTTGCAATAACTGCTTTTTACCGTTTTTTTTTAAGAACGCTCATGTAATGGTGCTTTTTTGAACGCGCAATTTTCAAAATTAGAAGTTATAAGGTTTTCATCCATCGTTGTATGACCCTAATAGGTATTTTATTGTATGG
Source organism: Ascarosepion bandense (assembly GCA_037127315.1). Taxonomy (NCBI): domain Eukaryota; kingdom Metazoa; phylum Mollusca; class Cephalopoda; order Sepiida; family Sepiidae; genus Ascarosepion; species Ascarosepion bandense. The sequence goes on along the minus strand of JBBBDQ010000239.1, from coordinate 3,837,210 downwards.
TTACACTTAATTATAATTTCTGTTCTTTTATTTAGTAATTCACTTTTGTTTGGGAATAACATAATAGCTAACTTTTCTTCCTGGCACAGTCTACATGTTTTGCCACTGTTGTAAGGCTTGGTTTTCACTATACTCTACGCCTGAAGACACCACATGGTAGAAAGCTAGGTCGCATAATAACTCGTTTACACATGAAAAATATTCAAAAGTTCTACAATATAATTGAACACCTTTTAATACAGCTGCGTACTGGTCTAATTTCATTCTGACCAGAAACTAAGTAATTAAATAATTATTATGTACCATCATTAAAACGTGCACCCACTTTTTTTTGTCTCGGCAAAGTTGTTGATGTACTAATCTATTACTTCGACGAAGAAACAATCTTTCGTTCACCGGTCATTAGTTTGATAGAACTGTAACAGAAGACCCGCAATTTTATACGAATCTGTCAAATTATCTTGAACGATACTTCCATATTGGAGAAAGGAACAGAATTGATTACAAGAACGATAACCAAATGAAAATGTATCATTTTCATTCAAATTGAATATATTTGCATAGAGAAAGACTGTTATAGTTTTATCAATATGACATATATAAATAATTAGAACTCAACATGTGGACAAGAGCCTGAATCACGTAAAGATAGAAATTACTTTTTGAAAATAACAATACCCGCATAGCTACTATTTATTTATTGAATCATTTTCTACGGTACATCAGCCCATTGTAGGTTATTTTAAACCAGAAAATATTTTTAGTTTGCAAGAATTAGCGAGAAGAGATAAATTATACAAGTCTTAGTAATTAAATCCACAGCTGGGAGAGAAAAGGTGGATTCGCGTAAGTGAATATAACGAAGCCAATGAGAATTGGAACACGGCTCTCGAATTAAGAATTCTGAACAAATATTCGGATAGTCAAGCTTACAGTACGTAAAATTCACAAGCGGTCGCTTATCTAGGTACTGAGCAGACACGGCTTCGTTGATCGTACGGGAACCGGTGTTTTGAATGTGATGTGGCCATAAGATCGCATAGCTACACTAAATGATATATGTTTATAAACGCATGTTTACACACGCATATATATATATATATATATATATATATATATATATATATTTGTGTATGTATATATGTATTTGTGTGTAAGCAGCTACATCTTAATTCAATACCATAAATATTATGTTTCATTACTATCGGCCCGACCAATGTTCAGGTTTTGAGAAGTTCTTAGAGCCTGAAAGCTTTCTGAACTTATTCTATATCTGAGACAAGTAACACGCACACACACACACACACACACACACACACACACACACACACACACACACACATATATATATATATATATATGGGTAAAAACGAAAGACAGAATTAAGTGTGTGTGTGTGTGTGTGTGTGTGTGTGTGTGTGTGTGTGTGTGTGATCTTAAATAATGAATCTTTAGTACTGTTTCCTTAAGATGGCGTTTCTTGTGATGAAAGAGAAGAATGAAAATTAGTGACTTTTAAAAAAGGCGTTAGGAAAAAAACACTAATATTTCATTAATTAAGCCTACATACAAATATACATACGCACGTAAACACACACACACACACACACATTTCTTTCTTCCTTTTTTTCTAATCTGACAAATCCTAGAAAGGCAAAACGCGTAATCAAACCTAGTTTCAATGAAACGTTTCCATTTGTCAAATTTCTTCAAAACTTTATCGGGATTCTACATCAAATTTTAAACACGCATAGGGTTTGAACAAAATTTTTAAAAATAGTTTTTAAAAATAATTTCTTTTATTTAGTATGGATGAGCAAATCCATAATAAATAGAAAATAAAAAATATTTTAAAAAACTATTTTTAAAAGATTTGGCATCAAATAATTTTAATACGTCGAAGAATTGACTCGTACAAGTTCTGAACAGTTGTTGGAGGAATTTGGAGCCATCCTTCTAGTAAAACATAGTTAAATACTTTCAGTGACAATGGAGAGGCGACGTGGTTCCTAATTTTCTGCTCTAAATATTCGATTATAATTTTCTTGCTTCACTATTGTGCACTCGAACCATTTTAATATAATATTCGCCTTGTGAATCTTTGCATTATCGTTTTGGTAAATTGCTCTACCATCCGTAAACTGTTTTGAACAATTGGATGGATATGATCTGTCAAAACACTTAGATAAACCCCTCTGACAACTAAAGGAGCAAGAGAATCTCGTCAGAATCAGCTTCAATGTTCGTCCAAATAGAAAAGATGATGATGATTTATAAGTGAAAACGACATTGTGAAATTGGCCTATTCATCACTTCTGATAGCCTAGACATCGTTCTTATCTTATCAATGCAATAGTTGCGTTTTCAAACTATTGTTTGCGGGTAGTTACGTGCTCTCGAATGTTTATAGCGACTGAATTTAGATGGTAGTTTAGAATTGAAGTCCGTTGTTGCGGATTATCGCTGAGTAGACGCAGTTAACTGTAAAGTTTTCAAATGTCTAGACTCCGACAGAAGAAATATTCATTTGGTAGATACACCCTTTTCCTCCTTATTTTTGTTTGCTTTATATATGATTTCAATATTCCTTAATTAAATTAAGTACAAAAACAGAAACAGAATTTGATAACACTAAAAAAGGTTACTCATTATATTCAAGTGAATTTTAGAAATTCTAGAAAAGGGCAAGTAACTGTTTTAAACAGCAGCTGAGGTGAGAAATCAGATCAAAGTTAAACATTTTTTATATAGAGGGAGGGTGAATATCAAACCATTTTTTGTTTAATAACTGCCTGATTAATCTCAGAAGGGATCAACAGGAACTACACTTGTTCACACAAGTCGAACAAATTCATTGTTCCTCATCAAGGAGGTGCTTTTGAAATTTTAGTACAGGCCACGTGGTATCACTCATAGCAGCCATCACAACATATAAAGGGTCCGGTAATGCCCGGTGGTTGTCGGGATCGATATGGGTTTCGCCTGACGACTGGAGGGCACTCATGATCTTCGACAGAGCGTTATGCTTTTGTTGTTCAGCCGCGATACCAAGGTGCTTACAAATTCTGTCAGTGTGCATGGTGGAGTTGGAGTGGTGAGTGAAGAATGCGTTGGTGATGTGCTTATGGTAGCGGGTGGTGTATGGGTCCTGAGATTGAAGATGTGATGTGAGGAACTGGGGGACAAGGCATCACATGACGTCCTGCCCGTACTGAAAATACTGCTCCTCGTCGTTTATAGATGGTGTGTCATCAACCGTCGCTGCAATATGAGCTTATACCTGCGTGAGAGGGGGATGACAATATGGGGTTGCTAAGAAGTAAGTTTTTAGTTCTTCGAAGATGGATGTGTCCTGCTTGGAGTCAACCATATGGTGAAAGATGCGTTGATCGAGTAAGTCTTTGGCGGAATTGACGAATTCACCCTCCAAGCTGGGATGGGTGTCCATTTCAGACATGACGTGAATTGTGTAGGTTTTATTTAGGACCGTGATGAACTGGTTCACGTCATTTCCGGTGTTAAACGTTCCCTTTAGCTTCATGACGTTGCGAAGTGATTGTTGGTGCATCACTAGGGTGATCAACATACTGTTTATGTCGGCTTAAAATTTCCTCGATCATGTTATCGGATAGCTGTGTTGGTCCAGTTTTCAGGTTACCGTAGCGTCTTCTGTTCCTTAATGAGAGCGAAAAGTTTGGAGTGAGTGAAATTTGTGTAATCCATATTCCTCTTGCTGCACGCTTCTGACATCAGTGTTATAAACAAGCGTACAGTTGCAAGAGGAATTATGACAGAGGCATATGTAAATTTATCTCGTTTATTGGATAAATACAGGCGAGTGATTTACGAATTTGGTTGTCCTTAATTCTTATTCTGTTGGTGTCAGTCGTTGGTATAAATTTGTTTTAGATTGGCCGTTTCAATTGTATGTAATGTTTACGAGGATATGTGTGGTTTCCCAAAACGGTTGTCCTTAGAGATAGGGGAACGGATAATTGAGAGAAGAGGAAAGGGGATAAATACATGTCGCTTGGAGAAAGAGTTGGGTAGTCGGTAGTTCTGTGATGTCTACTCTTTCCTTCCGCAGTAGTAATCGTAACATTGACGAGTTGTTCCTTCTTTCTTCCTTGCCAACAATGTGTGAGGAAGAGGGGTAAGGACTTGATGTGCCGGTGGGTGAGAAGGTAGGCAGGGGTGTTGCTGATTGGCCAGCCGCGTAGCAACCTGTAAGCTCTTCTGACGAATTCAACTTTCTCGGAGATTTATATAGCTAAACCAAACTTCGTGTAGGCTTGTTAGATTTCTCAGGTTTTGTTTCAGGATGTTTTCAGGGTTCTCATTTGCTGATTAATATTTTTACATATATGGATGAGGAAAGAAGAAATTTGTCGTGTTAGTTAGCGATCCAGCTGTGCGGACGTAGGCAAGAACATGACACGTCCATTTACGGACCAAACAAACAACAGTATGGAACTCGGAGCCTGTTTTAATGGCTTTCTGAGAGAGAATGTAAAAATCCAATTCGAAGCCAGAACTGTATGTATGCCACGCTGATTTTGAGTGTTTTCAATAAGTGACTGGAATTGAGAGAAGTAATGTCATTCAGTCTTATAACATTGGATTTATTTGTACATGTATATCACATGAAGATCTATGGTCTCTTAAACCAGTTTTCTCTATAAATGTGTGCAATAAATCATAGAAGAACATTTTGAGAAATACTATATACTAGTATATTTACTATGTTTCAAAAGTCAGGAATTAGTATTTCTTTTCTATAGCTTGTTTCTTGCCTATCACCACCTTTCACTACTGAGAATTTGGACATCATAATGAAAATAATTACAGAATATAAGTATTCATGCATATCAATAATCTATATGCATGCTGATATATCTTCAGTTGTCGTGTTAAACAAAAAATCTAAATTGCTTGTTATTTGTTCAAAAAATCCAGGGTTTGTTGTTTTTTGTCACAAACAAACTTAGACCGCTGCTCTATCCAAACTGCTTTTCTTTAAAATGACTATTGTATTTTGAATTGTTACTACATTAGGAAGATATTATTTCGAGTTAAAATACAATACTTATAACATTTCATCTAACAGAATTCATACAGAAATTGCCTTCGACATTTCCCTAGTTTTGAAGTAATATTTTTTCATGTTGCTTTAAGATGGAAACCATCGTTGAATGAAATCACAGAACTCTTTTATATGGTCCCCATTATATGGAGCAACTTATATTTCCTCATCATTCAGACACATATCGATTGCACTAGACCAGTTTTCATGATTGACAATGAAGTATTATCGGCATTAAAACTGGAAATGAAATATCGAGACGGTTGTGCAAGATCCTGATACAACCACAAGAAAATATCTTGCACAATCTTAATATTAGTAATATTGATTTTATTTTATGATCAGATTTGTCGTCTACACTACCAAGCAACCAACAATTTTTACTTTAAATCTACCTTAAATCGTACATTGGATATTCGCTGTAATCGAGGTCAAATTTAAAGCGCTGCTCCAAGAAAGCTAATAATTGTTCAGTCATAAGGCCAATTATAGTTTTCATATATTTTAAATATATGTTTTAATTTGTAAGCTAACTGCAAACCAATAATATTTTGTGGAAATTAACAAATGTATATGCGCTGTTTATGATGACCAAAACCAACTTTTAGAAATATTGCTTCAGGAATAATCTCATGAGATTTGCATGCAATTTACGTCTTCATAATTACAGCAATAAATATGATAGAAAATTACACGAGTGAGGAAGAAATAAATATTAAACAAAGAGCTAAATTACAAATTTATTAACTCTTTCTTAAACCGCTTTCTTAAATGTTGTACTTAAGATGAAAAGTGATTCTAATATATATTATAATATAATTTGTGACGAAATTTGAAATCGTAGTGGTTTTATTAATGCATCTTTACTATTACCTAGTATTATACTCTATTCCCGAGGCTGACTAAACAAACATACATATAAATAATGTATTAGGACAGTGAATAAGTTCTTGCAGATTTTTTATAAAAAGTAATGTTTTATTTACAAATGTTAGTAAGAAACATGTCACTGAAAATATTGTCCATCTCCACTCTTTCTGGCAGCATTTGAATTTCACGTTGGTGAAACGACACGTCTTTTGAGGCTAACCACGAGTCAATCCATTTTTTGGCATCTTCATAAGAATGAAAGTGTCAGCGAGCCAATGTGCCATCGATAGGAACAAGAGATAATCGGACAGGGTAATGTCTGTTGAATACGGCGAGTAAGGTAGGACTTCCCATCTAAGAGTTTCTACGTAGGTTTTCACCCGTTTTCAAAAAGTGGGCCTAGCGTTGGCATGTCTCTCCTCGTATTGCTCGTTTTTTTTTCTTTAATGCTCGGCTCAAATGAATTAATTGTAGTCGAGTGCAATTTCACGTGATGGTCTCGGTCGGTAGGAAAGGCTTGAAATTCAGTTTATTCAGTGTATGTCATTTTTGAGAATCAATATGCCCATCTGATCCCACCAATTGCAGAGTAAAAGATTCGAACCATGAACATGCAGCTTTGTCGCCGATGTTGATACACTGCCAGGCTTATCGGGCTTAGTGTTATCATAGTCTATCTACTTTTCATCGACGGTCACGATACGATGAAAAAAAACTTTTCTTTTCTGTCGTAACAAGACACCGCTCGATATCTCTCGACTTCAATTCGTACGACACCCAATGTCCTTGCTTTTGAATCATTTTTGATAATTTTAAATGTTTCAAAACTGTTGTATGATCAACTTCTAATGATTCTGCAAGTTCCGCTTTCGCCTGACATGGGTCTTTTTAAGTAATGCCTCTAATTCTTCTTTAATCTTTTTCGGTGCACCAGAACGTTCTTTATCTTCAACATCAAAATCATTATTTTTGAAGCGTCTGAATCAATCTCTGCATGTTGTTTCTGACAGAACATAGTCGCTGTAAGTCTCAACAAGAATCTTGTGAAATTTAGCTGCAGATTTCTTTTGAATGAAGTACTGCAGTAAAATTCTCCGCACATACACTTTCTTTGGCACGAAATCCAACCTACTTAACGCTATGAAAAACAAACTTGTTCACATTTCAGAGAAATGACATATACTGAATACATTGAATTGCAGGCTTGCTTACAGTACTTCATAATATTACTTCCTTATATATATATATATATATATATATATATATATATATATATATAAATATATGAAGGAAATTGAAATGACAAAAAAATTTAAAAAACCGTAAAAACATTGTACTATATAATTCTCAACCAAACAAACAAATAAAAAACGACAATAGAAAACGAAACATTATCTGGTTCAACCTTCTATTTAATTTAGAGTTAAGGAACAAAATAGGACTAATAGATTGACACTTTCCAAAAAAAACAGAACTAAACAAAATGTTCAACAGAAACACAATCAAACTAAGCTATAATTGCACTAGTAATTTAGATAGTTTCATAAAAAACAAAACGCCAGAAACTTAAATAGCATCGTACAAAACAAAATCACTAACAAAGAATGCAACTGCAGGGACAAAACTAAATGTCCACTTCAAGGAATCTGCAACACAAAAGAAATCATTTACAAGGCAAAAAAGTACATGTCCAAAATAAAATATATCTGGGCTCAACCAAAGACCAGGTGGTTTAATCATAGGTCTACATTCAAAATAGAAAAATTAAACACTGTACAATGTTGGCTAACAACGTGTGGAAATTAAAATAAAAAATGTGGAAAAGACACAGATATAACGTGGAGCATTGTAAAAAGAGCCAAGCCTTACAACGGCAGCAAAATATGTAGACTGTGCCAAGAAGAAAAGTTAGAAATTATGCTATTCCCAAACAAAAACGAACTCATAAATGAAAGAACAGAAAATATGATTAAATGCACCCACACACACCAAGAAATAAATACCTCTTAGGTTCATACTACCATGGATAAAAATGCCATAATTCTTTCTAATTTAATAATTGCCTGTTCAAAGATTCCCTGTCACGTGAGCGTTCAAACAAAACACCGTTACAAGAGCAGTCTTAAAAAGAAAAACGGTAAAACCAGTTATTAAAAATCGCCTGAAGACACCACTGAAGGTAGCATAAGAACTCGTTTAAAAAGGGAAAATATTCAAAGGTTCTACAATATAATTGTATTGAACACTTTTTAATACAAATGTGCATTGGTCTAACCCTATTATGACCAAAAACTAAATGTTAAACAATCAATCAATCAATCAATCAATCAATCAATCAATATATATATATATATATATATATATATATATATATATATATATATATTCAGCGAAATATGTTTGAATGAAGATATGCTACCGATATATATATAGCGCGATGAAGAAATTCTCGCCATTTTATATATTTAAATTCCCCGAAAATGCATTTAACGCTATGAAAAACAACGTTATTTACACCTTTTAGGCTTATGGATGTGTTACCATCTGAAACAACACGAATGTAGTTCTGGGAACGCCATCTGTTGAAAACCAGCGAGAACTTATTCAAGATCCTTATATATAAATTATTTTAAATTTAAATCTTTTTTGTTTGTTTGAGTGTGAATTTGAAAAAAAATGTTTGCGATTGATATTAATCTGTGTTAAAAATTTTGTCAATTTCGGTTTCTATCGAAGTTAGTAAAGTTTCATTAAACATGTGTCTATTTTGTACTATTCGGCTCAAAAACGTCTTTGGTTTGCTCCACCCTTATAAAATATTTTCATAAAGTAGGTGAATGCAAAATTTACGAAATTGTTATTTCAGGTTTTCAAACCAATAATCATAAAAGATCACTGTAATAGAAACATACACTCTTTCTTTTTCTCTCTCTCTCTCTCTCTCTCTCTCTCTCTCTCTCTCTCATATATATATATATATATATATATATCCAACACATCTTCATATGATTGTATTTATCATATAAATAATTATTCAGTATAAAAGCACTTCAGTCGACTATATCTCGGATTCTAAAAGCCCTTATCTATGAGCATAGAGGGCCCTACATTCTATATATGATCTGTATTTTATACAAATTCATATATATATATATATATATATATATATATATACTTGTATATGTAAGTGCGTGTGTGTGTGTTTGTGTGTGTGATCACGATTTGTTAAATTCTGCCGCTAGGTTTTTTTTACTTCCCCACCAGTTTTACATAAGTTGTTCCACACTTGAATCCAAATTTTACATTAACTGCCCAAAGTTCATTTTTTAAAAAAATACTTTTTAATCTCACTCATTAGAAGTGAATGTTGCAAGTTTGGTAGATAAGATATTTTTGGTCATTTTAAGAATGCTACAATTCAAATTCAATTCAAATATACGCTTATTATATAAGTATTAAGGTGTGTCAAATGATTTTAGAGGGTTTTATTGCGCCAAGAAGAAATGTAACAAATATTGTATGTCTGTTATCATTATAATATATGCAAATTATATATTTAATAAACACTTTAAAATTTCATCTATGGCAAAAGATATTATTTTGCATATTAATACCTTTTGGAAATACGAGTCCTTTTATCTCGCTTGTCTTACTAATTTCTGCACGATTACTTGTGGTTTCTTTTTTTTGTGTCTACTATCAAAATTGTATCGTCTTAATATCTTATGTTGTTAATATTGTTGAAAGCAATAATAAACCGGTTAGGACTTTTAATTCTCTCAGAATCACCTCACTGTATACGTTAAGTAAGTACACTGAGGATACATATTCCTGTCTTATACGCCTTTCTATTTTTGTTTATTTGTCGGAGTGATTTTCTATCCGTATGCATACAGTTTATTCCCAGTATAAGTTCTGGAATATTCTAATGTTCTTCCGAAATATATCATTGTTACCTCGTGGTTCCAGCAGTTCTTGATGAAGTACATTATCAAAAGCGTATAGATGCAAAAGACGAATAAGTGTGTTTAATAAAACATACTTATTCATCCTTTTGACTCTATTCCTCCGATGGATGTCAAAATATGGCTAGAACTTCACAAATGGGATGCCACATCTACCTTCCACACAAAACTGTACCCCACAGAAACACCTTGTCGTGTGTAACTATGTCAATGTTCGCGTGACCTTAACATTTACCAGACCATAGCTGATATATCTGGTCATCATCTGGTCAAGGCAAAGTGCTTCTTTAAGTTCGGAAGTGAACATTTCGTTATAGAAGAGCGTGAACGTTCCAGCACTCGCGGATGATGACCAGATCAAAACGCCGATTAAAACTAATCCTGACAACACGACATGGAACATGGCAGACATACTGCATGTTTAAAACACTTTGATACATGAATTACTACGATATATGTATGCCTCACAATTTAATGAAAACATTTAATAGGTTACATTTCCATCTGTGATTCACTGCTTAAACGCAACTAAAAATCCCATGTCACAAAAGAGCGATCAGATGTGGTGAAAAATGGATTGTTCATAACAATATAGAACAAAGAATGTCCTGAGAAAAAAAGAAATGAATCACCATTAACGACTCAGAAAGTTAATCTGTATCAAAAGCTGATGCTGTATTGTTATCTGGTTGAACTGAAAGAGCATTCAGTATTTTGGGTTGTTTCCGCAAAATTAGACGTTGAATTCAAACAAGTACTTTTGCAAGTTGGACCGATTAAAGGTAGATGTAGAGGCGGATCACCTGGAAGTGACTGACCCCAGATCCCACACCTCTTTGCAAACCAGGCAGAAATCAGAATAGCTAGGATGAATTTCCTACTACACACGCTGTAAACAACTGACCTTGACAGACTACCACTTATTTTCAAATCTATAAAGTTCTCCTAATTGGAAGCGGTTCATTTTTCTAGAAGTCTGTAAAAACCACCAAGACCAGAATTTTTTCTTGAAGGATGAGATCATGAATCTACCCCCAAAATGGTGAACAGTAGTGGAACAAAATGGCGTAATGGCATAATTTGGTTGAATGAATCCATATAAAAATATTTAATTATTGTCTTTTAAATTCACTTTACAAAAGCTAGGAACTTTGTTTTAGTCCAATATATATATATATATATATATATATATATATGATTGGGAAAAAATTCAATAATATTTATGATAGTATGCTGGCCTAGACTTTATTTCAAACCGGTTTATCTTTGTTGTTATTAACTCTACTGCCCACTGACTTTTCCACCACTTCCACGCTTAACTTTATTTTCTTTATTAAAAATCTAGACACTTCTAGACGTATGAAAAATCAATGATGACGCACTGAATTTTGCAATGCTTAACCTAAATTTCTTTTTATTTCTTTTTATGCAGTCAATCTCTTTGTCAAATATTTTTCTCCAAAATACTCGATGATCACCCGGCATGAGCTGTGTTTATATATATATATATATATATATATATATATATATATATATATATAGTGACACTTTTTGTTAATGTCTATTTTAGGCCTGTTTTATATGTATAGAATTAAGTTATAACTGAGAAGCTCTACGCGGAATAAACCTCGTCTTACTTTTCAAAACGTTTTGTTCGATACGAAAAAAATATTCTATGTCAGGATGACAAGGATGCTAAGCCTCAATGTCTTTTGCTATTATTGAACTAAAGAAAATATATTGCAACTCGATTTTTAATCTGTTTTTGATAACCAGACAGCTGAGCAATTCCAAACTTACCCATCGGATAAAACTATGTTAAGAAATAAATATATTATATTGTTTATAAAATTGTGTAGTTTATGTTGCTTGGATCAGTTTGCATTTTATTTTAAAGAAATTATGTTTAAATGTAACTTTTTAATTCTGTGTTTCAGGCAGATGGGATCAAGGAAGAATGGTCCATTTTAGGAAGAAAATGAAAGAAATGAAGAACGGCAAATGACACACGAAAAGCACAATATAGAAATTACACCAATATTAATTCAAAATACTCAAACAACAATAATTTTAACACAAGCACAAGTATGCACGTTCATACACACACACACACACACACACACACACACACACACACACACACACACACACACATACACATACACACACAAACGCAGAATATTAGTAAAATATTGGTGCAGTTATTTTTATCCTTTTCTTCGGAGTTTTGCATTCTCTTCTGATGAGTGAAATTTCATTTATATCAATATACAACTGTCCAGCTAGATTTATTTGATTAACTGAATTATATAATAGATTCCATAACTGCCATGTAAAAAGCAATTAATCATATAAGAATATTTCTCACAGTTATATCCACATGTATCTACGCGACGAACATGATACTGACTCACTAGTTCACTCAGTCAGTATAAAAACTCCCAAATGAATTTCTTTTATAATGTTTTGCTGTCAATGTAAAGTCATATAAAATCGTTATGCTTTATCGAGCTATATGGAACTGATCTGTCATGCAATATGTCAAGAAAAGCGACACTGAGAAAACATTATTATTATTATTATTATTATTATTATTATCTTTCAGGTGCATTTTTGTTTGCAACTGAATATCTTGCATTATTGGTGCTGTCATTCAAGTGCGCCATCTGTAGAATATTTGCTGGGCCAAGCGATGGAATACTAGGCTTTGCTCAGATTTTTTTCCGTGTACGGATAAGTTCAATAGTACAGATTCCAACTCCTCAATGGTAACAGGTACAATAGTGGTCTAAACATTCCACATTCTGACTACACCATGCCAAAGATCATGTTGATGAGAAAGAATTTGTTTTATTTCTTGTTCAACAGCCCTTATGTCTAGTTTGGTGTTTTTAATGACGCTGATAATCTACAATGTCTTGATTTATCCGGTTTTTTTTCACATTCTCTGACTTGTATTGGGACCATTTCTCGTTCACTTCAAGCCTCTACGTCATAGATAACAAGCAATACAGATTAGAATCCACATTATTTAATATTATTATTATTATTATCTAGCAGCGGACAACTTGAAACCAAGCTCTCCTACCATTCTGAAGATGTGATTCTGATCTCGAAATATTAATGAATAATAAATAATACCCAACACTTTCTTTACCTTCCTTTATTATACTAAACGCATTGTGATAGCCTTCTATACCTACCCATACATCTTATATACACAATGCTTCAAGCAAATTACAAACTTCTCCTATTAGTACATTTAATATTTTAGAAAAAAAATAAATGAAGTTATTTGTAGTACATTAAGTAATGGTTTCCCATGAGTTAATAATCTATAGATTACCAGTATGTACACACACACACATTAATTTAAATATGAAGAAACAATATCTTTCTCTCCCTCTCTCTCTCTCTCTCTCTCTCTCTCTATATATATATATATATATATATATATATATATATATATATATATATACTCTTAGTTCAAATAATACTGTTTCAATGTTTGTTTAAATTAATCAATTAAAAGGTTAAAATTTTCATTTCTTTTTGATAAACTACATTTTCTAATTAAATGCAAATATTTCACAAATATATTTCAGTTAATGTAACGGTATTTTATATTTTTTAACCCTTCTGCATGTTGTCTTAAGATTTTGACCAGAAGAGTATATATACACACGCATACTAAAATATACATAAGAAGATACAATCACCTTAATTACATACATGCATATATATATATATATATATATATATATATATATATATATATGAAATGTGTATATATATATATATATATATATATATATATATATAATTTGTTATATGCATTATATTATTTATATATTATATATGTGCGGTACTTCTTTGAAAGCGCTCAATATCAGTGATAGAGCTAACATATATATGTGACAAACTCACACCAACACAAATGAATATATATATATATATATATATATATATATATATATATATATATATATATATATATGCAGAATTTGTATTCAGTCACTCATTACTAAAAAAAATAAGTGTATAATGATTTATTTAATTTCTGTATAAATGCCTGTATTGTTGTTTGAAAGTACCTTTTTTCTAAATATTACGCCACAGAGAGTGCTGAAAATACATTGATTTTTTAAAGAGTTCTCTTAAAGAGTTATGGAAAACAATTCAAAGAAATTGAAAAATTTTCAACGAGCCAGATAACCTTTAGATTTTTTGTTACCAGTTTGTATAAATCTCAAATGAAGCATTCTTTTTTCTTGTATTGATTTCTGAAAAATAAATAATTCGTGTGTTTTTAGTATTTTGCGAGTTTTTTTTTATTCCGTTTTGTTTTTATGTATTTCAATGTCATAAAGGAGAGTTACGCTCTGTTTAACTGAATCATTACTATTGTAAAAACAAAGTAGATTAACTCGTGGAAACTTGCAGAGATTTAATATCAACTCACTGGATAGAAATAATAGATGGAGAAAATCGAGAGTAAGGGAAAAGATAACTAGAAATAAAGCGGAAAACAGAAAGAAAGAAACAAAGAAATAAAGAAGAGCATATACAGAAATAAAAGAAAAATATAAATGATCAATCAATTAGAACTTAATTTAATAGAATTGACAGAAAATGGACGCAAAAAGAAAGCAAGTGACTAAAGGAAGGTAAGTTTGGGTGTTTTTGTCATTCGATGAGATAAAGAATATTTAATTTAATTAACTACATTCGAAAAGATCGCTATTGATTATACAAGAACTGATTTTAATCAGTGTTCATTTAAAAAGTTATTGAATCTGGCGGAATTATATTTATTGATTCTATCTTTGTAGAAGTAAATAAAATATCTGTTTATAAAGATTTTTTCCAACAGGTTGTGCAAAAAACATCTTGGATGTTCGTGTGCAATCTGTTACTTAAATATCATGAAAATATTCGCTTTTTACAGTGTAATTATACAAATTTGTATGACACATATCACAAAGAACTGTTAGAACAGCTAACTAAGCTTGAAATTTAAATCTGGGACGTATATTAGAATTTAGATATTATCCTAGGAGTAAAGCTTATGCATGAGGTTAGAGAGCGATATCAGTAAATGCAAAAATAGAAATGGAAGTAAGACAAAGATATATCTTCGCACTTATTCAGCCCTTACAGGGAAGCAGTTCTGAGAGAATTAGAAGTCCAATAAAGATTCATTATTGACGGACACAGCCTTAATTAAAATTGGCGACATCAAAATTAAGCAAGTACAAAAATATAACTATTTATGAAGTATTTTAACAGAGAATGAAAAACGAAACACCAAAACCTGAAGGCCCCTTGGGATAGCGAAATATGCCTTTCTAAATTTAAACAAAGAATCAAGAAACAGGGAATTTCATTGAAAACAAAGAAAAGAGTAATTCTTAAGTAATATCGGTACTCCTATATGGCTGTGAATACTCGACAATCTCATCACAAGATACTTCATTCAACAGAAATGTGTCTCAACAGAAGAATGCAGAGAATAACATGGACTGAACACATGAGAAACGATGACGCTTTAGAGAAATTGGAAACGAAAACGACAATTATACAGAAAGAAACAGTTGAAATTTTGGGGGCGAATAATGAAGAAGGAGGGTTTGGAAAAATTTGACACTCACAGCACATTGAAGGCAGGAAAAACAGCTTGTATAAATTGTTGGCATAACAGAGATTAGGAGCAAAAAGGCAAACTTTGCTAAGGGATACTAATGACAGGAAGTTGTGACGAGCCATGATCGCCAACATCAAGAAGGGACACGGCTGATAGAAGAAGCCAAAAGGTCTGTTTAAGCTAACTACAAAACATTTTTATTTTCGACCTTTGCTTTCTTTGAATAATATCTTCTCCATTTTGTTCCACTATCTGCTAGCTTAATTTCAGTATATAATTTTGCCTCTTAGAAATTCTTATCCTTTTCAGAAAAGAATTTTCCTTTATGTTTTTTACCATCTTCTTTAAAAAAAATGAATTGTTTTTATGAACGTAATTCTGTATAGATTAAAAGAATTGGTAATCCGAAGATTCAGCATCTGGTAAATGCGACAAATGAATGACAACTTACCAGACAACCAGTAATAATCGTTTCTTTTCACACTTCTTGCTGCTGTTGTTGCTTCCAGCTAATCTGTTACAACCTGTCTCATCATGTAACCTCTTCTCGTTACTCTGGGAAATATTCAGCATCGCACCCTGATAATCTAATAGGTCGTAGCAAACGTGTATAGTACATTATCAGTTTTGCAGAAGCTGACCAAAAAGGCCCTCGTATACAAATCAGTCTTTTTATAATGAAAATATTTGTGCACAAAACACACATAGATTTATGTCTCTATATAATTCCTTCTATTGGTTTCGTAAAACTCATAACTGCATCCATGGGATTCCAGATAATAATTCCAAATGAAACTTTAAAGAGCGTGTAGTGATCAGGTATACCAAAACGAAATTAAAATAATAGTCCAAAGAGCTTTCACTGATCTGAATTCTCACACTTAATGTGGTATTCGTCTTTTAGTACAAACGGCAGCCACTTTTTTCGTTGCTTTTATTGATAAGATGCACTAGGTGGCATTTGAACTCACGAACGTTAGATAGTTGGTGCCTAAATTCAAATATGAAATCCTTTTTTTAATTTGACTGAGGACAAGGTGAATCTAAGAAATGAAGAACACCGTTAAAACAGACTAAATTCTAAAAATATAATTTATTACTTTTTTTACTGTAATGTTCATCCTATACAAGGCCCCGGGAAACACTCGATGTAGAGAGTTACATTAAAAGGTATTTTATACAGATAGGCGAGGTAAGATAACGGTTAACCCTAGAATTGAACAGGTTAAAACTATAATGACAGGGAAAACATTCGCTTAGTAGTCGGTTCCAGAGCAATAGTTCCCCAGAAGAAGCTGTTCGAATGGAACATACTTTCAACAATGGAATATGGAGGGCAATTTGAAGCGATAGAGCAGTGAGGGGCTTGCCATATACCGCCTGTGAAAGAGACAATAATTTCTTTACCTAGAAATTAATTATTTATAGGATTTGAATACTGTTATCATATTTGGGCGGAAGCTGCCTAATCCTCACTTTCCAATCCTCGATAGTGTTCAAAGGCGTCTTTGAATCCCCGTGGCCGATTAATTATTTTTCACCCTCCAACCTCTCTTTCATAGGCGGGATATGGCAAACCTATCACTGCTTTATCGCTTCTTCCATGGAAAGTGTTCAAACGAACTACGTTCCTTTGTTTCGCTAGGCCTACCCTTCACAGCTAGGAACCGCCATGTCACTTACATTGTAGCAACTTTTGGAGATTGTACCTATCAAGGAAACAAAGTAAACGGAAAGGAGTTTCGTTAACTTTCTTCCCTGATAGCTAAAATCTCTCTCTCACTCTCTCCACTTCTTTCTCTCTCTCGATAGTTTCTCTTCTCTCTCTCAATAGTCTCCCCGTTCTCTCCGCCACGCTTCGTTTACTTTTATGGATTTTCTCTCGTTATATAGCGCATCAATTTCTCTCATTCGTTACATTGTTTTCTATTTCTTCTTACCTAGTCTCCCTGACGCTATCTTTAATTCTGTTTACGTTTATTTCGTTCTCTTCGCTTTATCTATTTTGTTAGAATTCATTTCTACTGGTTGGCTTGTTTTGCATGTTATTGACATTAATGTAGTGGAGATCAGCTGGCAGTATGCTAATTGAAATTTGTGAGAAATGAAGTTCGTAAAAACTGATTATTTGCCAACACCTGATCTAACAATTATTCTGTGTTCAATAAATTAAATATCTCAGTCAAAGATCTGGACGTTTCAAACAAATTCTTGTACATAAATTCGGTTTTAAAATACAGAAATCAAAATCGTTTAACCTTAAATTTTCTTGGAATATTAAAGCTTTATTATCTCCCTAATTCACTTGTCTATATGTCTGTCAGTATCTCTGTCTCTGTGAGTGTATGTCTGGATGATCTCTTACTTTCAGTATTTATTTCTTCTTTCAAGTCATAGTGCTTAACTTGATACATGTCCATTTAACGGTTACACCCATTAATCCTCAGTCCACTGTGGGAGTTTCCTCATTCTATAGCAACACATTTATTCATATCTACGTAGTTTCAATTTTTTTATCTTTCATCGCAGCCTAAAGCTGTAAATTCCAGGTAAAAATCCAGATTTAAAATGAGAGATTTTCTTTGAAAGTTGCGTAAAATGTTATCAACAAAAATTAAATTAATTCATTAATTTATTGCCAACCGGCTTATCTAAACATTTTATAATATTTAGATAAACCAGTGGACAATAGATATAAGAAATGTTTTCTTAAAATCTTCGATTCTGATTGTTTCAGCGTGTTTTCGCAGTAGTGTTGCATGAAAATGTGTTCTAACAAGATTTTTACATGTTCCCATCAATATGCTCAATCGCACTTTTGCTCTATGGCAACATAAACTCTGTCCGACCAGAGCATGGTAGTTGAATATGAAAATATTTAAAGGGCTATTTAAAGAATGCAATTAAGGAAATAAAATGAACGGTCTTCTGATTAACTCGGGCTGCTTCAAACATTGGTTGAGTCCAAATACCTGTCAAAGTTGAGCTCCGGGATTATAGACTCCTTGGCCACTGTGATCACATTCCCAATTACAAATCATCATCCCCTGCTCACACGTGAGCCTCTTTTTTTTTTAATTGAAAGTTTGCTTTATAACACTCTAATACAGGAAGTTGACATATTGTCCGCTATGATTGCAGTGTAAACATTTAGAACTTTATAGTTCTAATAAAATAAAGAATTCACCGAAAGAGAAAGTATGATATATGAGTTACAGTACATGTATATCATTGTCAAGGAGTTCTGCTTTTCTTTGTCGTTCTATAAATGAAACTTTGAGAATGTTTTGTGTCGGTTTGAAAATAAAATATCTAGCCTTATGAAAAAAATATATTGCAATATGAGTTCTGTTAAAAATGGTTACTGAGGCATTGGTTTCATAAATTCCAAAATTTCATACACTAATGTCCCCAAGAACACATTGTCTAGTGAATATAAGCAGTGGTTAGTTCCAATGACTTGACCCAAATAGTTATAAGTTCAATACCTGGCTACATAACTTAGAGCGTTAAAGGGAGATAACTGCATGGAATCTGGAAATGGCATCGCATAGAGAATGGGATCGAAGTAAGCAGTTCAATTCGAAATTCCTAGTATGTGAAGAAGACCGGAGCGTACAACAATCGAAACATCGTAAACATGGCAATAAATATGTGAAAAACAGCCCGAGCAATGTAAATAATGCAATATATATAAATAAAACTAAAAGAAACATATTTTATTAAGAATATCAAGTATCAATATATTTTATTAACAGTATCAAGTTTGATTTTATCTGCGAACATGATCCGTTTGCTTCATTAGTCATTGATTATATAACCTATTGATTTTGTAAAATTATCTAATGTATCGATTTTAAAATTACTTGCAGCTTGTTATTGATCCTTAGAATTATTGACTTAGATATTTGTTCTATTCTTTTATAAATCTCATGTAATGATGGGCAAGAAATTATGTTGAATTAATATCTGGATAGTCATAGAGTTACCCCATTGATGTTACATCTTTTAAAACATTTGGGAATGGCATGGATGTGCGTTGTGGTGCAGTGAATATCGGCTCGGAATGTGAACTCGGAGAGCCGAGTTCACATTTTAGCTGAATTCTGTGCATTCAGTTACGCGCAAATACCCTTAGGAAAGGCAAGAATCCAACTCTTCTCCTTCTAGCTATGGATTAAATAACAGGGCAGATTGGGTTATCGCAGAAAGAAATGACAATCTTCTGCCTAGTCAGTCACGGATCGAAAGAGATATGCTCGCCCAAGCGTATAACACCTATTGCACTTAATTGAGTGGATTAGTCAGTTTTGCAAAATCACAATCTTGGATGCATAGATCCAACTCAAAGTTTCTTGGTTGCGCCTTTAACATGGAAAAACCGATTTTTCTAAGAACTTGCTGTAACTCTGTAAGTATCTTGACACTGTCATTAACTTTGAAGAGATCTATAATTTCAATGCCTTTAATACTAGTCCAAGAGATTACATCACTTCCCCACTGTCACCTTTTAAGTCGTTTGAAGTGACTATTTTTATGAATGACTCTACTTCGCAGGCATTCATCATGTCCACTCCACATAGTTCTACATTACTAAAAATGACATAATTTTATAAACGTAACTTACTACAAAAGTATTAAAATCAAATCTTTTTAGTTATCTAATAAATATTTTTCTGATATTCACTGCTATATTTTGGACTGATCGTTGATGATAAAACGACATTTATCTCTATGACTAGCAGTATTGTAAGTCAAATTTGGATTTCCTGGTATCGATATCAATTTTTTTCGTCGTAAAGTGAATTTTGAAGGCTAAATAAGTCCTCTGAGTAAATGGTATCATGGCTGAGACTAAGAACTACAATTATATCTATTTAGAGCCAAACCCGAAGGAAAAACTAAAATAAAAGAGCTAAAAAAACTACAGACATACAGGCTGATAAACAGACACACACACATACAAATATCTTGCCTTTTATATATATATATATATATATATATATATATATATATATATATATATATATATATTATCGATTTTCTGCACTATTGTAAGGACTACAACCTTGAAACTTCTGAATAGCGTTTCTTATGTCTTTGTCTATGAGTGTATGAAATTTGATTAAAATCGGACCACTCCTTCTATAACCCGATTTTTTCGATTATCGATTTTCGATATTTATCGGGGGTACCTCGACATAAAATATAGCTAAAAACAGTCGCAGACGCTTATAGTACAACTGTGTAAATTTTAAATGTTCTGCCGTTTCGGAATCTATAGATAACGGACACACACACACACAGACAAAGTTCTATTTATAAATAAGTTTAGATATTCTTCAAGGGTCAAAAAATTACTCCAAAAAGTTAATTTCAGATTCTCTGATTAAAAAAGTTCAATTCGTTAAAAGCATTGATAT
Organism: Ascarosepion bandense; assembly: GCA_037127315.1. Classification (NCBI taxonomy): domain Eukaryota; kingdom Metazoa; phylum Mollusca; class Cephalopoda; order Sepiida; family Sepiidae; genus Ascarosepion; species Ascarosepion bandense. The sequence continues at coordinate 3,816,225 of JBBBDQ010000239.1, read as the reverse complement.
GGCAATATTATGTCGATATAACCTAGAAGATAAAATTGATATGTATATACTTAATATTTTTTGTTATTTCAGATATTCTTCCGTGAGCTTATTCGCTTTTTTTTCTCTCTTTCTCCTTTTGAAGAATAATATTTAGTAAGATATAGTAGTATTTTATTTTTATTCTATACAGGTGTTCCTCTCTCATATCACTGGATCTAATTAGGCTAGATAGGTATACTTATCTTGTTTCTTTTGTCTAGACTATATAGACATAAGAGAAAACATAGCAAATTTAATATCGCTAAGTCGAGTTTTCGTGGGATTCCACCTTATATTACGACTGATATAATGAAAATATTTATTGCAGTCAATCATATTTTTTATATCTCTAAAGTAACAGTGTGGAAATTAAAATTTTGGAATCCACAATTTTGGAATCATATAAACATTCTGCTAGTTTCTTCCTTAGTTACTTAGTTCCTCCGTCCGTTACGCTACTTACTCTCTATACGAGCTTTTCCTTCCACTCTAACTTTTTAAACGCTACTCTCCTCAGCCTTTCTTTCACCTTTGCCAAACAGAAGGGTAGTAAAGAGTGAGAGAGTATAAGGAGAGAGTCTATAGCATTACCGTATCAGTAGCAGCTTAAGCTGGTGGTTGTAGCAGTAATTGTGTGTGTGTGTGTGTGTGTGTGTGTGTGTGTGTGTGTGTGTGTGTGTGTGTACTGTACAATATAGTAAAAATAGGTAGGTTTGTTGTCGTATCCTGCTACCTAATAACAACATTTCTGGCCTCTTTCAAAATCTCTCACAAAATAGCGTACAGTATTTTGGTTATGGTCTGTGCATACGCCATTTAATATAATATAAGATTTCAGTAAAGTAGCTTCTATGGACATTACTTTTATAGATATTTTAATAAAATTACACTCTGTGTTATCGTTATTTTATTATCCAATACCTTTATGTTTGAAGACGTTACTATCATTTGTAGTATTACAAAATAAAATTTCTCCAAGAAATCATAATTACCCTTCCGTGGAAATTCCACGGGTTCTACTAGTTATATATAATTAATAGAATTCATTTTCACAGGATCACTAGAGACAAGAAGTAATTTCTGAATAGCTACCATATTGAATTTTAAGAAAGAAAGAAAAACAAACGAACAATTTTTCTTGTAACGCGACATGCAGTACTTGACGACTTTTCGTAAAAAACTGAAATTCAATATATATTCTATATAGTTTTTGAAGTTCATATAACTGAAAAGGAATCTAATAAAACAATCCAATATTTACAAACAAATTGATAGTCTATGATACAATAGTCGAATTAACATAAAAATGTGTGTTACTAGGTTATCTACGTAAAAGTTTCTTTGAAAATATCTGGTAGAAAGGAAAGTTGTCACAGTCTATTCAAAGAGTTATATAATCAGCAATGCTACAGGTGAAGATCAAATAGTTAAAATTTTGAAAATGAAGATAGTTTCTCTTAAGATAGACGGATTTCGGTTGACCTAAATTGAACCAACATGAGCAAAATTGTACTCTCGATTTGTTAAAACGGACAATATTTTTCATAAACTGCTATTGTAAGATGTAACTCTTGAATTTAGAATTATCGATGTTGTCTTTTAAAATTCATATCTATATGAATTATTTTAGATCCAAAACAATTCTTCCTTGATCAATTTGGCCTCATTAATCAATACAAAAATTGGACGAAACACAAAGACATTACACAATATCACGTTTTTCTCGTTATCATCTGACCTATAATGTTTTCTGTGTTTCCTTTTTTGCTATATAATAGTATTTGCATATTTCTCTCCTTTTTTCACTTGATAATCTCTGATTTGTTAAATCTTCATTATATAAACAACTTTGAAAGCTTTGTTTTGTCATTATCACAGCACGTTTAAGTTAAATCTTCAACGTTTTAGCTCTCCTCATGCATTTGCTTCTTGAGAATAATCAGACAATAGAAGTTCTTAAATAATTAATATTAACAATACTATACAGTTAAACTAGTTTTTCTTCTTTGTATTTTTCTTAGCTAATTAATTGTCGAAACACAGTTCGTACTTTTATACTTTCTCTCTAAACATTCTCTTCTGGAAAGTTAAAGCCAGTTTTTCCTTCCAGTCTGTAAAAAGAGCTTGATGTTCCGCTCGACTAGCACAACCTCAGTGACAATAGATACACATATAGCATTTTGTTGCGAGCAGAAAAAAAATATAAACCTACAAAGGGCGGAAGAACTCTCAAAGAGTCAACGGTCAGCTAACTAGAGGTGATGTCTCAATAAACCATCGTGGAGAAGGCAACGGGATACCACTCCACTATCTACCCCCGCTCAGTCATGGATAGTTACAACAAATATATTAAAGCCAACAGCGTGAAGGGGGTTGCTTCCCAAGGAAGCAAGTCCTCGCTCGATAAGAACCGGCATGGGCAACAGGTGCCACTGACCGTCATCCGGCGACTGTTAGCACCAACGGCGTAAAGGGGACATTTTACTCCAAAATTTGTCCCTCGCCCGGGAAAGAACGACATGAGCAACAGGTGTCTCTGGACCGTTACCCTGCAACTGTGCGCATCAAAGACAAACTCACTATAGGAACATGGAACGTCAGGACACTCAACTGTGGAGAACTAGAGAATGTCAAACAGGAGATGAACAGACTGAATATCAACATCCTAGGCATATGTGAAACAAGATGGCCTAAATAACGGAGATTTCAATAGCAACATCCACAGGATAATATATGCAGGAGGTAAAAAACACGAAAAAGGGGTCGCTCTAATACTAAAGAAATAAGTGAAGAGATGTGTACTTGGATACTGGCAACTGTCAGAGAGAGTCCTCTTGGTTAAACTGCGAGGAAGGCCCCTCAATATAGCTATTATAGTAGTTTATGCGCCAACAACTCAAAGCTAGGAGGACGAAATAGAATCTTTCTATTCAATACTGGACAGTGCTAAGGCTCAGTGCAAAAGCCAAGAAGTTAGGATAATAATGGGGGACTTAAATGCAAAGGTAGGTAAAGATAGAGAAGGAGACACGAACGGCAACTTCGGACTAGGAGAGCGCAAAGAGGAGAAAAATGGATCCAATGACCAGGTCATTACTAACACCTGGTTCCAAGAACACCCACGACGTTTATGGACATGGAGAAGTCCAGGAGGCGACACGAAGAACCAAATAGATTATATAACTATAAACAAGAGATTCAGGAACGCAGTAGTCCAATGCAAAACATACCCAGATGCCGACTGCGGAAGTGACCATGTCCCAGTCATCTGCAAACTAAAAGTGAAACTCCGAAGACTGAAGAAGCCCAGCATATCACCAAAGCTGCAATACGACACACTAGAGGACGATCTCACCCTGCAGAAAGAATACAATAACAGCGTGAGAAAGCAATATGAAGAACAAATTGGAAAAGGATACTCAAAATGGGATTCACTAAAAGAAGCGATGGTGACTTCAGCGAACAACATAGCCCCAAAGGAAATCAGACGCAGAAGAAAAAACGAGTGAATGACCGAAGAGATACTCCACATGATGCAAAGGAGACAAAAAATAACGCCAAGACACGGAGCAGAGTACAAAAATCTTCACAGGGAGATAAGGAACAAATGCAGACAAGCCAAAGAGGAATGGCTCAACAACAAATCGTGGAGAAGTAGAGAAACTGAGCAGGAACAACAAAGCAGAGATGCATAAAGAGATAAGAGAACTGACAGGACAAAAAACCTGCTCCTCAACAGGATGCATAAAATCCAAGGAAGGGACAATCATATTAGAGAAAGAGGAAATACTCCAGCGATGGGAAGAATACATAAAGGATCTCTTTTGCGACAAGAGAGAACAACCAAGAATACACAAGGAGATGGATGGACCGGAAATACTAAAATCCGAAGTGGAAGCTGCAATGGCCAAAATGAACAGAAACAAAGCACCTGGTCCAGATGGCATAGTGATAGATCTGCTGACAGCCTTAGAAAAATATGGCATAGAAAAGATTACCGACATAATAAACGAAATTTATATCAGCGGAATAATACCAGACGACCTATGCAAGTCGATATTTATAGCGCTGCCGAAGAAACCTGGTGCAAACGAGTGCGAACTACACAGAACAAATCAGCTTAATGAGTCACATTACAAAACTGATTGTTAGAATCCTGATGAATAGAGCGAGAAGCAGAATCAGGCCAGAGATAGGGCAGGAACAGTGCGGGTTCGTCAAAGACACTGGAACAAGGAACGCCATATTCATGATTAGGATGCTCTGTGAAAGGGCATTACAAATAAAGAAAGACTTGTACCTATGCTTCATTGACTACGCGAAAGCATTCGACAAAATACGACACAAAGAATTGATGGAGATGCTAGGCAACCTCGACATTTTCGGCAAAGACATAAGAATAATCAAGAATCTCTACTGGCAGCAAACGGCCTGCATACGGACAGGTAAGCACCTCAGTAGATACACAAAGATAGAAAAAGGCGTAAGACAAGGATGTGTCTTTTCACCGGATTTGTTCAACCTATACAGCGAGAATATTTTGAGGACCCTAGATGACACGCCAGGATTTGCTATTGGAGGCCACAACCTGAACAACATAAGATATGCGGACGATACAGTGCTGATTGCGTACACGAAAAGGAAAATTCAAGACCTCATACAGAAAGTAGCAGTGAAGAGTGACAAGAAGGGACTACAAATAAACTTTAAGAAAACTGAGTGCATGGTCATCAGCAAAAGATACAACCCAAAATGCCAAATACAGGTGAGGGATAACAGAATCAAACAAGTACAAGAATTTAAGTACCTAGGAAGTGTTCTAACAGAAGATGGAAAGTGCGACACTGAGATCCGAAGGCGAACTGGCATGGCAAAGGACGCGTTCCAGAAGTTGAGCAAAATACTAACACACAGGAAAATCTCAATAGAAACGAAGAAAAAAGTGCTAGACTGCTACGTGATGTCAGTTCTTCAATACGGCAGTGAATGATGGAAAATATAATCGAAAATGAGGACAAAACTGGAAGCGGCCGAAATGTGGTTCTACAGAAGGATGCTACGGATATCGTGGACTGAGCATACAAGCAACGACGAGGTGTTAGAAAGAATGGCAACAAAAAGGAAATTGATGCTGAGCATCAGGAAGAGACAACTGAAGTTCCTGGGACATGCACTGAGGAAGGAGAGCCTGGAGAATCTGATACTCACTGGTCAGATAGAAGGAAGGAGAGACAGAGGAAGGCAGCGGATAACACATTTGCAGGGCCTGATCAGGTGGATGACGGAACGGGGGTTGCCAGGAGCAACAGGAGCAAAAATACTAAGAGCCACAAGGGATAGGGAGACGTGGAGAGACATGATCGCCTACGTCCTGAAGGGACAGGGCACATAGAAGAAGAAGTAAAGGAAAGCGAGAAGAAGGAAATAACAAAAAATCAAATTCGAAAGAAAGATAAGCTATGCAGTATCACTCTTGTCATATAGATGTGAATGCAGGAAATGAAGAGGAGACGTGAGATAGATATGTGGTTCTACAGAATCATTTTGAAAATATGACGGCCTCTACATGTGGGCAACGAAAAGATTTTAACGAAATCGTCATCATAAGGATACTTTTGATTACGATCAGAAAGAGACAGCTGACATCTGGAACGCTAAATGAAAAAAGTTAGTTTCGATAATTTGACATTTAAAGGACATAATGAAGGCAATAATAACAGTGAAAACCAGCTTGTAACCTATATAACAAAACTGTGTAAATGGACTGCAGAACAAAAAGTGGGACGAATAATTTTAGGACATATATTGCTTTGAATTACAAAAGATAGGATGTTGTGGACTGCCATAATAGACTATAACCTGAATGAAAATTACGCATAAAAGAAAAACATTTATTAATATATTTTCCTGGACATTATGTTCTACCCTTTTTCTTTTAATTTTTTCATTGCTTCCATTATTTAACCAAAACATATTGAAAACAAACTAATTAAATTTTGGCAAAGTTCATGTTGTCACATCACCTATATTTAAACTTATATCTTTCCTGTCAGCTTATCTTTTTACCTACCGTATTTGGCAACATTGATGACACGCCATCATCTATTTCTTAAACTCCTTAATATTTTGTCCTTTTTTTAATCCTTACTATATTCAGTTTATTTTTTTCATTTCCCTTCCTTGCGTACCAGTATAATTTTTGCCTTGCACAAAGTGAAATGATTAAATTTTTAAAAATACTAAACAATCTTCAGTTTCAAAGTCGCAAACCAAACTTTTATTAATATATATATATATATATATATATATATATATATATATATATAGGAAAGAATATTAATAAAAAGTTTTGAATTTAAAGACGTACTTTTTTAAACAGTATTTGTTTATTTTTATAGTGTTTTATATTTCAGACCGCCCTCGGTCCTTCATCAGAAACAAGTGATTTTTAAATTAGAATTGGAAACGTATTTTTACGATGGCGTCCTAATACTTTTTTGTTTACATCACGTGGTGTCGATAAACCAATCAGCATGCGGCACGTCCGTTTGTTTATTTTCGGTAAACCAATCAACACGCGGCACGTCCGTGGAGAGAGTCTGTTTGTTTTAGACAAAAAATCTCTTGGAATATCTATTTTTTTGTTTATATCGCGTGGTGTCGATAAACCAATCAGCATGCGGCACGTCCGTTTGTTTATTTTCGGTCAACCAATCAACACGCGACACCTCCGTGGAGAAAGTCTGTTTGTTTTAGATAAAAAATTAATAAATTAAAAAATCACAGATTTATGCCAGTTAATTAATTTCATTTTAACACACAATAATTTCAAATTCAACAACAAACATTATTTACAGATTAGCGGCACAGCGATGGGCACGAAAATGGCACCTAGTTATGCCAACATCTTTATGCATATTTTAGAAAAAAAGATACTAGACAGTTCACAATGCAAACCATTACACTATTTTAGGTACATTGATGATATTTTCTTAATATGGACTCATGGATTAGAAAAATTAAAAAACTTCTTCACTTTCTGCAACAACTTCCACAATACAATCAAATTTAACCATGGAGTACTCATACACATCCGTCCCTTTCTTAGACGTCATGGTAAAATTAAATAAACATACACTTTCCACCAGTCTATACAACAAACCCACAAACCAACATAAATTCCTACACTTTAACAGCTGTCATCCCCTCAAATTAAAAAAATCTATCGTATACAGCTCATTTATTAGAATAAGACGCATTTGCTCAGACCATCCAGATTTTCTAAACAACATTAACAACCTAACAAAACAGTTTCTAAAATGCAAATACCCAATAAAAATAATAAAGGAAGCACTACATAAAACCATCCACATAGACCGCAGCACACTTCTCACATACAAAAAACGAAAAGACAATAACCGAATTCCCATGGTTTTTAACCATAATCAATATTCCCACACACTCATCAAAAATTTAAAAAATGATTACAGGAACCTCCAATCAAACAAAAACATCAAAGACATTTTCGATAGGCCACCCATAAATGCAAAGAAACAAACACCCAACCTATCAACTATCCTCACTTCTAACAAATATTTAAATAATACAAACCTATCAGGGAATTTAAAATGTGGAAAGCCCCGTTGTTTAATCTGTAAACATCTAATAACAGACAAAACATTCTCTGTACCCAACACAAAAATAAAATTACACCCACCAAACCTTACTTGTGATAGCAAAGACATCATCTACTATCTCTTCTGCTCAATTTGCCCCAACAGTGGATATATCGGCGAATCCGGTAATAGCTTTAGATTTCGCTTCAATAATCACAAACTAAATATACGACAAAAAAATGTATACTCCCCAATTGCAGCACATTTTAATCAACCCGATCACACTTTAGAAAATTGCAAATGTTTACTAATAGACTCCAATTTTAGTTCTACATACACACGCAGAAAGAAAGAAAAATACTGGATTTTAAAATTAAACACACACAAGCTAGGGTTAAACAGGGACTTAGGTGTGTTGAATCTCTACAAATATTTCAATAGGTAAAAAGAATGTTCTTTCAGATATTCCAAGGAATTTTTTATCTAAAACAAACAGACTTTCTCCACGGAGGTGTCGCGTGTTGATTGGTTGACCGAAAATAAACAAACGGACGTGCCGCATGCTGATTGGTTTATCGACACCACGCGATATAAACAAAAAAATAGATATTCCAAGAGATTTTTTGTCTAAAACAAACAGACTCTCTCCACGGACGTGCCGCGTGTTGATTGGTTTACCGAAAATAAACAAACGGACGTGCCGCATGCTGATTGGTTTATCGACACCACGTGATGTAAACAAAAAAGTATTAGGACGCCATCGTAAAAATACGTTTCCAATTCTAATTTAAAAATCACTTGTTTCTGATGAAGGACCGAGGGCGGTCTGAAATATAAAACACTATAAAAATAAACAAATACTGTTTAAAAAAGTACGTCTTTAAATTCAAAACTTTTTATTAATATTCTTTCCTATACATATTAAGACAGTATACGTGGATGATCATCACTATGTTATATATATATATATATATATATATATATCGGGTTTCAATGCTGGGTAAAAAAGCAATCGGAGTCTAACCATAATGATGAGCTGTGATACGGCGAAACAGATCTGTCTGCGGATGACAATAGATAGATAGATAGATGTGAGCTTGTAACCCTGGGTTTCACGCTCTTGCGATCGTCAGACAAACTGATTATTTTTTTAAAAAATTGGTTATATGTAGGGTTGCGTATATTCGTGTATTTTTGTGGACGTTGGGGAAATCTGTCGTCATGACAGACGTATATATATATATATATATATATATATATATATATATATATATAATCATTTCACCCCGAGCAAGGCGGAATCACCACTGATGTGCAGGGGGTTACATAAATGTAAAAAGATTAATTAGAAAAGAGTGAGGAGTACAAACTAGTTAGAAAGGAACAATAGAAAGCAGGTGCGATGACAGATACATAAGTGGAGAGAAAGGGAAGGTTATACAGGGGTGGGGAGAGAGCTAGAGTCCAGTGGTTAGTAGATGAATATTGACTTTGCATTTAAATTTCTGGAGGTTGTAGCCGTCAGGAAAGCAAGAATACGGGAGCGAGTTCCACAGGCGGGAAGTGCGAGAGAAGAAGCTGCAGGAGTAGAATTGTCGTCTGCATTTGGCTAACCTGACTGTGAATGGGTGGGATCCAGTTGCCAGTCTGGTTGCACGAGTAAACACCTGTTGAGGAGGCATCAGTGACTTAAGCTCGTCCGAGCAGAAGCCATAAAAGTATTTATAGAAGAGACAAAGGGAGGCCACATTTCGACGATGGGGAAGTGGCTGCAGTCGAGTCGCCAGATCAGTACCTATCACATGACAGACTCTCCTTTGGAGCTTGTCAAGAACACTGAGGAGAACGGCAGGGGCACCTGACCATAAATGGCAGCAGTACTCCATGCACGGACGGATGGTTGACTTGTATATATGCAGGATGGATTCAGGTGGAAAAAACATCCTGGATCGACATAGTGACCCAACCTTCTTAGCAGTAGATTTTGCTATGGATTTAATATAGTGGTTCCATTTGAGGTCTGAGGACAGGGTAAGTCCGAGGAGGCGTAGTGTATTACTGTCCGGGAGAATCACTTGGTCCATGCTTATGGGAGGCAGGAGAGGTTGCCTGTAATGGTTGACAGACAACAGCTTGGTCTTAGATGAATTGAAGTTGACAAGCCACTTTTTGCCCTAGTTCACCACAGAGTGTAGATCCCGCTCAAGGTCAGCAGCGAGATTATGTCTGTCCGCCACGACAGGTTTCTTACTGGTGCGGGAGTATATTGTAGTGTCATCTGCGTAGATACCTACTTGGGACTTGATCTCATCTGGGAGGTCGTTGATGAAAATAAGGAAGAGCGTTGGGCCCAGGATAGAGCCCTGTGGGACACCAGCATTTGTGCTGTAGGACGAAGAGGCACGCCCATTCAGAACGACCTTCATTTTCCGGTTATTTAAAAAAGATTGGATTAGGTCAAGCAGGCGACCGGTAATACCATAACCGCGTAGTTTGCATAGGAGGCCCGAGTGCCAAACCCTGTCGAAAGCCTTGGAGATGTCCAGAGCAGCTGCGCGAGCCTCGTCAGACTCATCAAGGGCCTGTAGCATGTACTCCGTTACGGTCGTTAGCAGGTCGGCCGTGGACCTGGCAAAGCGGAATCCATATTGCCTGTCGGAGAACAGTTTGTGGGCAGTGAGATGATGAACTATTTCAGCATTGATTATAGCCTCGAATACTTTAACGAATATCAGTAGAAGACTGATAGGGCGATAGTTGGATGGGTCCGAGGGTTCACCACAATTCTTAAATACAGGAACGACTGAAGAGAATTTCCAGCATGCAGGAAAGCAGAAAGCAGAAAGGCAGTAGTTAAATAGTTTAGAGAGGACAGGGGAAAGTTCAGGAGCACACCTCTTAAGGACTATCACCGGGATTCCATCGTCTCCACACGCCTTATGGGGGTCGAGTTTTGAAATTACTCTGGATACTACTGTCGGGGTAATATATACGTCGTGCATTGTACACCCATTAACGCGCGCAAGGACACACACACAAAACACGCGTTCGCTCACTGAGGCTTGTATAAACATACATATGCGAATCGTGCGAGGTTCTTTATATATATATATATATATATATATATATATGTATGTGTGTGTGTGTGTGTGTGTGTGTGTGTGTGTGTGTGTGTGTGTGTGTGTGTGCCGTTGCGCACATACATACGCGTTCGGTTGGTGTATTCGAATAGTGTAGCAATGTCAACGCGCAAACAGTTGTCGATTTCTTGTATGTACATATGTACTTATGATGGCTTCAGTGTGAAACTATGATAGGTAAGAATTGCTATTATTTTATTTTAGGCTGTATTGTTATTTTTTGTTTTAAAGTCGGTTATTTGCTTCCTTTTTTATTTATTGAGGTTGCCTATATTTAAGTGGTAGAAATTTTCATTTGTAATGCTTGTTATTGTTTATTTGTGGTGTATTAATTTTACTATGGCAGAGACGTATGATTTTTTTTATCCGTTTGGTATAAATTGTGATAATAGGTATTTATTTTCATGTCTGCATTTGGAAATTCGTTCTGATCTCGTGTTTAGTAAGTTCTTTTGTGAGGTATGAGATATAATTGCTACTTTCTCATGTAGGCAAAGTAGGCATTTTTTGTGATGTTGTTGTAGGCAGGTGCTTTTTTCAGTGTTTTCCAGCTTATTTTTGGTGAAATATTTCTGTCTTTTAGACGCCATTCATTATGTTGATAGTGTAGTGCTGTTCAAGTATTTTCTGTTGGAGAATGAAAGATTGTGGTTGTTATTTCTTTTCTTAAATGGTCTCTCAGTGGCACCGATGTAGTAAATTGTGTTGTAGTTTGCACTTACCTTGGCTTTATATACTATGTTTGTTTACCGGCAATTTCTCTGGAGTGGACATGTATTTCCATTTCTATAGTTGCATTGAGCTTCTTCGATTGCATTATTGTAGGTTGTTAATTTTTTCGATTGCATTATTGTAGGTTGTTAATTTTTTGTTGTGGCTTTTTATTATTTGTGTAATATTTTTTGTACAGCTGTAACTAATTTTGACGTTGTTTTAGTTGAATATTTTTGCTAATCGGTTTGTCACCGGGAAGTGTTTTTCTATTAACTTACCTATGTTTGTTTTGACGGCTTTGTTGTATGGTGAATTAAACCAGATGATATTTCTTTTTCTGTTTTTGCTTTTTGTTCGCATCCACATTTCTTTAGTGCTTCGTCGTATGGTGTTCTTTTGTTATTGAAAATCTGTATGTTTGATGAATTTTCAGACAGTCTTCGGCTGATTGATATGGGTCTTTGTTTGATGATTGAAGGTGGGTGGTTGGAGGATCTCTAACCGCACATTGAAGGTGGTATTAAATGGGCATGCCTCCCAAAACTACCATACGAACGCGGGCGTCCCTCAAGGTTCTATCCTAGGTCCCACGCTCTTTCTGATCTACATTAATGATCTTCCCGACACCATTAGATCCCAAGTTGGAATGTATGCCGACGACACAACAATCTACTCTCGCATCGATCAGAAGCCAGGTCTGGACGACAAAGTGAACCTCGCTGCCGTACTTGAAAGGGACCTCCAATCCGTAGTGGCCTGGGGTAGGAAATGGCTGGTAAATTTCAATGCCTCTAAAACAAAGCTGTTATCAACTAACCACCATAGACAATCGCATCTACCTCCCATTAGCATGGGACAGGCTAGCCTCCCAGAGAGTAAAATACTACGCCTCCTTGGCCTTACACTTTCGGCGGACCTCAAATGGAATGACTATATTGAATCCATTGCCAAATCTGCTGCTATGAAAGTCGGCTCCCTGTGCAGGGCCCGGAAGTTTTTCCCACCTGAATCTATTCTGCACATATACAAATCTACCATCCGCCCGTGTATTGAATATTGCTGCCATATCTGGTCGGGTGCCCCTGCTGCTCTCCTTGGGCTTCTTGACAAAATACAAAGGAGGATCTGTAACGTAGTTGATACTGACTTGGCAGACCGGCTGCAGCCGCTCTCTCACCGGCGTGATGTGGCTTCCCTGTGCCTCTTCTACAAGTACTTTCATGGCTACTGCTCCGATGAGCTTAGATCACTGGTACCGCCTAAGCACGAATTTACACGAGATACTAGATTAGCAACTAGGTCCCACCATTTTACAGTTAAACAAATAAGATGTAACCGTAAATTCTACTCCAACAGCTTCTTTTCTCGCGCTTCCCGCCTGTGGAACTCCCTTCCACAAGTCTGCTTTCTCGACAGTTACAATCTCCAGGTGTTTAAATGTAGGGTCAATAGACACCTCCTATCACACTAACTCCCAACTATTCTCAGAACACTCTTATCTACCCAACCCTCATTCTCGGTATCCTTACCCGCCTATCACCCACCCTCTGACATTTCCTATATTTAATCATCCTTTCTCCACTCTACGTAGCCCCCTGCGCAGTAGTGGCAGTGACATGCCTTGCTCGGGGTGAAACGCTTATAAAAAAAAAAAAAAAATTTTAAATTCCTTATGTCTCTTAGATAGAGCCAATACCCTCTCTGCCTATTCTGCTGATATTTTGCTGACATCTTTCCGGCATTAAAAATTGGTTTCGATTTTTAATTTCTTTCTCCGATTTAGAGTCTGTCGAAGAGGGGCTCCTTTGTTTCCTCTCATTTTTCATGGGAGATGTTTTGGGGGTATGGATTAGTTGGCACAGGTAAATATTAGGCTGATGAATTCCTTTCTGCAGCACTCCTGAGTGTAGTCATTTTGAGAGGGTAGGAATTAAGAATCTGATCACTGGTGGAGAGACCATGAGTTTTTGGAAGATGGGCTGGACAGGGCAAAAGATAAGGGACCTGGGACACCTACTGGCTAATATTTCTTTTTCCCCTTCTGTTCTATCTCCTCCTTTAATTTCCTCAGTTTTACCATTTTTCCAAGCTCGGTTCGTTCAAGTTTTGAACGCCGCTGGCTATGTCTGCCTAAGACGCCGGGGCGTCACCCTTAGATCTGCTGGAGAAAACCCTTCTAACTACCCTACCACTGTCGGTCATCTTGCCTATGCAGGGAAACTATACAAATATCATTATCTTTTCCTTACCATTATTATAAAAAAGAAGGGAAAGGAGGGAAAATACAGAAACAACAAAAATACAAAACTTAAAATACACCAATAATAAAGAAGCGGAGATAAAAAAAAAAAAAAAAAAAAAAAAAAAAGCAATACGACAATACATAAAAAATAGTTAAACCACAAAAATGATGTTTAAAAATAAAAAGATAGAAATTAAAATATAATCAAAAACCGATAAAATTAATTAGTTTTTGCCCGAAGTCGAAATAAAAATAAAGACAGCTCAAGGACAAAATTAAAATAAAGTCTGTCCAGGGGCGAAAATAAAATAAAGTTCGCCCAAAACAAAACTAAAAATAAAATTCCTCCAAAGACGAACCTAAAAATAAAGTTTCGTTCAAAGACGAAACTAATAATAAAGTTCACCCTAAGTCGAGACTCAAAATAAAATTCGTCTAAGGATAAAAATATGATTAAACTAAATACAATATAAGATTAAGAAATTAAATTTAGAAATAAAAGGTAAAGATAAGTCTAGCAAAAATAAACGTTTATCAAACACGAAAAACAAGCTGACAAGAAAAGAAAAAAATAAATGCCAAAACTAATGGAAAGTGTTTTCATTACAACGTTCTTTTTTTTTCAAAAAATTTATCAATTAAAATAAAAGATTAATCAAAATTAAACAGATTAAAAGGAAACAAAAACAGTCAATAGGTAAAACTTTACGTCAAATAAGATAAATATGGCGACCAAAGCCAACAGAAAAATAAAAAAAGACTAAGAAGAAAAGAAAAACAAAAATTAAACGATATCAAATACACGAACAAAAGGAAATGAAATTAATTTAATACGAATCTTGGGGTAAATCTTTTGTAAGTGATTCAAACGTTATTCAGCAACATACTTGATCGACAAACTGGTCAGTAATTGTTCAAAAACAAGTCAACACACGGTCTCTCAAAAGTTTACAACACATTCTTTTATTTACAACAGCTTTTTTTATAACGTGTTCAAATTTTACTAGAATGTTCCAAATTAGGATGGGCTTGTTTTTTAGAATGTTGAAATTAATTTTACTATTACTTTTAGGAATTATTAAAAGTATTGCTTTATTTTTTCTGTCAACCGTTCTTTAAACATTGACAAAATGATGAAAAGCAAAAGACCTCCATAGACATATTGTTAACCTTCATACAAATGGAGTAGTTTATAAAAAGATATCTAGTCAGTTAAATGTGCTATTGAGTTCAGTTGGTACAATAATTAATCACTGGAAGACGTGTGATTCCGTTCGTCCCCACAAAATGTTCTGGTTGCCCTAAAAAGGTAAAGGAACGTACGGTAAGAATATTGACGATAAAAGTTGGCAACAAGCCCCGAATTACACTTAATTAATTTCAGAGATGACTAGAAGTGGAGTAAAAATGAGTACGAATACAATTAGTCGTTCACTTTGTTGATGTGACCTCTTTTCGAGGACGCCAAGGTAAATACACTTCTTAAGCGAAAACACGTTCTTGCTAGACTGGACTTTGCAAACGAGCATTGTATCAAAAGCAGCAGCATTTTGAAAAAGTGTACTTTGGTCAGACGAAACAATAATTAAAATTTTCGGCATAAATGCTTTGGCAAATGTTTCCAGAAAGTAGGCTACTGAATATTCGACAAAGAATACTAAACAAACAGTAAAATTTAGAGGCGTATCAATCATGAGCTGGGGTTGTTTTAGTACCCAAGGTGTAAGGAACAATGAAATAACAGAAATGAGGTTGAATGTAGCATAATATAAGCATATTATGGAGAAAGATTTACGTCAGCGCGCACATTCACTAGACTTGAAACCAAATTGGGTCATTCAACAAAACAACAATACTAAACATACTGCAAAGCTTATAAAATCATGGTTAAGTTCAAATAGAATAGACGTTCTAAAATGATCAAATCAATCTCTATATCTCAATCCGATTGAAAATTTATGGAGAGAGCTGAAATTGAGAATTCACAAAAGGAACTCTCAAAACCTTCATAAACAAAGGAATTGTTTTTGAAGAATGGAAAAGTATTAGCCAATAAACATGCAAGTAATTAGCAGGAGATTACTCTGAAGGCCTACACGCTGTAATTAGCAATAACAGTTACGCTACGAAATATTAAAAGATGATTTAATAAATTTATCATAAAAGTTTGCATTACTAAATATTGGTTTTTCTTTGTGAGATATTTTATGTTTTAAAATCTTATTGTTTGATTAAAGGCTCAAACATATGTATTATAAACAGTAAAGTTTCATTAATCTGTGTTAGAAATACATAAAGAAATTTTTTTGTAATGTGTTGTAAACTTTTGGATGGAACTGTATATATTAATCTTTACTTTGCCTTTAGCGACCGTATTCAGCTTTCGAATGTTATTAAAATTAGATTTCCAATACCAAATTTCATACCAATTTTCAAAAACCAAATTTCATACCAATTTTTCAATACCAAATTCCAGTATCCATGATTCATGGTTTTTCATGGCGTATCATGCGACGATTTTCGTAAATAATCTTCTCAAAATACAATTGAATTGAATACCGTTGTAAAATGTAAGTGACTAATTCATAACTTGTTCTATATTTCTCTTAGATTGTTTTCAGTTGTCAGAATATTTACATTACTTACATTCAAATTAATGTCTTTGTTTTTGTTATTATAATATTTGATGTTTGTTTCAGATTAGTTATTTTTTCTCCTGTTTCTACTGGGTCTGATTCTGTACTTCTCGAGCCAGAAACTGAACCCCCCCCCATACCAGTTACAATGTCATCAAATTAATTACTATTTGACCGAAACGTTTTGTTTTAAACGCTGTAATATTAACAATAAACATGAGGTCAGAATAATAAATAATGCTAACTCATCGCCATAGCAATTCAGACAGAAAAATTCACATTAGCACTTCTTAACATTCTGTAAGGAAATACAAAAGAAGAACACCGATTTTGTAGGTTAAAAGTGTGAACTGAAGCATTATGTGAAGAGTACGTATTTGAATCCTGTCGTGACCACTCCATTGTCGAAAATAAATAGCTTGGTTCAACAAAATTAGGTGTTAAGCTTGACATGTTTTAGATACGGGTGAGTGATGTTGAAGGTGTGGTCCACTCTTACATTAGCCTATAGACGTTGTACAAGAAATATTTAAGAACGTTCGCTATGATGACTAGAGAGCGGTTTCTAAATATTTTAGAATCACGACCTACTCGAATTTACTGAGCAAAAATATATAAAAGAATATAAAAAATATTATTTATATGAATAGATGAAAATTATTTTTGTTTTGCAATCACAAATGATTAAATTGAGAACATAATTAACTCTTATTCGTTAAGCTAGTCAAAACAACATACTGCTTGATACAAAAACAGCCTGACAATGAAGCTTGCGTCTTGAAAGATCTCAACAGACAGCGTTTAATCGAAGCTAATGGGTAATTCTAGTATGACATTTTACGACTTACTAATATAGCTTGCGACCCATCAATGGGTCACGACGCATAGTTGGGAAAGCTGATCTAGAGTATTCAAACAATGTCTAATGTCACTGCTAGTTTTTTTTGTCTGCTGATACCTAATCGGGCTTATTGATCCACCTTCGCACATATATATATATATATATATATATATATGAAAACATATGCAGATTCCTAAGATTTACACTTTTAACGATATCCCCACAAAAAAGTTGGATATTAAGTCAAATTGATTGCTTAGGCTTATAAATCATCAATAATTTTACAAATGATGATAAAATAGCGAGAAATATAAAAGATTATCTCGGGCCCTCAATTAGGCTTGACGCCCCCAGTCGGAGGTTTATGGGTAGTAGGCATCGGCCCTGTGTATATATGCTTATTACTTTAAACGTTATTTTTATGTTTAATGTTACCTCTTTCATCATGATGAGCCGCATAGATTTCAGCTGTCCCTTTCTAACACAACCTATTTCTAACACAATATTTTTGTTAATAAACTATAAAACTTCAGTTGCATTATTTCTAATGCTTTAGGATTTTCTGTGTCCTCAAAAACAATAGTTCTTTTCGTCTCTAAAATTGTAATGGTGTATTTTGGAATTTTGAAGTGATATTATTAGTAATTCGTTTAATAAAAGAAAAAAACAGCCACGCCAGTAATTAATGGAAAACAAAATAAAAAGTATCTCTTAAAAATTTATTTAACAAAATGTTTACAAAATTGTGATTTGAAAATATATTTTATAAAATACACACAAACTTGATACAATAACACACTTTAATTAGTTCATCACTCTTATAATTCTTTAGAAAAATATATTTAGATATTCATAACACATGAACGGATCATGAAATAACGACTTTAGCAAAGTTACATATAAATATATTACAAACTTGCTATAAAACGTATTTTTATGAGGATTAAATCGTCTACTCAACACGTATTTTAAGTTGGACAGTAATATTTTTTTTAATTTCATATTTTGATGGCCCTTATAATTGTTCTCGTTTGTGCCTAAATTGTATAATTATATAATGCAATTAACTGAAGTTACAAACATGATGCTTCGTTGCAATAATGCAAATAATACATTTCATTATTAGCATTTTTCCGAACGTGTGTATGTATTATAATTGACGTTACATCTTTCTTTAAAGAAAAACGTCTTAAAACTCTGAATGTTGTGAAAAATTATTTTTGTTTTTATATTAAACCATCCACACACAAATATATAGTGATATAGAAATTCATCCTCACAATTTGTTGTAGATAAAATAAGAAATATGTATTTACACATATTTATAATAAATTATAAAATAAATAAAATGCCTCTGATGGAATTTTCGTTTACAATTTTTTAAATATATTAACAAAATGATAACTCGTTTCTATAATTAAGTTTAGAAATGAAAAAGGATATGTATAAATCTGATGAAAAAGGATATGTATAAATCTGATCGTACATCGTAAAAAATATAGATATCATGGATGAATTATGATGATGTCGTAATATGAATGAAAATGTTTATATTGCAAAAAATGTCTTATATATTACGTGCCATATATAAATTATATCAAAATCACTCTCATGAAGTTAAAACTGTACTCTGATTTCTTTGTTCTGATAGACAGATAGATAGATAGATAGATAGATAGATAGATAGATAGATAGATAGATTCTATAACTGACATTATTAAAGGTAAATTAAATGTATTCTTTATCCCTTTTACTTTAATTTTATTTCTTGTACATAGCTTTAACTATCATTTCGTTTTTAGCTTCTCTTCCCAGTCACTCGTTCCCTATCTATTCACATCTCTTTTACTTTTAAAAATACATTTTTTGATTGTACAGAGATATGTAAAAATGCAAAAGATCACTATATTTCAAAATGATCATGATACTACTCTCGTAAAATTGAAAACGTGTATTGGAAAGCAATTCAGGTAGAATGGAACTATTTGCTACTGGGAATTCCTTGTGCTGACCAGATTCGAAGAAAGCCAACCTAATTTCACACATATGTGACAAAAGACTAAAAAACAGATATTCCAGTTCATTTTTCACTTCCATGTCAATATCTTTGTTGGAGATGTATTGTAGAAACACAGCTGCTTTTGATAATTGGTCATAATGTTCAGTCAATACCTTTGTAGCGTTTATCTGCAACAAAAACAAACGTATTTTTATATACATTAGCTTGGAGGAGGAATTTACTCAATCACTTTCAAGGATGGCTAGAAAGAATATATTGGTAAAACCGCAAGAAATTAAAATGAAAGATTGTATGAACACAAAAAAACAAAAAACAAAAAAAAAAACACATAAAACGCATTAGTGGCCCACCGTAACGAAACTGACAACAATTTTGACATAAAAATACAACCCTAATTAAAAGTGAAAAAACTCTTTTTCTACTTCTTCCTCAATGTGCCATGTCTTTTCAGGACGTAGACGATCATGGCCTTTCACATCTTCCTATTCCTGGTGGCTCTTAGTACACTTTCTTCTGTTACTCCACCCAAACCTCGCACTGCCATCCACTTGCTCAGAGCTGTCAAGTATGTTACACACTGCTTCACCTGTCTCTCGTTCCCTCTATCTGACCTGTTAGTCTCAGATTCTCCAAGCCCCACTTCCTCATTACATTCTCAGGAATTTAAGCTGTCTTTTCCTGATGCTAAGTATTAATTTCCTTTTTGTTTTCATCGTTTCCAAAACTTCATCATTGCTCACGTGCTCGATCCATGATATCCGCAGCATCCTTCTGTAGAACCACATTTCAGTCGCTTTAAGTTTTTCCTTCATCTTTCATGAGATTGTTCCGAATTCACTGCCATATTGAAGAACTGACATCATATAACAATCCAGTACTCCCTTCTTTGTTTTTAGCGAAATTTTCCTGTCTCTTAATACTTTACTTAGCTTCTGGAATGAGTCTTTTGCCATACCAATTCAATTTCGGAACTCGGTGTCGCACTTTCTGTTTTCTGTTAGAACACTTCCCAGGAATTTAAAATTGTGTATCTGCTTGATTTTATTTTGCATTTTGGGCTCCTCGTTTTGCTGATGGCCATGCATTCAGATATTTTGTAGTTAATTTATGGTCCTTTCTTTCCATTTTCTTCATCCATCTTCCGTAGGAGGTCTTGTAGTTTCCTTTCCGTGTCTACTATCGGCACTGTATCATCTGCGTATCTTATGTTATTCAGATTGTTGCCACCGTTGACGAATCCTGGTATAACTTCTAGGGTCCTCAGAATAGTCTCACTGTACAAGTTGAATAGATTAAATTTGTTTCTTGTCCGTATGCAAGCGGTTTGCTCCCAGTAGAGTTTCATGATTACTCTAATGTCTTTCCAAAATATATTGAGATTGCTGAGCATTTCTATCAGTTCTTTGTGGTGTACTTTGTAGAAGGCCTTTGCATAATCTATAAAACATAGATGCACGCCTTTTTTTCATTTGTATTGCCCTTTCTATAGAATGTTCTTTAATGTCTAGTTCAGCCACAGTAAATTTACGTCCAGGTTTTTATAACGTTTCACTATTATCGGCAGATGTGCTGTTATAACAAAAAGGGATATTTAAAAACAAAGAAGATGTTAATGAATTAATATAGATTAATTTGGCTCGAAAAAATCTAAATGCTGACACTCCCAACGTCTCACGTTCGTGCGCATGTATAGCCACAACAACGTAAACAAACTCAATCCGATGAAGTTCTAACAGATGTTTCTTTCCTTCACAAAACCTTTTCTAATTTATCATAAATCTTTTCTCTCAAAACTGTTCTTGATATAAATAAAATATATATCTTGCTACCCATATATTTGGATATCAATAAATATACATATACACGCAAGTACAAACACATATATAAATAGTTCATAAAGGTACATGATGATTGAATAAGGCATGAAATTCCGATTCATGCTATAGCAGTAAGATAATATATATATATATATATATATATATATATATATATATATATATATATATATTTGGGCAGCAATCTCTCTTTTATGCAGGTTTCATTAAAAATGACACCCAAAGTGTGAAGGTTAAATTTTTATGTAATTTTTCATGTTATCGTATGATTCCTTTTTTCTAAGAGCATAAATTATATAAAAGTTGTTTAAATGTTTTGTTTATCCGAGCGCTTTCAGCTATACTTTTAACCATTTTCGAGGATGAATGTTATTTTACGTGTAACAGAATGTAAGTGGTTTTAAGTATAATATGGAGTAGTGGTATGTGTTATGTTCCGAACACGGTAAGCATTTTGTTAGCGTGTTCATAGTAGAAGCTATTGAGTGTTTTTTTTTTTTTTTTGTTTTTACTAATGAAGCTTCCATTATTTTTAGACTTTTTTTCTTGTGGATGATGCTATGATATTTGGGTCATCAGCAAGTATGTTCCGGATAAGGTTTCTCAATTCCATCTGATTTAAACACACACGGAAACCTACCAAACCCTATCCGAAACATACTTAAGCAAAACATTTGGACAATTTTTATATAATTTATGTCCCTAAAATATATATATATATATTCAAACATGTTTCGTTTTTGGACATGTTATGTCAATTTAGTCAATTTATTTTATGGTAATCTTTGTCTATTCTCTAATCAATTTCTTGATGTTGAGATCAAATTCATTAATATATATATAATATTAAGCGACTCTCATTTTCTTCAGTATTGCATTTGATGAATCCAGGAACCATGAATTGATAAAAGGTTTACGTAGTAGACCTGATGTAATTTACCAGTTCCATTGATTAAATGATCATATTAAACGCTTCTTATCATTGCGAAGTATAGTTATTCAGTCACAGAGAATTTAAATAATTAAAACAAAAGATAATCAGTTAAGAGATAGATGCTTCCTGTTTTCTGAAAGGTCAGAAACTACAGAGATACGTGGATTGGAAATCTATCTTCATTGTCAACTATATTTAATAATTAACCTTTTTCCGCCTAATAAGGTAATTATTATAGCTTAAATGAGGAATTTTTCTAACTAGAATTTTTTTATTGTTGCTGTCGTTACTACGAGCATGTATTATTCTTTAATTAAAAGCATTACTAATTTGACTAACTCAAAGTAGTGAAGTTATTTTTATCAAGTAAGTCATTAATTAAATTTCTGAAGCATGTAACACAGTTTAATTGAACTTCAGAATAAAAATATTCAGTTCTTGATACAAAAACTCTACGAAATAGTAGCTTTTTTGTTTTAAGTTCATGCATTTGTGTAATATTACTCAATTATTATATACAGTGGATACATGTGTTTGATTAGACATCCCTATTTTTAAACAGGAGAAATATACGTCTACTGTCCTGTCCATTCGAGAGACTTAATGATGTATGATATCCGGGAGTGGTCAAAGTTATGTCCCTCTAGTAGGGGAAACCAGCGTTAAACTAGGTGTACTTTTAAGTGGATCAGCTACGGAAGACTTCACAGCGAAGCAAAATACAATTACCCTATACAAGAAATTCAGATCTCTTGATCGGATCCATCGCGCCCATATCTGGTAACTTATATTTTCGCATACGAAATGTAAAGAAAATAATTTCTAAAGAATTATTTTATTTTATTTCTAATATGATATTATTTTTTAGTTGTAATACGAAATTATTTCTTATTTATAATACGGTGTTATTTTTTATTATGATACGATTTCATTTCTTATTTATAATACGATATTATTTCTTAATTATGATACGATATCATTTATTATTTATAATACAATATCATTTCTTTTTTGTAATAGGATATTATTTGTTACTACTTTAAACGTTATATTTCAGTGGATACACGTGTTTAAGTTGACATCCTTGTTTTTAAAGAATGTAACTCTATGTTTACAGATCTGTGCATTAATGAGTCATAATAAAGAAAATATTCCGTGTGGCATGATTAGAATCTGTAACTTTGCGTATGTATGCATGTATGTATGTATGGATGGATGGATGGATGGATGGATGGATGGATGGATGGATGGATCTTACCTTTCCTTTTATTTCGTTAAATGCTGGTTTCGGAAAACCTTCAAGATGTTTATGGCGGAGGAACTCAACAATATCTGCATCTCCAAGTTTTGTTATCTAGATAGATATATAGATAGATATGAACCAACAGCAGATAGATAGATAGATAGATAGATAGATAGATAGATAGGTAAGTTACAAACAAATATAGGTAAATATATAATGAACTTCGATGTATATATAGACAGAGAGAGGGTGATGAGAATACAAATAAGGTGGAAAATAGAAAATGCTAGAGAAAAACCAATAGATTAAAAAATTGCTTCATTAGCAGTAAGATAACGATTTCCATTTTCTTAAATATTCAAATATTTTAAATAGTATACTCTCATCATGAATACAAAATGTCTTATATTGACTTAAAAACTGTGTAACGTTTGTAAAGACATCTGTTTAATGTTGACCTCTACAAAGCTTAAAAATATTATTTCGTATTTTATATTTACATTAAGTTATTCATAGATTAAAATAACTGTTACTTGAGGAAACAATGTTCTTTTTGCTCCCCGACAAAAATAATGAACTTAAGTATATATTTGATAATATACTTACCAAAATACTTTGGATGTATTTTGTATGAAAATATGACTCCTGCGATTTCTCAATTAAGTATTGACGAATATCATCGCTACTTTCTTGATTTACACTGTTGGTATAACCATTCGGTGTGCACGGGCTAGCCCAAGGAACTGTTTCCACTGAATTTGTTTTCAAAGGGTATTGCATTGTTAAAGGTGCAAGAAGCACTACTATCGAACAGCCCACTAACAATGTCGATAAACAAATCTCTGTAAAACAAATTAAGATTTATTTTCTGTATTTAAAAAAATAAGCCATATAAAATTTAGTATTTTCTTTATTTTTATTGTGATAAAGAGAATCAAAATTAATTATATTTAATTCAAATTTACAATTTTGTAAGGAAAAGTAAAGAATATTAATTTAATAATAAATTTGCTTATCTTAATTTGAAATATTTCGTGTATTTGCATGAATTTCAAGCAAATGTAAGAAGATGTGATTTTAAAATTATATTTACACTCTTTACAATGATCTCACATGCTTTCTTTGGATAAACTTTACAAAAATTGTGTTTATTACATATAAAAAAAAATGCACGCACGAATTAATTTGACGACGATAGTATTAACAATAACACCAATTACTTTACACAAAATGTAAGCGATGTATTGGTCTATGTCTGTCTGTCAGAGAATTCAGCATGCACGCGCATACCCACAAAGACACTCATACACAAGTGTGTGTGTTTTATGATCTGCTTGCAAAACCTTATATATTTATTAACTGCTTTTTGATCAGAAAACTTGTGAAAATTCAGTTGTCTATTATTCGATCTGTGTACTCTATAAAAAAGGAATATACATTATGCTGGAAAATGAGCTGATGAATTTATAGAGACAACTACATAGATAGATAGATAGATAGATAGATAGATAGATAGATAGATAGATAGATAGATAGTATTGAGTTGTGATAATGCTGACTGCTAAGATTGCTGTTTTTCAGTAGTTTACTGATAGAAATATGTTTTGGCAAGCAGGTTTTTAGTCGTAAAGCGTTCAATATCGAGACAGAGATAGAGCGTTCATTAGGATTAATGTGTGTATGTCCTCACTCATCAGGGCTGAATTTTAATATGTCCGGACGAGTGAGGATATCATAGCATTTTCATAAAACTTCGAAGTCGGCATGACTCTGCTCAGTTAAGCGACAAAATTATTCACATTAATCGTATATATATATATATATATATATATATATATATATATATATATATACTAATTTAACTCTGTATATATATATATATATATATATATATGTATATATATATATTAATTCACTATATATATACTATATCATAATACATACAAAGATGTGTGTGTGTGTGTGTGTGTGTGTGTGTGTGTGTGTGTGTGTGTGTGTTTGCAAAAATTTCAGATTGAGTAAAAGGACAAAAAGCTTAGTCGACGCTAAGATTTTTTCTTATTATTTTGTTCGGAGAAATCATATCAATCATTTCAGCATAATCTACCAGCCATGTGTGCTATGTGCTAACTATTTATATAAAGTATATTGAGTAATAGATAAAAAATAATGAATTAAAAGTTAACAAACAATTCTATACAATAACTACAAATAACCGGATTCCGACGCACAATTATATTTACTCAATAGCCTTCAGAATGCTTTAGAGTATAAACGTTACCGCGTAACTAATAACCATTAGAAGAATACAATAAGCCGGAAATACATGACCTTGCTACTTATAATGTCCTATTAACCATCATATATAAATAATCGAGCTAGCACGCAAAACACATAAATATTGTACTCAAGCATGAAACAGATTGTCACCTTTCGCTGTTGATCTCAGTATCAGTGGCCAATCTACGGAAGGCTCAGAATAGGCCAAGGACCCATCCCCAGAAGGTTAGCTGGCCTCTAGGTTAGCCTTCTCCAACTTTTACATGCTTCAAAAATTTGTGAAGCTGATCAGTCAAAATTTGTCTCTCAGCACTTTTCATTCTGCGTTTTCTTTTTCATTTAGCTTTTTATGAACACATACAGAAACCAGTTTAAAAGAAAAACAAAATAAAACAGCCAGATAGATAAAAACAGACATGATTTTAAGGAGAAAAAGAAACTTAATAGTCATATATTCATATCTGAAGGAAGTTGTCAATTAGAAACAAAGTCCCCAACTCAATATTTAGATACATAGGCAGTTAGTAATTTATGGCTGACTGAAAGAATTGATCAGTAATTTTCTCCAATCTACTAAAGACAATCGGCACCGAATTCCCATACGCCGAATTTCTGTCTCAAAAGCATGCAAACGCTGTTTGTGTTTGTCCCACTCCTCAGAAACATCTCTGCCCCTAAGTGCCTCTCTTCAGAGTTTCACAATCAACACTGCTCAGTGTCTACTTTTATATTTATATATGCTCTATCCCTGATATTGCACACATATAAGCATAAATATAGTATACTTAAAACTATATTTTATAAATATATATATAATGTTTGAAGTACTATATATATATATATATATATATATATATATATATATATATGAAATGATTTGTTTGAACATTATTTCTTTTTTTTTTAATTAAACAGTATTATATATAATATTACGCTAAACAAAATTAAATCAATTTTCTAATGGAATTTCTTAACAATTTTTAAACAACAATTTTTATATAATTATTTTTTATATAACCGAGTCCTACTACTAAAATGTTCTGGGTTACAAAAACAACGCTGGGCTATGATGCTATATATATATATATATATATATATATATATATATATATATATAGGTGTGTGTGTGTGCATTTCCGTGTGTGTGCAATCCAAGTTTCGTTAGTTTCTGTAACATTATATATATATATATAATGTTACAGAAACTAACGAAACTTGGATTGCACACACACGGAAATGCACACACACACACCTATATATATATATATATATATATATATATATATATATATATATAAGGCAATCTGTGAGTCCGTGTGTGTGTGCAATCCAGTAAAAAATTTCCTCCAGTTCAATAAAAAATACTTTCTCCCACGACTACGATATATATATATATATATATATATACTAACAGTATACCCCGACGTTGCTCGGGTGTGATGAAAACTTTAAAACTAATTCATGGTCCTGGAGCTCAGACTCTTTGGACGTTGGCACGAAAGACTAAAAAGCAATAGTTGTTTCCAGTCAAACCGAAACCGTAGATTAAAAAAAATGAATGGATGTAAGTCAAATTTTGATTTCCGTTATCAATGTCAAATAAGTTTTCCGTCGCAAACTGAATTTTGAAGGCTAAATAAGTCTTCTGAGTAAATGGTATCATGGCTGAGACTAAGAACTACAACTATACCAACTTATAGCAAAATCCGAAGCAAAAACCACAATAAAAGAGCGGAAAACTTGATTTTGATCAGACCCGATACGATATCGGAGTATCGATTTCCAATACTGGAGTCAAATAAGTCATCCAAGGATAAACTAACCAAAGTAAGTCCATGAAAACTTATCGTACTCATCGGGAGTAAAATTAGAAAAAATGAGCCATATTGATGTCTTAATACCAGTTTTTGATCAGATTCGATAGAATCTCGGGGGTATCGATTTCCGATATCGGGGAAAATGAGTCGTCGGAGAAGATCTACTAATGTCTGAGATTAAAAACTATAATTTTACCAAGTTAGAGCAAATTCTGCAGCAAGAACCGCGATAAAAGGGATGAAATCCGGATCTTGGTCAGACCTGATCGGATATTGGGGTATCGATTTCTGATATCGAGGATGGGGACAATCGGAAAAAATAAGTAGCCCATGACCTGATCGGAAGCCTAAAGAATAGTTGTGTGAAGTTTGGTGAAAATCGGATAAGAATTGTGTATTTGTATAAAGAACATACAGACACACAGACGCACACACACACAAACATCTTGTCATTTATATATATAGATACGTATATATATATTATCGAAGTTATATACAGAAATACTGCAACAACGATCCATGCAGAATACTCGTTTTGTATCCGAGTTTTTATATCGTTTTTTCCTTATCGATCGCACCCACCAACTTCCTGACCTGTTCGTGCGATTAGTAAAATAATTTCTTTAGCATTAATAACACATACTTGTATGTAGGTACATCCACTAAATCGCTAAAAGCAGTATAGTATTAATAAGAAAAGTTACCAAACTTAATAAAAACGAACTTTTTCCATCAACATTTTTATATTATTATTAAGAGAAAAGATCAAAGTAATTTTTAATTATTTTTTTAATTTTTAATCTCTTCTAACATGTTCGAAATTTTGGCAGCAAATCTTGTTTTGATTTGAGGTAGCAGGTAACCAAAACGTTACGTCTGTTTACAATGGAAAACGCAATGATGACATAACTCTTTTTTTCCGTTGACAAACACATTAATTTGCAAATTCTCGCAAAAATGAAATAATTGTCGAATTTTAATGATTCTGTCAGTACTCATTCACAAATGAATGCAATTATTTTTGAAATTATTTTTTTTAAACACTTGGTAAAAATAGTTTTTTGTACCTCTGTTACCCCCACTCCACGTAAATCCATTAAATTTTAATAAATTTTAATTTGTTTCGGTCTATGATTATATTAGTTAAACGCAGGACTCATTGGGAATATAAATCATCTATTTTGTTTTTATTTGGTCTTTGTATCCGAAAAATCTGCTCCGAAGATTAAAATAAAAAATGCAATAAAATTCTAATATTATTTAATTTGATAAGCTTTTAATTGCTTGAATAAATACTAAAACTTAAGGACATTATAGTCTGAAGGAAAAAAATTGATTACTAATGAAATTTTAAAAGAATTTTTTCCTTTTTTTTTTTTTAATAATTTATAAAATTTCAAAAATATTTTTAAAATCATCAATGATATGTTGCGGTTAGATCTTTTAGTTAAGAATTGATGATTATATTGCCTATTGAAAATTGAAAAGTATGACAAACATCGTTTGACCTTCATATTTTTAAAATGGTTTAATTTTTTTGTGTTTATTTGAAGTTTTTTTTTATATCGTAATTTCGATGTACAAATTAAAAGGTTAGAGTTTCCTCCCTTACTTGAAAAATAATTTGTGCTATTTTGTCACTTATAAACGCCATACACTTTTATCTCTAATCAATAACCTGTCAACAAGTTATTTATATACGGCGGACAGGTCAAAAAGTTCAAATCTGTGAGTAAGAAATAGTTTTATTCTAAATTTCACGCTATAAATAAGTAATACTTATGCAAATCAGATTAATTTAACATAAAATTTGCTAATTTTCGAAAAATGATGTGTCACACATGTATATTTTATTTTTCAAGATTTTTTAAAACCGAGAATTAACTTTTGTTTACAAATGTGTCGATCGCTCAAAAATTGCGGCAAAATTAAAAAATTAAAAAAAATCTCAAACTTTTATATTCTAATCAATATAATCTCTGTTTGAAAAAAACCAGAGAGTATATTGCTCTACTAGAAATAGTAAATTTAATCAATTAGCTTTCAATTAAAACAAAAATAAAAGTGTCAAGAAATATTTTCATTTTTAAAAATTCATTTTAAAAGTAACTATGCAGTTTTTTTCGCGATTTAGTGGAGGTACCTACTTGCATGTTTCGTATTCTAGTCACAGGTTTAATAAGGATTTAGTAACGGCATCGTGTTATAGATTCGGTAGTGAAATTAACATCTTGAACTGAATAGCACCTGTCCTTACCCTTAAACCCTAAAAAATTATAAAACAAGTGCATCAATACAGAAAATATAAAATTTATTGTTAATTATATTTTTTAGAGAATAGTATGAAATATTAGCAAATGTTTCTCTTAATCTACGTCGGTTAACGTCAGTTTTCACTCGTTCAAAAATGTATTTAACGATTTCATTTAATAATTAGTTTTGATTTTAGAGCTATTGTCAATGTACTTCGCCGTATTCGATTAATTCAAACTATTGTTCTTATGTTGATTATTAAAGACGTCATTATTATGTTTCGCGTAAGTACACATGGTTATCTACATGTGTCTCTATTTTACTTCTTGTGATGCTTCTTCCTGCTGAACTAGATTATGCTATTTCACTAACTGATCAAAGTATTGAACAAATGACCAGCTGATGAAAAAAGTAGTTAGCTAATCCAGTTTGCTGTTATCGGATGGTTTTCTGTTCAATCCCTGGATCAAGTGCTTAAATAACATGCACTAGTTTAGCAAGCACTATCACGGGATCACAGGGAGAAAATAACGCAATAATCAACATGTATAAGATGTAGACACCATTACGATGATGAGCGAATGCTTGATCGGAACCTCAACAATAAGATGATAACAATAGTTACAATAAACTAATTAATTCAAAGTTTGTCTGAGATTAAACATGATTTCTGTGTGCATCAATCTTTATAGTTATGCTCAATACAATGCTTTTTATTTACACGATTATTCCGATAAGTAATATCCTTAATGAATAAAGAACATTGATGTGCTGCTATCTTAATCAACGTTTCTTGAAAACTCTATAAAGAGATGAAATATTTGAAAATATTATTGTTATGTCCTTAAAATGGCATATCGTAGGAATAATTGTGGTGCAAAAATGATTCTTAAAAATGAAACTGAAAGACACACACACACACACACACACATATATATATATATATATATATATATTGTTATCCGCAAACAGATCTGATTCGCTGTATCATAGCTCATCAGTACGGTTAGACTCCGATTGCTTTTTAACCCAGGATTGAAACCCGACCGAAATGGCGTCAGTCGGCGATTCTACTTTTGGTCTATGGGCGTTATATATATAATATTGACTTACCTTGAAAAATTTGGCCGACCATATTTTCTCTGTTTATAGTCTGGTTTCTGGTTTATTTCTCCTGATTTATGAATTGCAAACCTTTTTCTTTGCTTGCCAATACTCTATCTTTTACCAGACGTTTTTATCTTTCCTGTTCTTTTCTTCTTGTGCTGCTTCTTCTTTTTCTTCTTTTCAAGTTGTTGTTTCTCAGTGTTATCTTTCAAATTGTTATAACTTCGTTTCAAATCACTGAGTTGCAAGAGGACAATCCTTGTGTCTCTCGATTGATACTTATCTCAACTCAAAGTGGCCATGTATTTATACCCCTATATCAGGATAGTAAAGGTGTTTCTGAGAAAATCGATATTTAAGCCAAAGTAGAATCTTCTTCGAAAATCCAGGAGTGTCTACACTTCTTTGGGACAGATTTGACGAATATTCCTTTGATTGTAATTCTGTAAAATATGCACACAGGAGCACACCCAGATTCACACATATATGCACACGCCTACATACATATTCATTAGCGCATGCACACTATACATAACAAATAATGCAGAACGTTACAGTTTGTAATCATGAATTGAATATCCTGTTAAATTTATACACAAGCCAATGTTAGAATTTTATGCAGTTTTAATTAAAATTTCGCTCCGAGTACAGTTTTTTAAAAAGTTGTCGTAAAATTTGTTACATCAAAAAGTCACTTAATATATGCATTTTAACCACATTGCACGAAAAATCATTTGAATCTACAATCTGAAATAATTGAATAAAGTCAAGACCACAAACTAATGTTTATAATAAAAAAAACCTTTCCGTTTTTATGAATGATCTTTTAAATAAAAAGTAAAAATGATGCAAAAGTAGCGAATCATTATTATCTCAGTGTTGGAAAGATGGAAATGTTTATTCATTTTCATAGTTTCATTTATTTACTGAAAATCAGTTGTTCTTTTTGCGAGAGAATATTTAAAATACGGATGAAATATAGGTGAATTTTATGTAACTTCCTTTTCTATTCAATCGCTGAATTTAACATTCAGCTGTTTCTTTTATGTATTGTATCGTCAGCTAACCTTTGAAATTCAATTTTGAAATCCTTCTCTTCATCCTTTAAAACCATCTCGTTTACTTTGTCTGGTGGTAATATATATATATATATATATATATATATATATATATATATATATATATATATAAGAAAAGTTAAGACAGACGCGTTATTTCATGGTAATTCGGAAGTATAGGCCTATTTCAGGCGAACCATCTTCAGCTTCCGTCTTTCAACGAAGGATTCTACATGAATGGGATTCACAACGACCTAATCCGGCGAATAAAAATAAAGAACAAAATAAAAACATATAAGATGATAAGAATATAACTGTCGCTCCTCTAAAAAAGAAAATAAGAACAATCCATCCGTTTGTCAACCCACAGTGATTCCTCCATAATCATCGGTCAGTGTCGACGAAAGTTCGAGGGAAGCGGGTGGGTCAGACGAGAAAGAGGGAGTGATAAAGAAAAGAGAAGAAAGGAAAGACAAGAGAGAGGGAGAAATAGAGCTTTAAATCCTTAATTTAAAGGAACCTCATCATTCTATTTAGATTTCTTTGTTTTAACTTGTATTTTTTGTCCTTAAAGATGTACACCCAGCGATCAGTGTCAGAGAAAGTTCGAGGGTAGTGGGTGGGTCAGACGAGAAAGAGGGAATGATAGAGAAAAGAGAAGAAAAAAAAGGAAGCAGGAAGGGAGAAATAGAGCTTTACATCTGTAGATTAAAGGAACCTCAATATTCTATTTAGATTTATTTGTTTTAACTCGTATTTTTTTCCTTTTTACAAATGTATTAATATTAAGGTTTTCTCGTTTAAAATATAGTGCTCGTAATATTTTTTCTTTAAAAGTGTATTATCGGTAATATTTAACAGTGATGTATGGCTGGAATTAATTATCATCAGAAATGTATTGCTGGTAATAATTTTCCTTCAAAATGTATTGTTTGTAATATTTTTCGACAGAAAAATTTTTTTCCCCAGAAAAGTATTGCGACTAATTTTTACTACAAACCCTTTATGTTTAGAATAATTTCGGAATTTATTCAGAAATTATAGCTTTAAACAAAGGCTGAGAGAGAGAGAGAGAGAGAGAGAGAGAGAGAGAGAGAGAGAGAGCTAGAGGTAAAATTTTACACTTTGATTTAAATAAAGATAATAATGCCGTATACATTTAGTACTAAGAGGAACCTATCTTTGCACACCCACCCCTCATATACACACGTAAATGCGTGCATAATTTCCTTCATACACACATGCGTATACCCATATATGCCCACGTACGCAGATACATATATGTACCTACGAACGCGCACACATATATACACGCACTCAAGTACCAGCAAAAACAAATATGTAACCAATACATTAAAAAAACAACTTTTAACACATATCACAATGGTTTACATTTAAAGTATTAACATAAATCACATTGGTTTACATGTAAACAATAATGAAGGGGGTGGGGGCTAAAAGATTAACATAGCTTGAACCGGCTCCTGTGTCTACATTTAAACACCAGATCCTTCCTCAGATCCAACTGGTTTTTGTGTCTGATGATGGTTATTTTCTCATCTAGACATAACTTACAGCACTCTCTGAAATTTGTGGGTGTGTATGATTTTTAACTATGCTCCATATATATATATAAATATATATATATGCTCTATATTTTTTAACTATGCTCTCTCTCTCTCTCTCTATATATATATATAAGAAAAAAAGAAAACTTACCATAGCCGACACGTTTTGTCCTCTTATGATGTTTATCAAGGCAAATGTGAGGATTTTATTTTGCAACAAGTATTTATAAACAAAAGTAAATATGTTGTCAGTTTTTCAAATTAACAGACCCTCATATATATTCATCGGTTTATCTGAAAAGTCAAGGTAAATTATGGATGTAATTTAATGTCTCAAAACCGAAACTGAGTAAATGATAACCTTCAATTTTTTATGCAATTAATATTTAAACTATTTTTGTATAAATTTATGTATTATATATTTCTACAGAAAGATGCTGAAAATACCATGGACAGAACATGAGGTCAACGACGAGGTTTTTGAAGAGAATGGAAGCAAAAAGGAGACTTAAGCTTCACAACAGGAATAAACATTTTCTGGAACTTATGAGGAAGAAGGATTTGGTGAATATGATACTCACAGGCATATATAGGGAAACAGAGACAGGGAAAAACAATGCGTGGCATACTTGATAAGCTTAAGCAAGTAGCTGGCAGAGCAGAGTTTCGGAGAAATAACATGGTAAAATGTATTAAGAGCTACAAGGGACAGGAAGCTGTGGAGAGCCATGATCACATACGTAATGAAGGGAAGCAGTACATAAAAGAAGAAAAATATATATTAAATAAAGGAAGGTTATAAATGTAACCGTGTTCTTTTAATTTTCTAACATTTATGTTATGCGAGTTGGCTAAGTCTTCTTTTACTCTTTATTTCTATTGTAGATCTATATTTGTTATATAACCAATTTTGCACCAACATATATATATATATATTGTCTTATATATATGGATTATTATTGTAATATCATTTGACGACATGTAACAAGCAGTTATCCAGTTTATTTGTTGTGCATAGCAGTTGCTCTAAATCAAAGAGAAATATACGAAATGTTAAAGTGGAATAATCATTCATCATAGGAAATATGTTATTTTAAAACTAATCTACAAATTATGTTTAGTGGTAAAAATAAATGTTCGCTTACTTTTCCCTCTTCTATTTACCTTCGTTTTAAGATAATCTTGTTTGAGGAAAAATTCGAATTTATAATAGATCTATATTAAATAGGTAAATGAAAACAAATCACACAAAAGTATCAAAATAACAGAGCTCAAACATTGTAAACTTTCACCAAAAAATGTGACGCAATTTCAAAATTAAAACACTAGATTTAAGAATCTAGTATTATATATAAATGAAATCTGTTGTTGCAGTAAAAAAAACTAGGCAGATGCATTACTCCAGTTGAATTTTTTGCATCCACTTACGCACAAATAACCTTGAGAAAGTTATTAATCCGTCTCTTCCCTCCAGTTATGGGTTAAATAATAGGACAGATTGGGTTCTGCAGCCTTGGAAGGCAACCAGTCTACCACAGAAAGCAATGGCAACCTACTGCGGGATAATCTTCTGCTTAGTCAGTCTTGTCTCTTTCAAGAAATGATCGCCCAAAGTGTGTATCACGTATGGCACTTAACTGAAGCAAGTATGACTACACTTATGATTGTATTTACCAAAGTGGTTTGGAACCCAGATTAGCGGAATCTTTAAATATTTTATTTGGAGCTGACTTCTGACCAGCTTCATGTTAAGGAAATGATTATCTAAAATCAAATTTATCAGACAAAAAAAAATGCCTATCAAAATATACTCTTCTACATACATTGTAAAATAAATGCGTTGTACACACACAAACACACATTATATACAAACAAACATAAAAAATGGTTTAATTACATCATTTTAACATCTCATAACTTCACTTTATACTGCACATGAAAAATTCTTTACAAATATGAACTATGCCGTTTTTAAATGTTTTATTATTTCAGTTAATCTGATGAATAATTTATGCGCATTTTTTTTATTTATACATACTTTATTTATTTCATCTCTTTGGCTTGATAAAGTCCATCATATGACGAAACGCGTTGGCGTTAAAAACTGTTCCCCCCTGGTCTTCTTTATTTAATCATACTGATCCTTTCCAAGGAGTATAACTGATTTTATGTTTGCATATATATATATATATATATATATATATATATATATATATATATATATGTGTGTGTGTGTGTGTGTGTGTGTGTGTGTCTGTGTCTGTGTGTGTGTGTGTGTTCCAAAAACTATCCACTTTCTTTAAAAATTGCTTTGTTTACGTTTGGATACGAAACTGAGCAGATATGCGTATTTCAAGAATTAGAGAAAAATCTGTGCTTAAAGGCTTTATTCCGTTTTGTTTTGTCATGTCATCGGTGCATTCTGTAGGTGAGAGTTCAAAGTACGTCAGATTTAATGACGGCTTTCTTCTAGGGGAACGCAGATTCGAATTCTGCTGAAGAGCAAATATTTTTTTCCGAATCTTCAGGCCTGTCGACGAAAATAAATAAATATAGTGTTTAATAAATAAACTGAGTGTCTACTCAAATACCTCTATCCACTAAAGATGACATTTAAGTAAATAAAATCTGTCGAACTAATAAGTATAATATGCATTCCCTTTCTTTATACATGTATATACATATACGCGTGCATATATATATATCATGATATTTTGCATTTGCTAAATAAAATATAATCTTGTGAAATAACAAAACATATTTACGCATATCAGAACATCAACTACATTCATTTATGTAGAAGTACACACTACAGATTGGAAATAAAACGAGGTACCGAAAAGTTTTTGGCCTGTTCCACTTACTTAGATCTGAGCAAATGATTGATTTATTCAATTTGTTTTTTTCTTCGAGCCGATAAAGAACTTCCATATTGAATATGTTGCTGGTTAGAGTAAAACAAATAACCGGAAATAGATTAAGTTCATTAAAAGGAAAGTAAAACTGCTCTTAGCTTTAATGGCAATGTTGAAGGAAAAAACAGTAAGTAAATCCGGATTTCTTTGAAGAGCAAGGATCGGCCAGATATCTCAAGCTTCGAAGCGCCAATTTCGTTGAAATGCCCAGTAAATGTGTTACCTTGAAATTAATAAAGACGACACTTTTAACTACCCTGAAGGAAAATTGGTGCTATGATTAATGTTGCTCCTATAGTCTGTAACCTTATTCTTTATACACTCTATGTCTTGCAAGGAATGTATTTTCAATAACTGATGCAAATACGAATAACATTTTATATAGATTCGTATACTATTAAGCATCTCCTACTGCTTACCAAAATCGTTTTACAAACTAGTGCAACGGGTTCTGCCCTTCTACAACCTCCATTACTTTGGCCTTATACCAGACTTATATTTACTTTATAAATAGTTATACATTATGAATTCCATAACTGTAATAGTAATATTGTTCGATCTTCATAGTTTCAGAGCTGTGACCTTGTGTCAGAATAAGCTAAGTTAGTAAATATTGAAGCATTGAAAATATATGAAGATGTACAGTAGATTTGTAAAGTAACTGAATGCTTTCTTATAAAGTGCCCGAAATTCATATTTTGGTATTGTTTTCTTCAACCATTTTCGACCATCGTGTTTATTTATTTGTATTTATAATATAGTATATGCACACATCAATTATACAAGATGTACTTCAAGACACCGTCTCATGTGGTGAATTATATTTTATTCACTTAATTATATAGGTATAAAAATACAAATAAATAAATAAAAGTTTTTATTTGCCACTATTGTTGCCAGGCATTGAACTCACAACTCTT
The DNA here is from genome assembly GCA_037127315.1 of Ascarosepion bandense. Taxonomy (NCBI): domain Eukaryota; kingdom Metazoa; phylum Mollusca; class Cephalopoda; order Sepiida; family Sepiidae; genus Ascarosepion; species Ascarosepion bandense. Next base: position 3,779,065 of record JBBBDQ010000239.1, on the reverse strand, counting down.
TCAGTCTAGTTACTGGATTCAACCAACGCTTTTATCCACTGGGCCATGTGACATTTTCAAACACCTTATCATGTCTTTTATCGCCCAATCAAATTTTATCGAATAGTCGTCTACCAAGTTTAAGCTGTATTTTCTTTTTTATACATCCCTTAACCTTTATACTTTTAGCTCGTGGTCTATCACAGCACGCTACAATTTTCTGCCTTTTGTTGCTTTAACTAACGTCCCTATCATTTTTGTCCCTGTTTTGCCATCCATTAACACAATCTCATAAGGTAGTTTAACCGCTTTTTGTCTCTGCTTCTCTTACCTTCATTATGACATGTAAGTGTTAAGTTCTCTAAACTCACTTTCCTCATTATAAGTTTCAGAAAGTTCAACAGTATTTTTATGATTGTAATATATATTTCCGTGTCGCCTATTTCGTCGTTTGTTATACTAACCAGAAAGTTACATTACAACAGTAGATGAAATCTTAGACTGTTTCTCGCATTAAATAATTAAATCGAGTCTCTCAAGTCAAGTATTCAATAATTTTACTAATTGCCATCAAATTAAATTCGGAATGATTAATACATTCATTAATATATAATATCGTCTATAGTAGGTAACACACACACACACACACACACACACACACACATAAGTGGAAAACGGGGACTGATGCTGTTATTAGTATTATTATTATGAAGATTGGGATTAATATTATTATGAAAATTAATATTAATATTAATAATAATATTATTATGAAGATTAATATTAATATTATTATGAAGATTATTATCATTAGTAGGAAAAATAATATTATTATTATTATGATTATTATCATTAGTGGCAAAGAGGCATCCTTGTAATATGGGGGACGAATTACTAGCGAGATTAGTAGGTGAAATATCACTAGGATGGGTACTGAATTTAAACAATATCGTCAAACAAGTTTAACTGCGAACTAACACAAATGGGACAACCTGAGAATTTAGTAGGATCTAACGTAAGGGAGGATAAAACCTAAGTTAATTGATCCGGTTTACTTGAACCAGATGGATTTAGTGCATACAAAGAAGGGGAAGCCTCAATAACATAACATAGTTGGATACTGAAACAGTAATAAGAAACGGATAGCACAGATAACTGACGGAACCAACGAAGCTGATTGAAACAACGAACTGAGGAATGACCCTCTATCTAATCAATAGGAATGGATATACGGAAACCAAATAAGAAAAATTAAATAAAGAAAGATTGAGAATATGTAGGTTTAGAAGGAGAGGTTGAAACTACCTAAATGGGCGAAGGAAAGAAAATCGAAAGTGGAAGGGAGTGGATAGAAGTAGACACCAAGTCTGAAAAATGGTCTCTAGTGAAGACAGATAAAAGGAGGTGCGAAAATTAGCATACTAGTGGGATAAGATGGGAAGAACGGGGGAGTAAATAAATATTAATAAAACAGGAAAGTTAGCAGGAGTGGTAGTAGGAAATAAGACAGGACTGCTGGTAACCAACGACACCTATCGGAATGGAAGTTCAAGGAATTTAGATATAACATGGATATAATATAGTCTTGCAACAAATAGAATGGAATTATCTTATCAACAATTGAGTAAAGAAAAGAAATAATAGCCTTAACTTAATCTAATTTAACTTATCACAGAGCTAGGAAAATAAAAATAAAAATAAAATTTTGGCTTAGAAATTTGAATTATGAATTGATGTATAAATTTGCTGGTGACATTAGTCACGTGTTGTTTTGTTTGTATTAAACTTCTCCTCCCACTATATCCCGACAAATGGAAACGGAAATACTTATTATAGTGGGCTATCCTATGTTGCCTCCCCCTCCGCCTGGCCTTGACTGAACTTTCATTCCGTAGTAATACGACATGAAACAAGTCGAATAGGGCCTTCCGTCTGATGAAGTCGGTGATTGTTGGCAACAACAATTATTGACTGAAATAAATTTATTACGGAAATATGACCGGTGTTTAAAGTTTTTCTTAAAAGAAAACAGAGTATATATATATATATATATATATATATATATATATATATATATATCAATCAGTTAAGTGCCATACGTGATACACGCTTGGGCGATCATGTCTCGAAAGAAGATCATCCCGCAGTAGGTTTCCATTGCTTTCTGCGGTAGACTGGTTGCCGACCAAGGCTATAGAACCCAATCTATCCTATTATTTAACCCATAACTGGAAGGAAGAGACGAGTTAATACCAAGGGTATTTGTGCGTAAGTGAATGCAAGGAATTCAACTGGAATTTGAACTCGGCTCCCCGATTTCTAGTTCCGAGCCGATATCCACTGCGCCACAACGCACATATATATTTCACAATATAATCGTTCAAAATACATAAAAATACTTTTTAAAGCAAAGAACAAAGTATTGAGGTCATTTCACCCTTTACTTTTCCTTTCACTTTTCAATGAAATCGTTCAATTTACTTCCTTCTATTTCTATGTTTTTTCTATCCATAGTCTGGCTAATCGTCACAGCAAATCAAATCAGAGTAGGCAAAACTGTTTAAAAGCATATTTTCTTTCGAAAATCTGTGCGAATAAATCTTTGCCGCGAATACTTTATAAAGCAATAAAAACAGCCATTGTGACAGAGTTGCAAATATTTTGTAAGCATTATTCTTTTCGCTTCAATAAGTAGCAGGTGACGCCTGTTTATTTGAAGCTTATTGAAATAAACAAACATAATTTTAGGACAATTTTCAACAAAATATTCTAGTCATCGAAATTGTAACATAAGACATGATACAAATGAAAATGTATCTCTTAAAGTTTTCAGATTTGGATATTTATGAAGATAACCTCTTAATACAACTTGACTTTTCTGTTTTCATACTTGAAACACTTTTACATTGGTTGGTATCATTCCCTATTATTTCATATTCTACTGTTCGAGACAGATGTCAGAAAAATATGATAGAATTTGTTAAGCAAAATTTGTTTATTAATATAAATATAAATCGTTGCCCATGTTACCAATGCTAAGTTTTCACGTACTCACATTATTGTTGCACTAGTTTCATCTATGCATGACGTTAGAATACAACTAAGCGTTTCGGAGGAATAAACAATCGCAAAAAGAAACATTTTTCATTATTTTTACCGCACCCTGTGTGTCAACTGAAATGTTTGTTTGCATATAAAGATATCTACCAGTGACTTGATTTAGATTGAGTTTGAGTGAAGAGTCTTGAAGAAATGCATAAAAGTGCGCAAAAGACCACCCGAAATTATTTTTGTCGTTGATTTTTGACATTTTTGACTATCTACATTGACTCAAAAATTTTTGTGTACATAAAAGGTTCGGTTTCCCGTTTTTGCTGGAATTCGCGAAAGGCATCTCGAAGGAGAAAAGTTCGTAAATTCTAAGTTTCGGTGATTTCTGCCAAACCCTCTAAATTGATTCAAACATTTTTTGCGTATATCAGAGCTCCATATCATGACAGATAAGTGACCCAATTTTTGTTAAAATCGGACCAAGAGATTCGGAGGAGTAGGGCTCGCAGTATAGAGACACACAAACACACACACATTGATATTTCCTGTCCAAGGATAGAAAGCTCATATTATAGAAAGAGGAAATACTTCAGCAATGGGGCAAATATAAGACATCACCGCCACGACAAGAGAAAGCAACCGACAATACACAGAAATACTAGTTGGACAGGAAATATCAATGTGGGTGTGTTTGTGTGTCTCTATTCTGAGGACAGAAAATTTGTGTGTGTGTGTGTGTGTGTGTGTGTGTGCGCGCGTGTGTGTGTGTGTGTGTGTGTGTGTGTGTGTGTGTGTGTGTGTGTGTGTGTGTGTGGACAGTGAAGTCAACACCCAAAGGCGGGAGTTTTTAAGCTAAACGCAGTCATTAAGCGTGATTCTTCAGAAATGAATAGAGTTCTTTCGGTCACTGGCGTGTGTATACACTGCTTATATACAACACGTTAAAATTTCCCGTCGCCGATTCCATGTGCCTATGGCTTAGGGAGTAGCGACTCTGACTGACACCAAATCGGTCGAGTTTCGATCCCGGTCAGAAGCAAGTGAATGTGTCTTTGCACACTGATGAGCTGTGATACAGCGAAACAGACTAATATATATATATATACATGTCTATGCACATACACGCGTGCGTATATGTACGTATGTCTATGTTGTCATATATATGCGTGTGTATGTGTGTAAAATATAGGATATAAATAATCAAAGAAAAGGTGGGCGACAGTATTTTACATGCACACACAAAGATATATATATATATACACACACATAATCATATACACACAAGTGTGAACACATATACACAGATATATATATATATATATATATATAGTGTTTACCTAAAAGTATGGAACTGTTTCCCGAATATAAATATCGTTTGAAAGGTCCGAACAAATGACAATCTGAAAGACCCTAGTCAGATGAAAAAATTGAAAGTCAGATGTTCGCAACATTGATCATGAGTGCATTAGGCACGGTATTCGTGACTTCATACCAGAGATAGTCAGAAAGTCAACACAATCAGATTTTGTGAAAGAGGTGGCGAAAATATTTGCCTAAAGATGACATTGTACTTTTTTCCATTTTCTTCCATGCTTTCTTTAGAATTTTTCTGATTTTTATAAGTTAGAAAGGAAGTCCTTTACCATTTGAAGAGACAAAGAAACAGATGTTTCTTTTGTCTTAACAGATGCATTTAATCGAGATATTATTTCCTCAATATAAACTTTACAAGACAAATTCATGTTTAAAATCCTTAAAAGTTAAGATATTTTTCGAAAAATTCATTAAGCATTTTGCTAACAATAAATATAGAATTCAGGACGAATTTTAAAATATTGACTTTTTTGTTGTTTTAGGCTTCGCTTTTTTTAACTACTTCAATTTAAACTGTGTCTCGTTATATGCCTTTGTCTGGCCTTCTCACTCTCTTTTAAAGAAAGAAAGAAAGAAAGAAAGGTATATGACAGCGTATATGTAGGCACAGCTTCATAGATCAAAATATGTATATCTTAAATATGTATGTATTTTATGCACATATAAATGCCCATACTCTGTTAGAATAAAGAATAAATCAATAAAATGCAACGTGTTTTAATATAATTGAATACGTTTCCAAATTCTTCAGCAATTTTCTTGTTGAAATGCAAAACCTAATTTTACCACTATTTTGATGGGCGCATTCACAAATGGAAAAGTTATTTTCAGAATTTCTATTGCTTAATTCTAGCAATTTACTAGTTAATGACGGTCATATAGCTGCAACATTATTGATAAATACTGAAGATAATATTCTGATGCGCATTTTATGTATTTTTAGAATTTTCTGTCTTTATAAGACAGTGGCTGTTTGTTCAGGTGAAAGAATATAAAGATTGTCTATATTCAAATCTGTTTAAACCCAACTCAGAATCACCATGTACTTGTAAAAACATAAATAGAAATTTATTAAATAAAAATAATTGCAAAATATTTAGCATTCATAAGAATATGATTTTAGTTACTTGTTTTCTTTATATTTTTTAAATAATACGTTTTACCATAGACTTGATATTTCACTAGACACAATTAATGAGTGAATCAAATTTATTAGATATTACCATCCTTAAAAATAACGTCAGGTTGATAAAGTTGAAAGCATCTTTTATATTATCTACGTTTATTGAACAACAATGTTTCCCGTCTTTAAAGCAACTACATAATTCTTTTCTTACAGAATGACTTTCTTATCTTTCTTGGAAAATGTTGTTTTGTGTGTCTTATGTAAACTTCCATGGAATTGATATTTTATTAACACAATCCCCTATAGACCCAATCGATGTAAATATGAAGATATAATCTGTGATAAATTCGTAGTCAAACTCTATCAACTTTTACATAGAAAGTGTCGTGTAGTTAGAAACATGTTATAATTCGATATTATTTGGAGAATAAATTTCCTAGAGTTTTTTATAGTTTTATATCCGATATTATTGCTTACATTCGAACAGGATTATATGAAACTCTTTGCTATTATGAAATTTTATTTGTTTAAATATTTGAAGAAATGTTTCAGATTTATTCTCTGTCGATTCTTTTGTGAAATAAAGAAGTAAAAAATGAATGAATAACTGATTATATTCTCAACATGATCCAAAGGAAACATTAAACAATGCCAATTCACGGAACGGAATAAAGTAAACAACACAAAGAAATGAGGAGCAAATGCAGACAGACTAAAGAGGAATGGCTCAACAATAAAACTACAGAAATAGAGAGGTTTGGCACGACTAATAATGGAGATCTGCCTAAAAACAAAGAAAACTAAGAGAACAAAAGTTATGCTCCTCAACGTTTCAAGGATAGAAAGCTCATATTATAGAAAGAGGAAATACTTCAGCAATGGGACAAATATAAGACATCACCTCCACGACAAGAGAAAGCAACCGACAATACACAGAAATACTAGTTAGACAGGAAATATCAAAACCCGAAGTAGAACCTGCACCAGTCTAAACTGAATATAAAAAAGCAGCTAGACCAGACGGCATTTTAAAAAGGATGCTGACAGTCTTAGCCGTGTTCGGCGCAGACAAAATTACAGAAATAATAAATAAAATCTACAACAGATGTGATATACCGGAAGACCTAAGCAGATCGATTTTCGTAGCACTGCCTAAGAAGGCATCATTATAATCTTGATAAATAGAGCGCGCAGCAGAATTAAGCCCGAGATAGGACAAGAACGGTGTGGTTTCGCCAAGGAGACTGGGCCAAGGAACGTGCTATTTATGGTTAAAATGTTATCAGAAAGGGAAATACAGATGCAGAATGCGGTGTACTTGTGTTTCATAGACTACGCAAAGTACGCCACAAAGACTAGATAAAGATGTTCGGGAACCGAAACATATTCGAGAAAGAGAGCGCAATCAGGAACCTATACTGATAGCAAACCGCCCTATATGGACAGGAAACGTTGAGAAAATATACAAAGAGCTCAGCAATTATACAAAATAGAAGTAAGATAAGGATGTGTCTTCTCACCAGATATATTCAACCTTTGCAGCGAGACAATTCTGAGAGCCCTAGAAATCATGCTAAGATTCGTCATTGGTGACCACAGTCTGAACAATATGAGATACGCAAATGATACAGTAGATATTATAGCAGACACGGAAAGGAAGCTACAAGACGTCATACAAAGCGGAAAGAAAGAACTACATATAAATTAAAAGAAAACTGAATGCATGGTTATCAGTAAAAAGAGGAGCCCAAAATGCCAAGTACAACCCGGGGTTAGTAAAATAAAGCAGGTACAGAAATTTAAGTGCCTGAAAAGTGTTCTAACAGAGGATGGAAAATGCAACACTGATATCCGAAGGCAAATTTGCATTTCAGAAACTGAGTACAGTATTAGGAGACAGGAAAATTTTACTGGAAACAAAAAAAAGTATCAGATTGTTATATGATGTCTGTTCTTTAATATGGCAATGAATGCTAGATAATCCCACCAACGATGAAAAGAAGAATTGAAACAACCGAAATGTAGTTCTACAGAGGGATTTAGAGGATACCATGAACAGAATATGTAAACGACAAAGAAGTTTTAGAGATGATAGAAACAAAAAGGAAACTAATCCTTAACATTAGGAAATGACAATGGACGTTTTTGGGACGTAATAAGGAAGGATGGCTTGAAGAATCTGATACTCACAGGTCAGACAGAGGAAAATCAAGACAGGGGAAAGCAACGCGTAACATACTTGACAGGCTAGCGCAATGGATAGCAGAGCGGGTTTGAAAGGGTTAACAGGAGAAAGTGTGTTAAGAGCTATAAGGGATAGAGTGACGTGGAAGACTCTAAAGAAGAAATAGTAGATTAGAAACATAGCTATACATGTGCGTTAGAGTAGATACGTATATCGCAATTTTTCAACAATGTAGACTGTCTTTATATTTGTTCTTGGATAATACAGAATTATCAAAAGATATGTAAAAATGTTATGAGACAAAGAAAACTTATCCGACTAGCATGCAAAAATGATTCTTTAAAATTCTAATTTTTTTCAAAAGAAGGAATATAATTTTAAAACAGAAAAAAGCAAAGAAAAGTATAAGGGGAGGTGGGTAACTAAAAAAAAAATAAATATATTCAAAATCTTTTCAGCAAGTATGACGAGTTATTTGCGAAAAAGATAAACTATAAATAAATGAATGTTAGTTTTAAACAAATTTATCATTGAACTGCTTATAAAAAAAACTCTAGTTTGAAGAGCCGTTCTTTTATGTTCATAAGGATTAATTTCCACTTCTGTGTTGTGATTGTTGAAAGTGAAATGTTTCTCTTCTGGTAAAAAGGAATTAAAAAAAGATTTATTGGATGTCTATCCACTAATTCCAACCCATATAGAATCTGACCTCTCATAGCTATTCAGATCAAAACATTATATTATCATCATGATTATACTTTCTAGAAAATAATATTGAAAACTATCAAACTCCTAAACATAAATCACAGTTCTTGCGAAAGCAGTGTACACATTAGAAAAGGTGTTGCAGCGATAAGAAACTTTAATTCCTTTAATTTTCTATAAGAACTGACCACTCAGGCATGTAGTAATAATAGTAATACCTAGAAAGTGCACTCAAAGATCGCAATCCTCTGCCTGGGTAATGCAGACATAATCTCAGTGATTAGCAAAAGATAATTATTAAAATGGCAAAGAATAACAGCAACGAACCTGACCGCTCGCAAGTGTGAAAGTAAAACTCGACCGCTTTCAAAAATTAAATGTACATATAAAACAAAACAGCGTTGGCAATTCAGTATTTAAACCGGTCTAAGAAGGATAATTCAGTATTTGGCATTTGAAAGACAGGAATTAACTTTTATTAATAAAACCAGAGAAATAACTCAGAAACTTTATCCCGTACCGGATCAAACCCAAACTCTAACTCGTTTGTGCCAGTCATGAGGCCTAAAAGTTTCATCCGTATTCTTCCAGCAGGACTTGAGTTATCTTGACCACGGACAGACAAACAAACGCGACCAAATACAATAAGGCGGAGGAAATATTAATAATAATATAAATAATACCACCGAACATAAAGTCTCACTTCGAGAAAATCGAATAAAACTTCGTATGACCTCACTTCAGAAGTTTTCGTTGCTTGTCACTGCAAATATTCTATAAAAGGTGCTCTCTATTTAAGATTGTATGACTTGATGGAGGACACCAATAGTGCAAGATATTCGGTTGAAAACAAAAACGCCACAAATAATAATAATAATAATAATAATAATAATAATAGAGTAACTCTGTAATCTGGCCTGAAATCTGATAACAATGCATAAATACTTAACAGATTAGATGTGATAAACAAAAAGAGAGGAAACAGATTGGTCATCATAGAGATTTATACTGGCTCTTCAATCGAGGAACTTGATTACACAAGACTAATTACAATAAACAAATTCCCCACAAGATGATCAAAAAAGAATCAGGGATCCCAAAAACAATATTCCATAAATGAAAAGACAAACAAATGTACGGATATTCTTAAAGGATAACTAAATACATGGTACACAGGCATTGTTTCCCAAGAGAAAAAATTAAACCGTTGTTAATGGAAGCTTAAAACAAGAAGAAACGAGTGCGAACGACTGCAACTCGACTATACACGCCAATGTAATATACAGGAACCTGACGTTCTCTTAAAGAATGAAATAAAGAAGATCCTAGTTTCAAAAAGATCATTCATTATGATAAGACTAGATCTATTTATCGTAAATAACAAGAAAAAAAATTAAGTAGTGTGTTTACCTGTCCCAGCAGGCCAAACAGCAAGAGAAAAAACAATAAAAAGGTGGATAAGTACATCTTACTAGTGAACCGAAAAAATCACGGGATGTGGTGATAACAGGCACACCAACTATAGAACGCTGAAAATGTCCCTGAAAACCAAACGAAAAGGCAAAAGGAACTTCAAATCCAGCAAAGAATAGACACCAGCCAGACAATGGTATTACTGAGTATAATTAGAAGAGTGCTAGTGTATTGATGAAACTTTGTCAATCAGTTTCCAAAGTAAACAATCAGTGTGGATAGAAATTATAACAACTGAACAATTCAGTAAGTTGCGAATCATGAACAAGAATTAAGAGACGCGTTTTTATGATTTTCATTCATGTTTCACACCCAAGAGATATTTTTAGTCAAATTTATGTTCCAAGGCACAGAATCCCTTGGAACTACAGTCAGTTTTGCTATTGCTTAATATTTGTTACAAAATTAGCTCAAGTTGCAATGATGGACAATTTTCATTAGATGAATACTAGCCGTTCTATAAAAAACGTCAGAGTTTGAATTGAAATAAATATATTCTTTTCGTTCCGTTCGCTTACATTTTTTTATTCTTTTCAATAATTTTCTTGCTTCTCCTTCCATTTTTTCTTTAGTTTTTTATTTTTGCTTTTTTATCGTTTTCTCTTGTTCTCTTTCCTTCCTTACACTTTCGTTCACAATATTTTTATTTTCGTTTCTTTGCTACTTCTTTTTTACTATCTACTTTCTATCTCTTTTCTTACTTTCATTCATCTTTTCTCAGATGATCCTTTTCTATTCTCCTATTCTCTGTTTGTTTGTTATTATATTAACATTTTGTTTTCCGTTGTACATTTTCCAATTTCTTTATATTCTGTTTCTTTTTTTAAATTTAATTTATTGTCTCTTTCTTCTTTTTCTACTTTACTTTCGGTCATATTCTTTCATTCTTTCTACTTCAAACTTCTGCTGATATTCGCTATAATTCTAAATTCACCTTTCTTTGCTCTAAGTAGTTCCATTTTTCTTCTCTTTTTCATTTTCTATTTGAGATGACTAACCTCATTTGACATCGTAATAATTGAAGGCGCGGCACATTTATCATTATTTTCATGTTATCACTATGCACAAATGCAGAGTAAAAGAACTGGTACGTGTGAATTACAGAAAAGAGAATAGAAACTGATCATAAACACGACGAGATTGAAAACGAAGTATACACAGTTTGAAGAATTAGTTTAAACGCGCAGAAACAACTAGACAAATGTAAATAAATACCGTGTGGTAGCAGGAGTTATTATACACAGGTGATGTTTTAATAAGCAAAGGCTTAATTGTCAAAATGAGTTTTAACTTTCAAATCTTGATGTGAAAGATAACGAGAAAGTTAAAATCAAGTGAAAGAAAAGTTTGAATTAATTCCAAGATTCAACTAAAAATTATAACTCATAGGGAAGTAGATCAGTAAACAAAAAACTGTCACTATAACACTCACTGATGCACCAGCTGATTAATAATTATGAAAAGAACAAAATAATTCCATTTACGCTTTATACTGACAAAATGTCCAGATGGATTCATATTTCTTACAAGGATCAGTGTAGTACGAAACTCTTTACTTTGGATCAAAGTCTTATTTTCCTGTCCACAGCCAGTAGAGAGAATAGTCCTTGTCAAGCAATATGAAGAACACGACCACAAAGTCATCACGCTATGCGTTGCTCTTGTCGTTTCCGTAGCGAGTAAGCTTTTTATTATTAGCAAAACAATATTGGTAAGATTCTATACACTACACACTATAGATAAACAAATTAAAAAGGAATAGGATTAATATTAGATAAAGATGAGACGAAATGTGTTATGAGATACAAGCAACTCTTGAAACGTGTCCCTATCTGAAACTAAAACAGGAGGTATATAACACTATCATAGCAGCATACGCTTCTACAACACTGGAAAATAAACACATTACAATTACAATACATTAAATAACGCAAGAGAAATTGTTAGAACGACTCAATTTTCAAAGGAGGTATATGCAATGGTAGCTAATAAAAACTACGAAATCTTAGAAAAGGTCTGTAACTTTTAAGTGGATAATGCCTTCAGAGAAACACTAAAAACCAACAGCAAAAGATGTCAACCCAAAGAGAGACGAGAAAAAGGTAGGGAATGACAGATGAAATCCATGGGCTAATAAAAATGGGTAGTGGATAATGCTAAAAAATATCACAGTGTATAAAATGTTAAACGAAAACCTAAGAAATAAACACAAGAACGCAAATGATGAATAGGTCAAGCATAGCAAACATATATAAATTATTTTTTAAAAGAAATAGCAGAACACAGAAGTGATCTTCGATAGGATTCGTAAAATTTAAAAGGGATCAGTCTTAACAGAAGAGGCAAAAATAACACAAAGATGGAACAAATAATTCAGAGAGAAATGTATAATCCATAAAAGTATAGAATAACTTTAATCTGGTTTATGATCACCGTTATTTAAAATGAATAGAAACAAGTGCGGATTAGATTGTAATAGAGATGCAAACACCCTTAGAATATTTAATGATTGATAAGATTACCGAAATGAAATATATAACAGCAGTTAACTAGAGGAATACCACCGTAAATCTCTCTTTATAACGTTTGCTAATAAAACTAGGTGCAAATGAATGTGAATTCAATCGGAAGTTGGCTTATATGAGACATTTAACTAAGCTTATAATTAGAATTCTAAGGAATAAAACAGAGCAAAATCAGACCAGGAATAAGGCCGAGGAAGTATGGTCTTCTTCAGGAAATAACTAGAAATGATGATGATCAACCGTTTCCATTCAAGTAATATTCATCATTCATTAACCAAACAGCGAGAGTTACTATCTGTTGGAATTTGTAAACTATTTTCTATTTAAGCAATGTTTCAGAAAAATATCCCTCTTTTTAGTGTTGAAGAAGGTTTTCTTTCCTAATTTTTTGTTTAAGGTAATGTAAAAAGTCAGTCTCTTGATTTATCATTATTTTCCATTAGATTTACATGTTTTATTTATTTTAGTTGTTTTTCCTATTGATGTGTTCTTGGTTTCTACTTATTATCAAAGTCTATAAGATCTTATTAAGAAATGTCTTCCTTAAAACATAGGATTTTTTTTAATCATTAGTCTTAGAAAACGCTTATATATATATATCTGATGATTTAAACATTTTAGAACGTTTTGGGAGCTATGTATGGCACCGTATATAGAATGAAGCAATTTAAGAACATTAATCTAATTTTTAGATTAATATTTTGATTTTTGTAGCATCTTGTTGGACAAAACTAACCGTAGTACAACCTATGTTGTTCTCAATTTCTGTATCGCTTCTACTAAATTTCTTATGACTGGTTCATACACCGAAGTATTTGAAGTGTTTAAAGTTTAGTGATTCCACATTCTGAATTTTTATGATACATTCAGCGTCTGTACCATTAATTCCAGATCATAGTTTCTGCATCAGAGATGTTTATTTTACGGCCTACTTCTTTCAACACTTAGAAAAGGATGGCGATATCTTCTTCCTTATACTTATGACTCCTGTCCATGTCATCAGCATAGCACCACCTTATAATCGGTACTGGCCTCTGGGAAGTAGAGACTAAGAGCGTTATTTTCTATATGTAGATTCGTTTGAGATTTGGTACCATATGTTGAAATGATATAGACCGATTTCTTCATATATGCGCTTGCACACGCGCATAGCATGGTCTAAGAAGAGAATAATATTGGGCGTCTCACTTCCTTCTCGTACTTTTGATAATTTTCTGGATCGATACATTTTCTTTATTAGATCAAGGTTGATTGGAGTCACGGCAAAAAAGACAGTGTTTGATGGTTTTTATAACAAAGCCCCTATCAAGGGTGGTCATATTTGCATGAGATCAACATCAGGTACAGCGTTCTATTCCATGATGTATATTCCCCCACTGCACCTCTTACTAGAACGAAATCCAAATAGATTCGTTAAAAGCTGATTTCCATAAAATGGCGAGAGTCTAACTAGTATAAATATTAATTACTACTAATATCATAATAACTCTGATTGAGATGCACGTATGAGGATCTTCAGGATTACTTTTTGTTTACCTTTTTGTTTTCACAGGGCATTAATGCGTAATACGTAATTCTTTGGTATGGGCATTTGATTCCATATTTCCCTCAATAAAACAGATAATCTTATTTTTGAATTAGAGAACTGAGTATGATACTTTCAAAATTTTAGCCTCAGTGTCAAGGGAATCTCTATTATTTTTCTATTTGTTACAGTTTTTCGACTTCGTCATCAATAGATTCGTTGTTCATTAAGTATGTAGACATATTTATTGTGCATATCCTATTTCTTCTGATTTTTGTGGTGAGAACTGAAATTCTTCTGTCTAACATTTGATTGTACGATATCATAAATTGTGCTTTTTTCCAAATTTCATCACATAATCTCTGCTGTTTTGCTTAATTGATTAAGCTTCCAATTTTCAAAATATGTTAACTTCTCTGAGCATTAATTAATTTAGTTTATCTTCTTTGTTAACTGTTTAGTGTTCTCTTTACTTTTACTTCTCTTCTGTTGTTTTCCTACTATCTTTTCAAAACACAATTATCATTTCTTTTTCTGTTTTGGTAATTTAGGAATGATCTCGTGTGATTCGGATAAAGAAGATACAATTACATTATGTGATTTATCGATGTTGTTTGAGTCAGAATTTAGCAGCGTCCGTTTAGATTGCCACAAAATGCTTCCTTTATATTATCATTTTAAGAGCTTGGATATTATATTTAGGGATATTTTAGTTTACGTGAGCATTGTTGGCTTTAGTTATTAATTTAGTACCAGAAATCTTCGATCTGATTCAAAATAAGAATTATATGCTCTAACAACTGTTATGAATTGACTAATCTGAGATACTGAAACCAGTAATCTTTTTGTTTATTTTAACTACAGTATACTAAATGGTGCAATGTTTCATGAGATGATTAATATAGTTAGGACTGAAAATCTTTTTCGAATAACAAAAATTTAAGGTCTCTATTTCTGTTTGAGGTTTCATTTTCAAAGTGTGACATCTTTCTTCCATCAAAGTAATAGTGATGTGCCAAAATATCGTAAGCAGCATTAAAATCTCCATTAACTCAGTTTTATATTGTTTTTTTTTTTACTATACAAAATTTTTCAGTTGATGCATAGGTTAATATTAATCGGATTTAACAGGTACATGCCATAATATTATCTATAGCTATGGTGACTAGTAAGAAATATTGTCTATTACAATATCCGATGATTTGAGTATTGTAATTCCAAATCTATCTTTGTTCTTGCAAAAGGTTAAGTACCTGACTATCAATAACATATTTTTCGGCCTCGTTACATATTCTTTGGTAACCTGTATGACAGACGATATAGTATTCAATTGATTTGTTGGCATTGTCATGAGATCAAAATAGTAAGTTTCATACCAGAGTTTCTTTTTCTTAGATAGATAACCACTGAGCTGTACTAACGCATTTAGTTATATATCGGATCTTTTCCTTTTTTTGCCTTCAAACACACACACATACACACACATATATACACATACACACACAAGTACACTAAAAACAAGTGAACAGTTATACATATATGTAAGAATTTACAGAAAGAAAACATTCAAGAACAAAATTACAATTTTAGGGATGTTTTTTATGAATCCGATCATCAAGCAATGCGAAAACACAAACATATATTTCATAGATTACACATAATTTATAGCTTACATTTGTGGAAAACATTATGAAAAATGAGGGCGTGGAGAATGTTATAATAAAAAGAAATACTGAAGGCAAGAAAGCCGTAAAGAAACAGCAAGTAACCTCAACACAAGAAAGAAAGAAAGAAAGAAAGAAAGAAAGAAAGAAAGAAAGAAAGAAAGAAATTGGATAATTAAGCAATGAAATATTTATGGTGTTAGAACTGAAACAGAAAAAGAAAATATGCAGAATATTTAGAAGATTGGCTAAAGACATGAAACCAATCAAACTCCAAAAATAAAATCTCAAAGTGAAATAAAGATGAATGATTTCTCAAAAGTAATGATGAATTTAGAAGTACACTGTATGGACTTTATGACTGAAGTAGAACTTCTCATGGTATAATCGAGCAAAACAATTGTGAATACTACAAGTGAAAGATGGAGTAATATTTCGGCTTAGATAAATAACACTTGTTCAGAGACTTGGAGCATGTTTAGAACATATAATCACTCTTCAAAATAAAAGTTTTAAATAATAAAGCTAGGCGCAAAGGATATAACTTGGTAATCAATGTCAAGCTGTGATTTTTTAACATACAATTTCTCAATTTTTGTAGTATTTACTCCACTGAAAGAAACATTAACAATAAAAATTTGAAATACTAGTTACAACTAGTCAATAACCAACTCGTGATAACTGCGATCGAAAAGTCAATGTTAAACAGACTCTAAACACAAAACCCAATCTATCGTTTATATTACAGTTATAAATAATAGAAAAAAAATAATGTGGATTTGTAGTGTATCTCATATGAGATTCATTTAATAAATGTGATTAAAAGTTTTTTTTATTTCTTATTTCAATATATTTACTGCAATATGAAAGTAAGTACAAGCTGTTTTTTTTTTATTTTATGATTCGTTTCCATCATTATTATATAAACCATAGTTATTTTAGAAACTAAAGTTCAGTTTTATTTATAAACATTTATAAACCGGCTAATTTTGCCTGTGCAGAATTTTAGTAGTATAATACCACCAAAAAATATGAATGTGTACAACGGAAATTAAACAAATGAGTTATTGTCTCCCTAAATTAGTTATTCCGGCCAAGAATTAAATTTTTCTAATGCTTTAATATTGCCACTGATTAGCAATATTTCATGAATGATGCTTTCTACCTCGCTATTATTACTTAAATATACACTTTGCTGATTTTACTAAGTTATCTGACTCTAAATTTATGAGTATCTTCCCAATAACAATTAGATGATTGGTGTGAAGCAATATATATTGTCAAATGGTCTCGGGAAGGTTACTATAAAACACGAAATAATATAAAATAGTGACTAAATGTAGAATAAAAATAATATATAACCAATGTAATAAATTTAAGTAAATTCGAAATTACACTACGTTTTTGAAGAGAAAATATTAAAATACGACAGGTTTTTTTAACCTCATCATTGCGACTCTTCTTTATCAGTCATATATGTTTTCATATTAGATTTAGATTCAGTCAATTAAGTACCATACGTTATACACACTTGGGCAATTATGTCTCGAAAGAGACATGACTGACTGGGCAGAACATTTTCCCACAGAAGGTTGCCATTATTTTCTTCCGTAGACTGGTTGCCAGC
The DNA here is from genome assembly GCA_037127315.1 of Ascarosepion bandense. Classification (NCBI taxonomy): domain Eukaryota; kingdom Metazoa; phylum Mollusca; class Cephalopoda; order Sepiida; family Sepiidae; genus Ascarosepion; species Ascarosepion bandense. The sequence continues at coordinate 3,761,834 of JBBBDQ010000239.1, read as the reverse complement.
CAAGGCTATAGAACTAAATCTGTCTTGCTATTTAACCCATAACTGGAGGAAAGAGACGAAAATTTGCGCGTAAGTGAATGCAAGGAATTCAACTGGAATTCGAACTCGGCTCCCCGATTTGTCGTTCCGAGCCGATTTAAATTCAAAATACAAGATATTTATGTTAGGTTAAAGTTTCATTTGTAGTCATTAAACAAGAAAGTTTTATACATATAAAATCTGAGGATATTCACATTCTAGTATCTACAAAGCAAAAACATGCTCACATATTTCAGCTATTGCATTTTGTGGCAGGGCAAGTAGGTTCTGAAAGATGTAAAGTGAAAATAAGCGAAAATTTCCTACTATGACTGAAGAATTTTTAAACACTTTAACAAAAGGACATGACCGAAGCATTTTGAAAAACTTTAACAAAGCTAGCAATTTTTTTTTAATCATATTTTTTAAGTATACTTTCAGGATAGTTGAACGTGATGTAAACACAAACGACAGAAAACGTAGCAGATTCAAAATATATTACAGAATAGGTATTTCCAAATTTAGAGAAGTTGTGTGATGGCAGTAAAAAGTGAAAGATCATTTTCCAACAAAATAATAAATATTCCACCACATCTCATAAAATCAACAAAATTATGATCAGTGTTTGTCCATAATATTTTGGCCTACCTTTTCATAGTCACACAGAGGACATATGAGTATATAGCAAGGTCAAATTTATTACGAATGATTTGGAACACTAACCAGATGTAGGAAGCAGTAAGAAAAGAATAGAACAATACTAATGGAACAGATTATATACAAATATTACAGCTTACTCAAGCGGATGGATTAATATAATCTTGCTGCTTTGTAAATGGTTCTTTTATTGTATTTAAAGCCTCCATCATTAATTTAATGTTGTTTAATTCATGTTATTTTTCACGGACCATTATTGATTCCTTGAATGTTCAATGCATAACAAATAACATTAAAAAGAGAGATTTCAATTATGAAAATTCAATCAACATTTATGTTCCCCATATCAAACTATGGTGAATATAAATTTAAACAGAGTGGAATACATACCGGGGTGAGCAAATAAATCAAATGAATAAAGAAGGGAGAATGAAATAATACAAGCCATGGTTTGCGCAAGGCAGATATTTCAAAATAACGTGTACAGGAAATTATGTATTATAATTAAGTTGATTTTGTTATTTATCAGTCGCTTTGTGTTGGTCCTATCTTGTAAATAATTATCCTTTTCCAAGTTTGCTGATTTTTCTATTCGAAATCACTGAACGACAGGTTGAAAGAAAAGAAGATTTTCAACAAAGAAGACAAGTATTATTTTTAAATTCTAATATGATGTCTTTTTACAAATTTTACCATGTGCATTACAACAGTCTGGAATATATATGTCTGCTAAACTTAGAAAGTTTATTCAAGTGTAACAAATGCAACTGTACTACAAAAGACTCGCAGCACACGCCGATGATTTGCATCAAAGCAGATATTTTGAATGAGATTTTGTAAATGAACGTTTATCAGGTTAGGAAGCAAAAATTTTACCAGCTCTGATTAAATGCCATTTTGTATATGCCAGGCATATACAAAATTTTTAACAGCGCATATAGAAAAATACTTTCCTAAGTCACATGACTATCAACACAACTATAATGTACTACTTACTTCTCAACTGCATTCACGACGCCCATTTGATCTCCGGAAACGGTTAATTTTAATTAGGGCATTTTTGAATGACGCACATCAATAACATAACTCCGCTTCGCAAGATTTTTTTTATGTCAGGTACCATTTTGCCAATTTACCACACAGCTGTTACCTGTAACAAAGAAATCCGACTGACGCCATTTCGGTCGGGTTTCAATCCTCGGAAAAAAGCAATCGGAGTCTAACCGTAGTGATGAGCTGTGATACAGCGAAACAGATCTGTCTGTGGATGACAATATTTACGCTCTCACACCCTGATTGAGCACTCTGGAAAAACAGTAGACTTTGATAAACAGTAGCTACTCTGGCGTGTACGCATCGCTCATTCGGTGCAATGAATAAGATCACTCTAGCTATTGGGCGTATATAATGATATGCGCTAAAAAAAACTTCCACCGAACGCCCATAGCCCAGGGGTAGAGTCGCCGACTGACGCCATTTCGGTCGGGTTTCAACCCTGGGTAAAAAAGCAATCGGAGTCTAACCGTACTGATGAGCTGTGATACAGCGAAACAGATCTGTCTGCGGATGACAATATATATATATATATATATATATATATATATATATATATATATATATAGGTTATTGAAGGGAACGCTAAACCTTTACTGCAATATCACCAACATCTACTCTTGACGTTGTGAGGAAACATTATAGGCATTAGTTTCGGAGTGAATATTATAAGAATGTGATGGATACCAAAAGGTGTTCTGCGCACCCCTTTTCCCCAAATAACCTTTTGCGTGTTTTCAAAACACCTTTAAACGCACGCACACAAACACGCGCACACACAAACAAGTATGTAAGTATGAATGCTCTGTCTAGATCTGAGCCATCTATTTACTATTAAAGTTGTCCCACTCAAACAATGGCGCCCTATTTTTTAGAGATCGCCATCAGCTACTACGTCGTATTCTCCTTAATCTTGTGCACTATCTAAAATCATTTCAAGCGTTAGCAAGAAAGATTCATTTTTTGAGGACACATCCAAAAATTTCATGCAAAACAGGATGTTTATTCGTTGTGAATGCGACGGTCGAACAATACGAAACTCACGTTTGGGTGTGGGATAATTTTATATGTTGAACCAGCCATATATATATATATATATATATATATATATATATATATATATGCAGGCGTTGAAAAGTTATTGGCCCGTCTCATATCCCTAGATCCAAACGAATGACTAAACATCAGAATCTTTTTGCAAGGAAAGTCTTCTTGTTTGGGCATAAACTTTTAAGTACCCTCTCGCCCCGGCTGCTGAAGGTAAGATCAAGCAACTACGTGACAAATTCCATATTTGTATTAATCCTATTACCACTCTCTCTCTCTCTCTCTTGCACCCCCCCCCACACACACACTTTCTCTCGCTCCCTCTCTCTAATTGCAAAGACTGCTTGCCTTGTCACTTTATTGCAAAGATTGCTTGCCTTATCGTTCAGACTTTCACTGACTGATAATATTTCTAGCTTTACTCTTTCTTTGTCATCATTATATATATATATATATATACATATATATATATATATATATATATATATATATATAATATTTACCTGATAGTAACACGAGGTGTACAGTGAGATAAAAAATGCAGAGTACAGAGGATATTGAAGAAAGGATAAATGATTAAAAAATGACAATTCACGCTGCGTTTAAATCTTTAGAGATTGTCACTATCATGGAAGCAAGTAAACGAAAGGGAATTCCATTAGAAGTTTCGATTACATTTAACTATTTCAACGGCAAAAGGGTGAGACCTGGATACCAATATTAGTAAGACGCCTCATGTGGTCGGGCAACCAGAGAGAAAAGGTCGTCGAAGCAGTTCCCATGAAAATATCTGGAGAAAAGACAGAGGGGAAACTACGTCAAAATGTATTTGTTTCCACAGTATCCTTGGAAATACTCCTCTCATCAGAATTTGTATAGCATCTTTCAATGATATCTAGTAATCATTTAATAAGATTATGTAATTAGGTGTTATCCTTATTTTGAATGTATGTATATTGCACAAATTCTATATAATTTGTATAAAATGAATTTGAAATTATGTACGAAATGCATTTTTCATCTCCGAAAGGACAGCCTTGCTCACATGCAATTTATGCTTGCCAATTCAATAATGATTTCAGTGATTTCAATAAAATTAAAGGAGCTTCTTCTTATAGCCAGATATGAATTTATTCCGATTACTCATTCGAATCAGTTTTTCATTATAGTTTATATTTTTAGTGTTTTATTTTTAAATTCTCATTTCAAGTCGATAAAAGAAAACGAAAACACATACACATTACATACTCAAACATATTAGATGTAAATTTCCAAAGATTATGAAAACTTTTATCCATCCTTTATGTATACACAGTATTATCATTTGCAAAATATAGAGGTCAATTCTCGTTAGCTGTTATAAATTAAGCAAATATATGAAAAACAATAGTGTCATGAATTGCAAATCAAGTTTTTTGTACCACTGCCTATTGTGTTCCCTGTTTAATGATTTTTTTAGTTGTCCTGTTAATAATCTATGAGACGAAGATTATATCCTACCATTCTTAAGACTGTTCTAGACATCATTGCTAGATCTGACCCTTTGTTTTGAAACAAGAATATCCATTTTACCGTTTCTTCTGTGTCAATATTATTCAATTAAAAATGAGAATAATGTAACCATGGAGATTTAATATTTGGGTTATGACAGGGAGCAGGATAGCTTTGAACTAGACATGTCACTTTTTAATTTTGTCTGGACAAGTTACATAGGGGAACCTTAGATTTTTTACATGGGTAGACAATCATTTTTAATATAGTTACATAATTCTCAATTTTGATTGAATAATATTGACACACCTAAAGCATTTTCTCCAACTACCACTCCCTAATTTTCTAAATAACCAAGAATTCATCTTATATTTTAAAAATAAATCATTTCACCATTTATTTTAGCATATCACCTGAAGAACAATATGTATGTATTAAGGACAGTTTTTATAATTAATAATATTTTTATAATTAATTAATAATGAAAAAATTTTTTTTTAATTTTTTAATTAAAAAAAAAATTTTCATGCTATAGAAAAAATCGATTTACTAAATTCTAAAGTAAGGTTTAATATACATAATTAGATTAATGATAAAACTGCCCTTAATACACACATTAAACTTCAACAATTACCTTAAATACAAACACACCTATTACCTATTCACCTATTACCTTAAATACAAGCATTTAATCTTTCCTCCTACATAAAATTCTACTTATTAAGCACCTATTATCTACTTACCTATAACCTTAAATTTTTAAAATTAAATTTTACCTCTTACATTAAATCTTACCGCAAACTGTGATCTAATTAAAATTTAAGATTTAATAGAAAAAATCGATTTCCTAAATCCAAAATTAAGATTAAATATACAAAATTAGATTAGTTATAAAAAACCTGCTTAAATAAAAAAAAATTCTGTACAAAATAAGCATCACACTCCTTAGCTGCTCCTCTAAGAAATCCAAAGGATATAGTCTAGTCTCAAGATAATAAAAACTTACATTCTAACTGCTAATGTTAAATCTGTCTAGAAAACTCACAGACACTCATTAATCAACCATATTCACTACCCACACCACTTTCTTCAAAATTCTAACGGTCAATCCACAAGACTTATTTCCTTATCACTAACCCCCACCAACATCTCACACACAACTGACCAAATATAAGAAAAGAGGCTTTCCATTCCTGTTCACACCGCCTGATGAGACATTGGAGTTTCAATGTACTATTTGTAGTGGATATATAAAAAAAATTCTGTACATGTTCTAAAATATAATTTATAATAAATATTCACAGCTCTATATGTTTTAAATTAATGTTTTGGGCTTTGTAAAAACTTTTTTCTTCGTTCTGTATTAACTCGGATATATATTATTATTATTATGTCATTTTTCATCATATTTCGATTTCTGCTTTGGTCTCACTACCAACCAAGTCTGCGGGGAGACCTAAGGCAGGTCGTGGCGTGTTGTTATGGCCCCATTTCATGTTATTTCTAGCTTCCCTATCATTCCTAGCGTTACATAGATAAAGTTTTCCTTAGTGTGTGGGCTGTACTTAATAAGACAATTTTTTGTATATCTCTTAAGCTTTGGTTTCCAGGGATTTCAATGTGTTGTTTTGTTCCATTTTTTATCATTCTAAGTGCACCTACTATCACTGGCACAACTCTTGTTTTCAATTTCCACATTTTTTCTATTTCAATTTCCATGTCTTTGTATTTTGACAGATTTTCGAATTCCTTGGTTGCTATGTTACAATCCGCTGGAAAAGCCATATCACTTAATAAGCAAATTTTCTTTTTGGTTTTTAACAATAATGTCCGGCCTATTTGCTTCAATTTTTCTGTCTGTTTAGATGGTGTAATCCCATAGAATGGTGACATCTTCTATTTCTGTAACCGGTGGTGGGTGGTGTTCATACCAGTGTTTGTTTACAGATTTTCCATAGTGTTTGCATATTGTCCAATGTAAATATTGCCCCACTCTATCGTGACGATTTTTATATTCATTAGGGGCAAGTACAGAACATCCCGAGATTAGATGGTTTATTATTTCTTGGTATTTATCACAGAACCTACATTTTAGATTCACATTATTATGTGTAATATTTGCCTGAAAGTTCTTAATGAAAAATCTTTGGTCTTGCGCAACAAGAATAAAGCCTTCAGTTTCAAATTTTAATCCGGATGCACGTAACGGTCGATGAATATTAACTTTATCAACATTAGGTTTATTAACAGGTTCTGGATATTGGCCATGCAGATACTGGCCTTGACAGCGTTGTTTCATCTGTTTTATTCATGGCTTTCTTTTTCATATTTTAGCCGCAATAGTTGGTTCTTGACTTCTGTTTTGCTTTTCTACAGAATCTACTAAATGTAAATCTTGTTTGTATTTACTGCCTTTTTTTATTATTGAATATTTTTCTTTCTGTTTTCACGTTGTTTGACTAATTGTATCATCCAGTTCTTTTTTGTTTCTATGTGTTAGTAAGCCAATAGTTGTTGCCTTGTATGACAATTCTAGCTGAATAAGACCTCTTCCTCCTTCTTTACGGGGCATGTATAGGTGGTCTACATCAGCCTTTGGATGATGCATCGTATGTTTAGAAAGGAGTTTTCTTGTCTTAGAATCCTTTCGTCTGATGTCGTTTAGAGTCCAGTTCAAGATGTTGAAGCTATATTGGACCTCTTGGATGGCAAAGTTTTAATTCTGTTCTGAGAATTCAATTGTTTTTAATATCAGTCGTAGCCTTCTATAGTACTCTTTACGCACTATTTCTTTCATTTTTACTCTCATTTACACCTAGGTACTTATAAGCTTCTTCTTGCTCTAAAGCTTTTATTTTTACAGCAGAGTCTAAGCCAATTGAGGATGTTTGTTGTAGGGATCCTCATAAAACTGTAGCTTTAAAACTTTTATCCAAATTGAATTTCATTCCAATCTCTTCACTGAAGCATTTGACAGTTTTCAGAAGACCTTCAAGCTCATTGTCATTCTTAGCACACAAATTTAAGTCATCCATGTTAAATAGATAACATATTTTCTTTTGAGTTATTTTATAACCACATTCTGTTATGTTAAGTTGACTGGTTAATGCTATTAATGATATGCAAAATAGTAAGGGTGACAAAGATTCACCTTGAAATATACCTCTGTTGATGTTTATTTCACCAGACTTATGGGTTTTATTTATATGATTGAGGTAAAGGGTTGTTTTTCATATCGACATACATTGTTTGATGAAATTGATGATGACGTGTGATACCTTGTTCATATTTAAAGTTTTTAAGATTCAGGAATTTGGTACACTATCAAATGTCTTACGATAATCTGTCCGGGCAGCACTAAGATTTTTCTTTGCATTGAAGCAGTTTTCCAAGATTATCCTATTAATAGGTAATTGGTCTTTACATCCGTAACAACCATGTTGGCACCCTTTTTGTTCAAGCGATAGTATGTCATTTATTTCCAAGAAGAAATATGTCTGTTTTGTTAAAACAGATGTTAATAGTTTGTATGTGGTCGGTAGGCATATAATTGGTCTGTAGTTTTTTGGTTTATTTGTGTCACTATTGTTGGGTAGAAAAAATGTAATTCCTTTCGTCAACCATGCAGGAATTTTAGTGGGATCGTTAACTATTTCTTGAAGTTCTTTGGCTAGGTTTTTATGTGCTGTATTTAAATAATATAACCAAAAGTTAGAAATGTTATCTATTCCTGGAAATTTCCAATTGTGAGCTTTTTTCAGTGCACATTTAACATCCTCTTCTGTGGTTCCAGCCCATGTCTGTTCTGGTTTATTTTTCATTCGTTCTATTTCTTGCACAATCCAGCCTGCTTCTTTGTTATGTTCTTTAAAGCAAGCCCATATTTTTCCCAAAACTGTATAACCTCTTCCTTTTTTTGTGGTGGGTGGAAACTGTCACTTCAATTTCTTTTGACCTAATTCCCTGTAAATTTTCTTTGCATCGGTTTGAAAAGTCTTGTTTTGTCTGTAGAGTCTTGATTTTTTTATCATAGCTTTATTATTGTTATTACTATTATTGTGTTTGCTTACCTTGATCATATTTTTTATGTGCTTTGTCTTGTGAAAACGTGGATGATTATGGATCTCTACAAATTTCTGTGGTATTTTGCTTTAAATATTGTATAATATTTCTAACCCACTTTGTCCATGTTCTGGCATCCATTTTCACAAATTCATTAAATATATTTCTTGCTGTTTTCTCCTTGCTTCTCTTGCCTTCATTATACCCTGTTAGTGCTAAAACCTATGCCCCATTTCCTTATTAGTGCACCAGAAACTTCATCTGTCTCGTTCTGATTATAAATATACTTATCCTTTTAGTTACTGTTCTACATTTTTCGTCTTTGTGAACGATTGTCCAGCATTCTGTATAAGAGATTACATATTTCATAGCGATACAACACTTTTTATTTTGTTTATAATAAAATTTCCTAGTACCATAGTTTCTGAATGTACAGATGACCCTAATAGAATACGTAGCTCATATCTGTGGACTGTCTTCTTTGATGGAATTTGCGCTTTATACTTATATTTCATAGATCGCTTTTTATTCTCGATTTTCTTTACCACATTATCTAAGCGTATTTTCAGTTTTCTTTGTGTCTGCCATCAGCACAATGTCATATTTTGAGACGATCTCCTGTTATTACACCGCTGTCGTAAATTTCATCTTTTTCCCCTAATCTTATCGATTCTGAAATTGTTTAACAGTAAATCTGTTATCGTCTCGCCTGGTCTGGCTACATTGCTTCTGTTCTGTTATATTTGTCCTTAACTATATCAGCGTATGTTTGTTTACAACTTCAGACCTTCTGCAGTCTACTTTGGCATTGCATTAGCTTTATTTAATTTATTATTAGCGATAAAAATCGTGTTTAATTTAATTATTGTTCTATTTTTTTGTATTTTTAACACTATCAGGAATTGTGTCAGAATTAACATCATCATCATTACAAACTCTGAATATTGTAAATGGCACTTTTGTTTGCAACGTATTTAATCCCACATATACAATATCAATAATAATATAACCTTTAGTAGAAATAGTAAAGAAGAAATGATAATGTTGGCAATTTGTTAATGCTGTTGCTCTTATGCTTAAATTGTTATTGATGTGTTGTTGCGTTTACTGATTTAAATGAACTTTCTACTTCTTGTTAAACACTAGATACATAATTCTCCGTTATTGTTTTATAAAATGCTCTATCCTTTGGGGCTTCGTGACTACCTTATTTAATTTTAATTTTAAGAATTTATTTAGAAAAAAGTAATGCTAATGTTTTCATTCTTAATATGTAATAATCCCTTTTTCAAAGTTTTTGAAAAGTAAAAAAAATATTTTCTTTGAAGAATTTAAAAAATAAAACATTTAAAAAATCTAAGTATATTCTAATAAAATTCGATCATCAGTAACTTGGAAGGAAACGGGCGCTTAATAGTTGCGCCATAAACTACTGACAAAATGTTTCGTATTCACAATGTTTATTTTTCGCAAAATCTGCGCAAAAGAAAGATCAAGACGATATTGAAATCAGACAAACTTAAATACTCAATTTAAATTCTGAAAACGTTATGCTGATAGGTTAAAATCATTTGTGTGCTTCAAAAAATTTAAATTCCGGAGAAATTTGCACGTAATTAGAGCTACAAAGAGAAACTATTGTGCTTTAGAAGGGCAGAACCCCTACCACGACGCAAAAATTCAACTCAAAAAAATATAATATAAAAAACAGACCTTCATGTCATTCAGCCCAAAACAACGAACAACGACTGTGAATTATTTCTTGACGCTTGGCCTCTGGATAAGATAAATAAACTTTACAACCGAGTCAAAAATGCACAACGAATTAAGAACGACAGGTTCGCCTTAATTCAACAGGCTACTTTTTGACCTTATAGGGGCTGAAACATTGAATTCGACTACGGAAGAAGGCTTTTGTCACACATCCGATTCATTGCAGTAAGGATTTGCAAAAGAAAGTTCACCAGCAGACTTTTCATGTCAATCATTAATTTTTTTTTTAATTTTATTTTTTAGCAAAGCGACGAGCACAAGCCATATTTTGCTCGTTGAGTTGATTGTCCCAACACGGAAGGCTGCAGTCAGCGAATCAACGACTCGTGTGACATTGTAGCTGGGCAGATTGTTGCGAAAGTCGCTAATAGGAGCACTAGTGTCGAATTTCGGTCGAGGATGCCAACTTCCTCACACTCAAGTAAAAGTTTGACCAACTCGTCAGCTTAGAAACGAATGACCTCAGCTGCACGGTTAGTAAATAGTTAACCCGTTAACCACTTCTTCCATACAGATATCGGCTACAACACCGAAGAACTACCCGCTTCTTCGCCAAATAAAAATCCTTGTCTGGGTTAAAGAAATTCGGTTCGCCCAGGTGGATCAATTAGTAGGAAGGCAGCTAACTGGTATGTTTTAATTGGGATTAGGTTATTCCAGAAATCTATTAAACATTAAATTGAAACTACCAACAGATTAACAAGGTACAAGACCGGGCTTAATAAATTCACTTTATCAGTCTAGTCTGAAAGTAGCACTATCCGCGATGCTGGCAGATTTATACGGAGCCATGAAACCGGTTTGATACTGCCCTCATCTTACGTAGAAGGGAAGCGTTTTGAAGGTGTCCCAGATCCACCAACATCACTGATGATAGAAGAGACTATAATGCACTCGCTTCATTTGGTCATACTCGATCAGGTCCAATTAGCTACAGTAGTCCTCGAATCTTCGTGATCGGCGTTCAAATTTGTTCAAGTAGTCCAGGGATATTAAAACTACTCATGTGCCCAGGCAAGTAACTTGTGTCCATTAGTCATTGGATAAGTGGCATCACAGACGCCTACATTCATGCAAGAATTAACGCGAGGGAGATACGAGAAATCATGTGTCCAAAAACATGTCTAGTTTAACTTATCAGAATCTACCCTGAGGAATCTACATCTGCTGCCATTTAACTTCACAGATAAACTCGCTGAAGTGCGCAAAGGAAAATGCCTTATGCACATGCTCACGCAGAGAACACATTCCAGCGAGGCATAGTACCATCCCGTTCCTTTCAGCGGAAACCAGTCACCTACTGGGACGATGTATGCGTGACCATTTAAAGTCCAGCGTATTTAATACATTGCCATACCAACCCTTACAGACTATGACAGAAAAGTCATTTAACTTTACCCTTGTCGCTGATGTGACGCCATCAGCAGTCGACATACCGATCCCTATTCCTCGAACTCATGACACCCCGATTTGCAGGCGGTTCATAGTTACTACAAGGAAATTAGATTAAACATATCTAGGCCAGAATCACATGATCACACTATAGGTCCACGAGTTCGGCCTCAGCGATCCGGTGAATTCTCTATGGTGATAATAGGCGACTTCTACAGCCATACATTAGTCACCTCGTCCAGTGTTATATAAACGGCTGGGTGGTGAGAGGCCAAGTGTATTTTTGTATTTATATCTCTTTGATACGAGAATGAAGTAACTGAGAATTATTACTATTATTGTCGTTGTGGTTATTTTAAACACTGTTCAACAATATTAACATCCCCTTTCCTCCATAATCATTCCAAAACAGTTTCAACAGAAAAAGAGCTTTTATTTGCCAATATATATATATATATATATATAATGTGTTGTTCAATAAATTCCACAGACTACACAAATGACAATTTGTGCAAAATTTACAAATAATTTTGAAAATCTCTTTAACCTATAAAAAGTCGTGAGTCTTTAGCGAAATTTGCCATTTTGTCTCTTTCTGCAAGATTTTTATTTAATAAGCAATTTGTACATAATAAATAAATTTTCAATTTTATATGTTGAGCCTGATTTTTCAGTTCACCATTTCTCCTTTTTGATATAATCCTTGTTTCTCAAGTCATATTTTATAAGTTCTGAGTCTGTGAAGATATTAGTTTTCAATATTATACCTTCACAGATTCTCTTCAGCTATAACTCAGAAGAGAATTTTAAGTATTTAGATTAAAAAAGATACATAAAAGGGATTATAATTACTTTTCGTTAGAAAACATTTAAAAACAATAAGAGGTACGCTATGATTACTGAATAATTGAAAAGCATTGAGCTTCGTATTTAATTCGGTTTATAAAAAATTATAATGATTTGTAAGTATTATTATTTGGTTATTAAAAACTAATAATTTAAAAGAGATCTGTAGAGTTCATTATTATCACAAATGTTCATAACGAAAACAATTTAACTATGAAATAACTTCTCGCTTTCTTAAAGTCATTACAAACGCATCCCCTAAAAATCGATCAATTTTTAATGATGCCAAACAATACGCTTACCGGCTTTAGTGAATTCGAGTATACGGGTTATGATCAGTGATTCCAACTGATAAATAGGTAAAGGACAGAGACTCAGAGAGAGGGATTTTTATCAAATATTACTGAACATTTTTCGTGGGATGTTACCAAATTTTAAAGTCAAGGAATCGGTCAAAACACCAGAAATATACCAGAACATTCTTTAATCTCTAACCGTACAAAAGAAAACAAGAAAATTGCCTATAGTTATATAATTAGTGAAGCAATTCGAAACTGTGTCAATGATGAGATACAAATAAAAGTTTATGCTATCTTGTCGAATACCAATAGGATTATAAATAAACAATCTACAGGTCTCGTATTGTTTAGAAGCTTCGTTTCTTTTAACAACCGGTTTGGAATGTGCTAAGGTAGAAAATCTTTCTATAAATACTTACCCTTGAAGCACAAAGAAATGAATAATTTAATTTATTTTATTTCAATAAAAATTGGAAGTGTATTTTGTAAATCAGAAAAAAGATTTAATTTTTTAATTTTTATATACAGAGAGAAAACCTTATAATATAATACAAGTATCATATAAAGTTAGACTATAATAGTGAAAATGTTTTTCTATATGTTTTCATTATTAAAGAGTTTAGTTTCGTAACACAGCATTATTGATTTATGGAGAGCATTATCTTTTTCATTCAGCCAGAAAACAGTTGTTTTCCACATAGAAAAGTTGTTAACAAGGAGCAAGCATAATCGTGAATAGATTTTATTTTTAAATGTGCTGCATTTCCTTTATTCTGTAAGGAGCTGCACTAAATAACCTACCTTTATTTGTCCCTTTATTTTCTTTTATGTGCCGTGTCTCTTCACATCTTCATATCCTATTCAGCGATAGGACGATATAATCGTCCTATCGCTGAAGTATTTTTTTTTTCTAATATGAACGTTTTGTCCTTGGATTTTATGCATCCTTTTGCTGAACGTGTGTTTTTTTCTGTTAGTTCCCTTTTTTTTATTCATATCTTTTTTATTTGTCATACGCAATCTCTATTTCTACACATTTGTCGTTGAGGCATACTTCATAAACTTATCTGAATTTGTTCCTTATATTCTTGTGTAGCTTTTTACATTCTGTTCCATGTCTTGGCATTGTTTTCTGTCTTCTTTGCATCATATCGACAATCTCATTTGTGATCCACTGATTGTTCTTTCTATATCCGTTTTTCTTTGGGATGATGTCGTTTGCTGATGTCACTAAAGCTTCTCTCAGTGCATTTCATTTAGAGTTTCCGTTTCCAATTAGTATCTCGTTTCTTCTTTTCACATTATCCGAATATTTTTCCTGCAGATTTGGCTCGTTCATTGCAGTTTGACTGCCGCGTTAGGCTTCTCGAATTTCCAAAATTTGATGCTTAGTTTACCTATAATCGGGAGGTGGTCTTTTTCCCAATCGGCACTTGGATAGGTTTTGCAGTGAGCAACTGCATTCTGAAATGGAAAGTTTTCAAGTAAGTCGTAATGGGTAATGAAAGAGGAGAAAATTACATAAAACTAATGGAAGACCTCCTGAAGTCATACAGACATTTGGCTGTAACATGTTGTTGAAGATCATCTTAGATTCGTATTTTGATTTTCTCCTTAACACTGTGGTGCTGTGAGTGACGAACACGATGACGATTTCATCAAGACATTGCAGCGATGGATGAATGGTATCAAAAAATAAAACTACAATATTTCATATTCTGATGTAGTCAAAGTGCGAAAAATTGTAGACCAATACAGTTAAAATATTTCCTTTAATCTGAATGTAGCTGCAATGATTATAGTTTCTTTATTCTTAAATGACTTTCAATTAATACATTTCTTTTATTCTGACAGTAGTAAGACTCCTGTACCTTTAATATATTTTCTTTGCTTGATGAATTATTATTCCACTTCTGAACTAAATATTGTTTCTTATTGAATTATTATAAATGAATCAGGAAAAAGTTGCCAATAAGTATCATTAATAATACCGACAACAAGAAAATTAATGAAGATGAAAGTACTAATTACTTATTGTAAGTTTAAGAAAGGGAAATCAATCTACTATTTCTTATAACTTAGTGTATCACATTATTATTATTATTATTATTATTATTATGAAATGAATGCATATTTTCAGAACATGCATTAAGTCATACATATGTAAGGTTTAGGCTTTTAAACTTCTAGCTAAGGTAGAACTCTGTAATAAAGTCTTCTGAAACTACTAATTTATGTGCTATTACATATAGCATGGCATTTAAACAAATAAATCTGAGAAAGCTGAAATATACATACAGTTAGAAATAAATGGATATGGAAATAATGATATATGTGTTGCCTGGTGTAAAGAACAGATAAATAATTGAAATAGACTGAGATAGAAAGACAACCTGAAACTAATAAACGTTGCGTTAGATATAGACTTCCTTCTGTTGCATAGTAGTTAATAGAGCCACTAGCAGGTGGTATCTTATGCCGAAAGCTCGCGGCAGTAACATTTACCTCTGATACCGTCATCTTCATCTCCTTTACCTGTTCTTCAAAATATCAAAGAAATTGTCTGTACGCATTATATGCGGGTATGAAAGCATAACAATTGTGATACTAAAGAAACTCTTATCGACATTTTCTGTAATGCTCATGTACTGATCTTATCACAATGACACTACTAAACCGATGAATGGGTCGTTGTATTTCAAATACTGCCATAATGTTTCTTCTATATTCCGTTTTTTTTTTCTATGCATTATGGATTCTCAAATTTCTATATTTTTCTCCGGTTTGCTTCTCTTTTCCTAGTTTCTAGCACTGCTTATTTTAACACTACATTTTCTTTCTGAG
The DNA here is from genome assembly GCA_037127315.1 of Ascarosepion bandense. Lineage (NCBI taxonomy): Eukaryota > Metazoa > Mollusca > Cephalopoda > Sepiida > Sepiidae > Ascarosepion > Ascarosepion bandense. Next base: position 3,746,352 of record JBBBDQ010000239.1, on the reverse strand, counting down.
ATTATATTTCCTCTAACCAGAAATATTTAGTTGGCATTGCTGGAATCAAATATCCATCACTTTAATCAGCACCATCAAATACAGCATTTTACTAATTTCTCTACTTTTTATCCACATCTTTTCATTTCAGTTGGCACTTTCCGATAGCCACTTCTTGTATTCCATTGCTTATTTGTCTCCGTTTATACTTTTCTCCAGTTAGATCGGTAATTATTGTTCACAAATAACATCATTCGCTTAATGTTACAAATATTTTGCAATAGAATAAATTATTCAAATTTGAAACCAACTAATTGCTGAGAATTTAAAATTTCCTTGTAAAAAGAAAACATGACGTAGATTGTAGTTATTTTATTTTCAGTCTGTTTGTCTTTAACAAATTCCGATAATATTTAACCTCACAAAAACAGATATTTTAGTATATTTTATAATCGCTATTCATTCTCAATGCGATTCAGGAATGTACTCCTCCAAAACAACGGATATGATTAGCGTTATTGGAATATCTGTAATGATTGTGCGCTGTTAACAAATATGATCTGTGATATTTGCTATTAAGGGTTGACTTCTTCAGATAATTTATCTCTCAGCATAATGCCACTAAGACGCAAGGGAGAATGAAGAGAATTTAGAAGGAACAGGAAACCTAATCCTAAGCAGAAAACAAGAGATAAATCTCTAAACCTGATCCAAAGACTGGAGACGGGTGTGAACCAGATAATAGGTGAACCTATCTACCTCCATTGAGGAAAGAATTATATAAATGCATAATTACTAAATAAATTTACAGGGCTTACGCGGAAACGTTAGAAGTAAATTTGAAGTAGATTTGAAAAGGAACCGTAAACCCAATCCTAAATAAGAAACAAGGGATAAACCTCTCCACCTGATCATAACACTGAAGCGGTTTTTACCCGGGCGAATACGAATGCCAAAGGTTTATAAAAACAATGCATTATCTTCAATTAAACAATTATGTCAAGTAATCTAATAAGTAAGGAAATCTCAAAAGTGAGAAACAAGTTCAATATTTAATTATTTAAAATATGTTACTCATTTTATGATCTGATTGTTACAGAATATATATTAACAAATAAGACACTGACTACACCTTTAATTGAGCCCATTGCAATTTCGAAATCCAGTCAGAGAACACGCATAAAACTACTAGGCCTTATCCTTCACTAAGAGTCACCGATTGCTAGGGAAGTAACTGTCAACAACTTGTGTCAATGATGAGAAATGAGCGGCTTTGGAGCCGGGAAAAATGCTGCTCTCCAGCATGACAATTCAAAGCCTAAAAAGTTGGTAATCAAGTCATTAACCATAAATTTTCCCTCATCTTCTAGACT